>VYZM01014174.1:418294-438731 GCA_013398915.1 Dromas ardeola
AAAAAAAAAAAAAAAAGCTCACTACATTTTCCTGTGTCTGGGTTCTTACTGCCCTCTTTCCTGAACAATTAAAACTGTTGCTACTGTAGACCACACCTCTTGCCAGGGAAGGCTTTAATGCGCCAGGCAGATTGCAGAATGGGAAATAACCTTTAATGTAATCTCACAGATCAACAGCTTTCCACTGGGAGCTTTCTATTTTGAGGATGCATATTAAGTTGAACCTGTTGGGCCTGTTTGCGTAATCCAGCTGCTACCAAAATGGTGACAAGGGACAAGGCAAGAGATGACTAGCTAATGACATTCAGCAGACGATGAAATGGAGATGAGGCTGCTGCGCTGAGGAATGGTTTCTGAAAACAGAGGTTTAAAAAGATGCATGTTGATCTGAAGAAATGGGGAAAGGGCTTACTTTTGAGATCTCCAGAAACAGGGTATGGATGAGACCCACTCATGGCCTTATTTAAAGTAGCTGGCTGCCCTGTGTTTCTTAGGTGGTGGATTTATTGTGTGAGGCAGCTTGTTTCATATCAGACTTTGCTGAAGTCCAGTTCTATAGCTTTCATTAACAACAGGCACTAGCAGGTGTAAGTCCAAGTTGGTCATGTTCAGCCCTCCTGACATGGTGCCTCAAATAAAATTAGGTTCTGCTGGAGTATGTAAAATTAAGAGATGGATGAATGATTGAAATATCTGGGAAAACATAGATATCTGTGGTAGAGGTGGCATATCTCAGCTGTTTGGGGGTCCCTTGAGGCTCCCTAGTGCTGTGAATGGGGTCTAGAGCACAATTCATGCCATCCTTTAATGGACAACCAAAATAGACCCACTGAGCTGCATCCTAGAGGTTTATATTCCTTTCCACTGACTGACCACAGGGGAGACTGGGGTGACTGCTTCACAGGTAAATGTCTATTACGACTGGCGAATGATACATGAGTTGAATCTAACCACTGTAATCAGGGATGCTTTAATTAATCAAAGGAGACGAGTAGGCACATAATCTGAATAGATTATCTGAACACGACCTTTACTTCTCTCCATTCAGCGTACATGAAAACCAGGCTCTGCCAAGCATGGATAGCAGACACTTACTGTTGTCTCGAACTTTGATGTCACTAGAAGTGCATGAATACCTCTTGGGTATCACGGTAAGAGGTGTGATTACTGACTGCTGATTCGACGACAGCAAGCAGGTTTACTTTTGTTCAGACAGTGTAAGTTTACTGGGGAAAAGGAGTCTTGCAGAGAATATCGTTATGAGCTATGGCTCTGTGACTGATGTTCATGAGAAGTTGTCAAAGGTACATGCTTTTATGATCCTGAAAACAAATTTATACTGTGGAACATCATAAAAATAAATACCTTTGGTAACTTCTTGCTAACGTGAATGACTGATCAATCAAATTGGACAGTCATGTCCTCAATCAGAGGACATGAACAGCCTGCGTCCCTTTTTGTAGTCAAAAACAAAAAAAGAATAGTTCAGCATTTAAGTAAGATCCTTCTTATTTCAGAACAAATATTAAGTTGAGGAATAGGTACTCCTCAGAGATTGTTTTTAATTAAACAGTCTGCTTTTTCTCTCTCTCTCTTGTCTTTTTTTTTTAATTACCAAACATCTTGAATAAGTCTGGTCTGACAGCAAGAGAGCCTGTTAAAATGAGAGAGGCGCAGTGTGTGACAGAGGGGGGGAAAAAAAATAATCCCCCAACCTGGTTTAACAAAGCAAAACATTCCTCTAATGCCGGCTGGCTAATTAGTAACAGGGACAATGTCTCCTATGAAGCATAATTATCAGAAAAAAGGCCAGAGGGCACCTCACATATCATAGAATCATAGTGTTGTGGTTTAATCTGGCAGGCAGATAAACATCACACAGCCATTCTTTCACTCACGTCCCAGTTGGATGGGGGAGAGAATCAGAAAAAAGGTAAAAGTCATGGATTGAGATAAAGATGGTTTAATAGGACAGAAAGGGAAAATAATAAGAATGATAAAAGAATACATCAAAGTGGTGCACGATGCAATTGCTCAACACCTGCTGACTGATGCCCGGCCAGTCCCTGAGCAGCGGCTGCCACCCTCAGACCAACTCCACGCAGTTTTTTTGTTCAGCACGACGTCATACGGAATGGAATATCCCTTTGGCCAGTTTGGGTTAGCTGTCCTGGCTGTGTCCCCTCCCAGCTTCTTGTGCACCGCCAGCTGAAAAGTCCTTGACTTTGTGCAAGCACTGCTCAGCAACAATGAAAACATCATATCAAATGCATACAAGTACTTAAAGGGTGGGTGTCAGGAGGATGGGGCCAGGCTCTTTTCAATGGTGCCCGGCAATAGGACAAGAGGTAATGGGTACAAACTTGAGCATAGGAAGTTCCATCTCAACATGAGGAGGAACTTCTTGACTTTGAGGGTGGCAGAGCACTGGAACAAGCTGCCCAGAGAGGTGGTTGAGTCTCCATCTCTGGAGACATTCAAAACCCGCCTGGGGGCGTTCCTGTGCAACCTGCTCTGGGTGACCCTGCTCTGGCAGGGGGGTTGGACTAGATGATCTCCAGAGGTCCCTTCCAACCCTATGATTCTATGATTCTATGATTCTATGATCAGTGTGTTATCAACATTATTGTTATCATAAATCCAAAACACAGCACTCTACCAGCTACTGGGAAGAAAATTAACTCTATCCCACCTGAAACCAAGACCCATAGAATGGTTTGGGTTGGAAGGGGCCTTAAAGATCATCTAGTTCCAACCCCCCTGCCCTGGGCAGGGACACCTCCCACTAGAGCAGGTTGCTCAAAGCCCCGTCTAACCTGGCCTTGAACACCTCCAGGGATGGGGCATTGACAGCTTCTCTGGGCAACCTGTTCCAGTGCCTCACCACCCTCATAGTGAAGAATATCTCATAAAAGTAAATATTCTCTCTATATCACAGAAAAGGTTGCTGGGTAAAGAAACTAGATGAATAATCTTGATTACCAGCTCTTGTGTACAGAGTGGCTCTATGTCAAAGGACACATTTCCCACGCTCAGGAAGGAATATGTCCCATGGCAGGACTTGAACAGCAGCAAGTAACATGAAAGGAGGTGTCTGAAAGTGTTCCTTAAGCTGCACATCTGTGAGCATCCTGAGATGCATTGAATATCTGGTTTCCAAATTCCCTTCTGCCTCTGCCAACAACAATCACTTAGATGGACTAAGCTGGCTACAGACTGGGGTTGCAACCCATAAACTGTCCATGAAGCACGTATCTGCTACATGTCATAGTTAACTCCCAGCCATCACCACCCATTAGAGTCTTTTGACCTTTAAAATAGGACCTTTCAGAGTAAACATTTCATGTGATAAATGTTTTTCTTTGTGCATCAAGAGTACGAAACCTGACAATTTTTTGAGTTTTCCTGCCAAGATTCAGTGTGGCAGATTGCGCTCAAAATCACCGTTCAAAATCATTCTCTCCTGTTCTGATTCAGCTGTACTTTCACTGCTAGCTGTATCCTATCAGGAATATATTTTGTGTAGTATTTGTACGGTAGCATATGCTCAGTCAACAAAAAACTTTTAACAATATGACGCAAAGCCTGTCTGAGCATATAGATCCCAAATATGTTGGGATATATTTTGGTCCAACTTAATCAACAAGCATTTTTCCAATGCCTTCAAAGGGAAATGAAAAAGCTTGAACTCATAAAAAAATGTACGTCACTACTAAATGAAGATCAGCATCACTGATGCTGAAAAGGTATTTGTTAGGTTTTTTCCAGGATTTATCCTTGAGGAAGAAAAAAATCCAATGGTTAGTTTTATTTTTTTTAAATTAGCTAGAGTTATAAGTATGTTTTTGTCACCAAAAATTCCATTTTATTTCTAAAAAGCTAATTTTAATTTTTATTTTTAAGAATCTGGAGTTAAAACTACATACTTGAATGCTGAAATAGAGCTGTTTTTCACAATTTCTGATTCACTGCAGATGGTGAAAAATTGTATTCTGACTTGAAATCAGAAGACAGCTTTCAAAATCTTCAGTGTAGCAACAGAATCTGGTTTTCACCTGGTAACATAGTGGTACCTTTTTTTGAAATACATAGTGCTGAATATACTGTTGTACAGGTTGAATCTGAAGAAAAATATTTAAGGTAACATTGAAGATACATTTCAAATAATTCAGAAGTCTGAAAACACTAGAAGTATTTGCCTGTGCAACCTTAGTTTCCCTTTCTATTTGATAAACTGATTCAACATTTTCAACAAATTCAACCATATATTTTTGACTGCATTAGTACTTTTCTCTGCAAGACAGCTGCCTTATTGGGTGTATTGGCAATCTCCAAATGGGCAGCTCATCAACATTTGGCTTTACCTTACTTTTGAGATAGCTCTCTCTCTTATTTACTGAACACTTCTCGAACCCTCCAAGGTCTAAAGACAGAAGTGTGTTAACTTCTTCCAGGTTCTTGGCACCACAGTAAATGAGAACTGCACAAACATGAAAGGAATTATATTTCACAGCCTTGGTGAAAGGAGGTGTTACACTGATCTCCACTTCCAGGGAAGAAACTGAGGCACAAGGAAATTAAGATTATTAAAAAATAAGTTAATTCAGTGCTTGATCTGATAGTGAAAGTGCTAGATTGACTACTGATAACTGTAGCTAGTGATGCTAGAGACATCGTTAGCTGAGCTGGTCCCCCCACATTCTTTTCTCTCCTTAAACAGGCACTTCAAAAGATAACTGCTGTGACATATTTTAGATGTTGACTCTTGGACATCCTGATGTGCAGTATCTATATGCAGTGTCTCTATGCAGTACATCTCCATTGACTATAAAAATTATTTTTCTATGCTTACTTTTTCAAATGTACAGATTTTTAGAGAAGACACCTACATCTGTTCAGATGAATCCAGCCCAATGAAGGAAAAAAACGGCCCCAGAGAACAATATATGTATTTATACCACCCCTTTTTACACTCAGTGTGGTCCACTGGGGGCACTGAATATGTTCGAACACAGAGCCTAAGACTTATATCAGCTTCTCAGCTGAAGATTCAGCAGAGTCAGACTGTCTTATCTCCCTTCTGTCTTCTCCAGATTAATTTAAAGTCTTTGATGAAGGGGGAAGACTGTGGTTCCCTAATCCAGACACTACTTAGACTCTGATGGCTACAGCTTTTTCTTAGAAGACATGGATTTGAGTCCATGGAAATGAGAAGGACCTGGGATCCCGGTGCCTTATTTTGTAAGCACATGCTCTATATCTGAGGCTATCGTATATCAGGTGGGCTCCAGCATGATCAGCTTGATCTTTCCTGGCTGTGCTCAGAAAGTGTGGTTGTCACCACCTCTTCTGAGAAGAGTATTCCAAGCTCTGGAGACCACAGTGTCAAAATCGCTTGCTTATAGCATTGTGTGAAGTGCTGAAGTCTGGAGAGGGACAAGAGTTGGAACTATGTCCCTCTCCCACCCCTGGTCTACTTTGTCCTGTTAGCTGGCTCGCTACAGCTCTTAAAGTACACAGAGGCATTTAAGTATTCATTCTGAGGTGCCAAATTTTCCTTATATATTATAATGGAGTTTTCATGTCCAACAGAAAATCTGAAACATGTTATAGGAATCCATGGCTTGTGTCTGCACAGAGATTTAGGCAGGACAGGATCTAGTTGCAGTGGTTGAAATGTTCCCTCTGCAGGCAACGGTGCTAAGGAGGCGGCTTTAGTCTCCCTATCTTTCCTACTAATTTTACTCCTGGCTGATCATCACCATAAAGTGCCTAGCCCAAGTTCACATGACTTTCCTGGGAATCAAGTTTTGTATTTCCTATTGGGATCCACATTACTCATTTATTTGAGTGGTTGAGCCCAGGCAACAGGGCATATGTTCCTACAGGTCGATGCTGACTTGCATCCTAGGCAGGCGTCCTTCCAAAAGGATGTATCAGAAGCAGAAATCACCTTTTAATTTTTGGTGGCCTTAAGCTGGGTCTGCAGTAATATTTAGGGTTTGTCCTAAGAATTGTTCTCACTCATTCCTCACCACTGGAGCTCCTTTACCCTCAACTCCACTTTACTCCAGAGTGCCAATCCATGGTGGTACAAAATATGTTCCGGACATCTATGTTGTCTATCCTTCCGAATTTGCCTCTGCCTATGAGCAGCTGAGATGGATGGCGAGTTGCAGAGGACTGTAAGTCAGGAACGGGGAGCTGTGGGATTGCTGAAGAGGTTTTGCAGTGCCGGAGTCCCTCAGGCTCAGACATGGCCATGGATGGCTGCCGGAAGTGAGTGATATGCAATTACAGTCTAAATGGTGTATAAACTCAGGCTTGAGACTATGCTTAGGTTTATTTGAGCTGTTCGTATAAATTCAGGATATTTGTATAAATAATTGTACAAATTCATTACCACCAGTGGTATAGCTACCTTCTGGTTAATGAATTCTGGTTACGTCTATTCCCTGGAAGAGGGAGAATTAGCACCAGCAATTTATCTTTAGTGCACGCTAAAAATCCATCTGAAAACATATAAATTTATTGGTCTCCAGAGCTACTATCTTTGCTGCTCGGTACAGAACCAAGCTCTTCTTTGCATAGTGTGTCTCTGGGCTCCTGAACCTTGCACTCCTGCCTGTATGGGGTCCTGTCTCTGCCCACACCACACTTAAATCTGGTGGTTCCAGAAATGTTGCTCTGAACCTCTCTGGGAGGATGTATCTCCAAATGCCTTGTAGAGAGCACTGAGCCTAGGCTACTCCACAGAAGCTGCCCACCACGATTTTTTCCAATAAAATTAATTGTGTGGTTATGTGAATCCCTTTTTTTTGTGACTTTTAACTGTATAAAAATCACTGTTGTGTTTTGTCACTGTCATGCCTGAGACTCATTCACCCACGAACCAGTTTATGGCCTTTCCTTGACCTCTGGCATCTTCTGCTAGCACTATGTAATGCCATCCATTGATCTCTCCGTCTCACCGGGTGATGAAGCCAGCAAATTCATCACACTCATTTTCCATGCCTGAGGCCAGATGAATCCTTATAATTACATGATATTTACCTGATAACCATTTACAGCCCCAAACATTAGTTATTAAGACAGGAGGTGGTTGGTATTTGCACTAGAGCACTAATTAAATGCTCATTTCCAGTACAGTCATGTGTATTACCCAGAGCACAGAATGAATTATGGAAGTGTCACATATCAGAGAGCAGAAATATTTGCTGGAGGAATATTTCTTCTGAGACTTCTTCTTCCTATCTCCTTTATGGCAAAACACCCCTGGTTTTTAAAAGAGAATCATCTTGTTTATCGTTCTGTGTTTAAAATCATAAAGAATATTTGTTTCTGAAACGTAATCGCTTGGAACACTAACACAAAAGCCATTACAAGGCAGAATGATTTTGTTGGGATGGAATCTATTTGTTTTTTTCATAATGTAACTGGGAGCTAGAAATGTGCTAAAGGAGAAAGTAAAAAAGGGGGAGAAAACCCATGAGAGAATGGAAACACAAAAACACCTGTATATTTTTTTTTCTCTAATAGAAGTTGAGGAGAGGTAAATATTTAGCACTGCAGGAGGGAAGAGGTCACAATGGTCTGTTCTGTTGGCTAGTTACCCAGGTGTGTGTTTTTATAAGATGATTATTCATGGACTAAATCTGGATCACACTTACCATTCATTATTTGATTTCCCTCTTCATTTTGATTGAAATATATGAGTGTGTGCATTTATCCAACTATGCTGACTCTTAGGAACATTGCTCTGAAAAGGCTTTAATGGTGCATCTCCTAGCAGATATCTGGGGGATGTTCTATGCTGGGCATATATCTGGACCAAAGAGCAGGGATTGCAAACTTCTCACCGTTAATTTGTTTTCATGGACACTCACAGAGTCTTATCATGGTTAGTCACCTTGGAAAAGTACTGTATGAGGTCAAAAGGTCTAATTCACATCTGTCCTGAAAGGGAAATCAGTCCTTGCTGACTGATGAAATCTTGCTGAAGAGGTGCAATATGAGCTGCCAGTTATAGTGAATTCTGCTCTGTTTGCATTGTCAACATCTTTTTTGGCAGCATTACAATGCTTGTTTTCATCATTTTCCTATTTCTAAACAAAAGGCATTGCTTAATCCACACCTCTTGAAGTGTTTGCAGGAGCGGTGGAGTGTGTGCCTTTTGTGTGTGGGGTTTTTTTGACATTCCAGAGCACACCTTGTGAACTGGAAACCAATGAAGATTTCTGTAGGCTAGAAAAAAGCATTAAAATTCACAACACCAAGTTAAGGGGGTGACAACCTTTTGATTTAAAAATAAGCACTACGTTGGACACACGAATCCCCAGAAGTAGGCAACAGCTTTCAGTTTTTCTTGGGGGGAACACTGTAACTACCCTAATTATTTCACATTTACATAGTGAAAGTGAAAAACACTGTATCAGCTTGAAAAAATCAGGGATTTAGGAAAGCAATTTATAGTCATCTATTTTAGAGTCAAACCAAGGTCCAGTTCCTGCTCTTATTCATGCCAAATTGTGCTGAAAATTTTTCCTCTCAGAAGTGCGGAAGCTCTTTCATTGTACAGATAAAGGTATTTCAAGCAGATATAGTTTCCAGGGTGAGATTCAAATACCAATTCATTTTTTTTCTGAGAGAGTGAGTTCATATTTCACACTGCTTATGTGGGTTAAACATTTCCACACATCAGCAGTTAGTAAGTATCTGAGAAGTGGGAAAAAGATTTTCACCGCATGGGCTGGCACCATCCAAGGACAACAGAAGGAAACTCAATGGTACCAGGTTGTGAATTCTGACCTGCTCCCGAAATACCTATTCAAAAAAAGATGTCTTTTCATGGCTGGTGGAAGTCTGCACAAATCTGGTAGTCTGCTCAAAGATTTCCAGAGGGGCCTATTTAAATGAAGCAGTTGGGTCTCATTAGCAGCTCTGTACCACCATGCACAGCAAAATTCCTTCTGCATAGAATGCCAGAGAAAACCTTACTGTATGGATTTCCCTCTGCCACTATGTCTTAGTGCAGCTCAGTGCAGCCTATCATGTAAAACAAAGAGATTAATTACTGACCTTCAGCAATTAATTATAGTCCAGGAAAGGAATAGTTTATATATTGGCTGTAGTGAAAGAAAAAATGCTATTTTCAATAAGCGTAGTCAAATAAAGACATGCTCTCTCCTTAGGAACATGTTATGATACTGGACTGCATTTCTTAATTATATCTAATTGAAAGAACACCTAACCTCTGACTAAGAGAAGCCAGGGACAATTTTCTATGTCTTGGTGATTGAATGTGTTTGTGCAAGGAAAGGGAAAGCGGGGGAGGTGAACTTACTTAACATTAGCCTGAGTAAATAAAATGTTCCTGGTTTATATACCTCATTTTATTTTATAATCAGGACTAAAATTAGGTATTGAAAGCTTGCAGCCAAGTCTATACTTTTTCTTGCTTGAAAACTGTGTGGGAATAGGTCTGTTATTTTCGTTTTGCATTTACATTTCTTCTGCAAGAGTTTCACAGGTCCTCTGTGGATACTAAAACAGGTAGCTGGGCAATAGTCAAGAAGACAGACCATGATGATGAGATTTACAGGTCTTGCCAAGAAGTTCCTCAAAATGGAGAAAGTTAGAAAAAAGGCATTTGGTTTTACAGGGGGTGGCTGGTGGCTGAGATGAAGATGGGGCCATAAAATTGTAATCAGCATGGACGTTGGTTGGATGGGGCTTTGAGCAACCTGGTCTAGTGGGAGGTGTCCCTATCCATGGCAGGAGGGTTCGAACTAGATGATCTTTAAGGTCGCTTCCAACTCTAACCATTCTATGATTCTTGTCCCTTAAGTATCTCAGGGTTGCTCTAGTTCATTGTGGCACCATCATCTCTTTTCCCTTGCAACCTTCATGATGATTTTTCCAATTTACTTATTTTTACTTTTTTTTTTTTTCTTTCTCATTCTGTGTTTCTTTTAGATAGATTAGGGTATCATCCCATCTGTGCTGACTCAGCAACACGGCAGACTTTTTGAAATGCTGAACTGGATTGAAATCATTATCAAACCCAAGATTTTTAGGACTGAGGAACTGCCTGCTGAATCATCCCATTGAAAGCACTGATCCGTGGAACAATAGCTGTTTGGAAATTAGTGAGCTCATAATAATGTCATGGACCATTCATTAGACTGCAGGGAGCATAAGAAAACAGGCCCAGAGGATCGTACACTAAACATTATTATAAGCAAACGCCAGCTGCCGGGAGGAAGAAACCAGCACCGCTGTGGAAAATGGTAAAATAGGAAATGTCATCTTAAGAACTGCAAACCTGACAGGAGGAAAAATCATGCCAAAAAAGTAATAAAGCTTAGGCAATCCATTATTTATGTGTGCTGGAAGGGAATATTCTGAATGTCCTTAAAGAAATATAAAAGCCTGCTTGTTTTCAATATGTTATTTTCATACTAAACAACCCTCCAGGGCTCTGTGCAACCATACTTTTATGAAACAATTAATAAGGCTTGTGTTTTCTTATTCTTATTTTTCTCCCTTGTTAAGTTTGTTGTAATAGTTACCACCTGGGACAATGCAATGCTTATCTTCCTGCTTCCACTAAGGTAAGAGGAATTATTTCCCATAATTCCACCAGGCCATCTGTACCAATTAAGGTTTCTCCCGTTGCACCAGTTAATGGGAAAAATCATATTAACTTTTATGACCACTGGATTCAGGCTTTCAACAGGTAAGTGTCTCTTCCTCTCTGCTCATCGTGGAAGAAATTTACACTGAGTTAATCACTCAACACTTAACTTACCCAAAGGCAATGATTTGTTTCGTGATAGCATGAGTTTTGCTGTGCATGGTCCCTCTTATCCCTCAAGTCCTTCTCTGACAAACTTGGCTTGAGTTGCTGTAGGGTGGTAGCTTTAAAAGAAATCCTTTCAGGCTTTGTCTTATCCTTTCTTAACATCGTCAGCTTCTGCAAAAACACATTGGTATTAAACCTATAGCCTGGATACGTAAGCTAATACTGCAAGTGAGATCAATCCATTTAGGTTGCTTATAATAATAACAATGCTAATTAATACGTCTTTTTTTAGTATCGTAATCAGTAGGCTCAAAGGTTAGTGTTGTCATGGAGGGAATCTTGACCTTATTTCCCAAGTGGCAATGAACTTCTCTTGAACATGATAGGTGAATTCAATCACTGTAGCTCAATCAACTGCAGCGAGATCCTGATGAGTTCAGAGAATTGGTGATCTGTATTTGAATAACCCATCATCTGGCAGTCACTCACAGTAAGACAAATATCTAATCAACCCCATCACATCTCAAACTGATAAAGAAAATGTGTGTAGGCTTATGAAAGAGTGACTTTCTAGTAAAATGTTCCTTAGCCTTTTCATTTCCAGTCTTGGCAATACCAGCTTTTATTCTTGTTATTTGTCTTCTGAATGAGCTGTAAATAAAAATTGATCAATCAGTCAAAGACAAAAAGTTTGAAGACATTAAGGCCTTTGAATGCTTAGGTTTTAATGCTACTCTTGCAAGGATCTGTAGATTTTTAAGTCACACAAATATGTGAAAAACATATCTTGTGGTCTCACTTGCTTGTTTTTGTCTAAAGAAAGTCCCTGTGATCTCTTAGTTACAGCCAAAAAGGTAACTGAGATGCACTGTGAGTCCTGAGCACCAGAAGATAAGTAAAATAGATTAAAATAGTCCTGTTCTATAATCTCCTTAATCTTAATCCATCTTCATGGTTTTGAAGACCTGGCTTCAGTGCTTAGATCTAGCAATAACACACCATTTTAATTTGAAGATTAGAATCAAATAAAGGGATTCTAACCCACTGTCTGCAGAGATTTTTCCCCTGTTGTGGTGGGCTTTCAAAAGCCCTAAATCTATACAATTCTGCATATTTGCTCAGTTGTTCTCCAGGGGATTATAAAGGTTTTCAAAAATAAAATGTAAATTCAAAATAAAACGCCAGATACAATAAAACTAGAGGGAAATGGAGAATTTCCTGCCTCTCACCTTTACTTGCCGTTCATTTCTTTTTTCCTCTTTCCCTCCTTGTCCCTGTTCCCCTCTGTTCCCCCATGTTTGTACTGAAATTTTATCATTATCTTGGTATTTTCCTTTGCACTTCAACTAGTACTTCCTATATATGCCAGCTTTCATATTCCTTAATGGTGAAGTGAAATGAATGAATGAATAAATGAATAAATAAAAAATCCTTCGAGAGAGGAAGAAACTCAAGAACCTCATTCTCATTTAAATTAAAAAATAAAACTTCACAAAGGCCCCAAAAGTTTAAATACACTTTTTATTTGAAGTGTAAAAGATGAAGCACAGTGCACATCTGCTAGGCTAGATTACTCCTCTGTCAAAAGGGGCAGGAGGAAACACCTAGAGTTATTTGTGCAGAGAGTGCTTTCAGTGCTTCCAATTGTGCTCACTGAAGAAAAAAATCCCGCTTGCAGCCTTGTTCTTAACAAATTCTTACATGGTCTGGGACATCAGTCAGATTGAAGTGATTCAATTTGGCACCGGCCTTTGCAGATGTGAAATGAAAAAAGTCTAAGTGAGCATTATCGCTGCAACGTTAAATAGCAGAAACTTAACCTTCTTTGAGCTGACATTTTTGTGGGTCTGGCGAAAAAGAGAAGGAAGGAAATTTAGGCATGATTTATGGAATAATAGTTCTAAGACAGGACAGTATGTTTTTGTGATTAGCAGCAGAATCCTTCCAACCTAAATGCAGCCCTCTGGATGCCAGGTCGTGTAAGATAGGGGTGATCGATCATCAGGGATTGTTTTCCATGGCCAAACAGAAGCATACAATGTCCTTTTAGACACGGCAGGGTAGCCACCTGGAGTCCACCTACAATACCAGATAGGTGGGCAAATATCTCACATATCTTCTGTGGTATCTGCTAGCCCCATGCAGATGTATGGGTTTAGATTTACTATAGTGGGAGAATAGACACATGTAAATATCTACATTTAGTTGCCCAAATACAGAAGTCTTAACCTCAGACTAAACTCTACCCTAAAAACTGTCTTACTTTGTCCAAGTTTTATGCCTAAACTTTTAATGGACTACAGTTCATAAAGACTAATTCCTCCTTAGTTCCCCTGGTTCATTTTTATTTGAATGAATATCAATCAGTATGCTTCCATTATTCTCAATTAAGCAATCTATGAAATCTGAACAGCTAAGGAGAGAGGAACAGTGCTCTCAGGGTTAAGAAACACAGTTTATTTTGTTAATGTATAGCTTATTGCATTCAAGCCGTAGTTTAAGGCACAAATCTATTCTGAAAGTACCTTAAAGTTCACTTCCTTAGATGCTTGAGAACAGTACTGAAATAAACTAATTAAAAAGCTGATATAACTGACAGGTCCCTGTTAACTCAGCCCTTCCAAACCTATGCAAAAACAATTACAGTATGCAAATGCTGATGATCCACCTTAATGCTATTCCTTATTAAATGTCAGAGAATGAAAAATGAATTGGATTATCATAGTTTTCTTATTTGTATGACGATCTAAAGATGTATCAAAATGCCACTTTTCTGAGCTAGCTTATGGACGAAGCAATTGACTCAATCACTGCAGGTAACATACAGTATGTTTCTCTGGTCAGCCTTGGACCAGGAAATTAGTTAATTATTTGTTTTATTATGTATTTCAGAAATTTTCTGAAATTCTTATTGCCTCCTGCATTTATGAGAGAGGGGCATCAAAGTTTCAAGCCTTTGAGCATTTTTCATTTTACTGTGAACTGAGATTTTCCTCAGTTTTGCAAAGGACAAAATGTGTGAATATTATCATACTGTATCAATACAAATTGCTTTTCTAGGCAATTAGCATGTTAGTGGGGAGACAATGGGTAGCTACTGTCAGTAACCTGCAGTCATGAAGATGAAGACACAAACATTCTGTCGTGTTTTTATAACTAAAAAGAAGTACCAGAATATATTGCTCAAATATGGGTTGCTGGTGTCCACAGGAATGGCAAAAATCAAATCCCAAACCCAAAAGCTGGCATAAGACAAAATTGACCGAAAATCATATACATTTGCACTATGTAAGCATAACAAACTGTAATAAAAAAACCAAAACCAAACACAACCACAACCAACTTGTCAATTTTGTTTACTCCTTCTCAAATAGCAGATGTGCTTCCAGAGGCCTGAGCTCATATCAAACAGCTCAGATCTCACTTTTTCATTTTTTAAGGAGGTAAACCTAAATAAACAGAATTTCTTGTGCCTCTCCTAAAAGCTTAAAACCATGGCAAACAAAAAGAGAAGGATATTTTTTTATTTTTTTTCAGTTTTACAGTTTATTCCTCTGCCTTATCTCTTGTTGTTTGACAGAGATGGTTATAAACAAAGGTCTAAAGAGAATTTTAATTCCTTAGGAAAAAATAATAATAAAAAAAAGGTCTCCTGATCCTGCAAAGTTAGTGGTTTTTTTGGAGGATGATGGATTCAGCCTCAGTATTTCTAACTCAGTAAGGTTTCTAGTTAAGTTACAGCAAGGATTTGGAGCTGGAGAGCTTGAGGGAGAGAAATGAAGACGAAGGACTGAATGAGAGATGAGAGAGAGAACTGCTTATATCACAAATTCATTGGGGTTCCAGTCCTGGGGGTTGGTAAGAAAGAGCAAGGCTCATAACTTCAATGCCTAAATTAGAAGATTAACACTAGATTTATCCAGTCTAGTTTACAGGTTTTTCCATGACTCACCCAACGTTGCAGTCTTTTTTTTTTTTTTTTGCTTCAGACAAATGCTACTCAATCAATTCTTATCCTGAGGGACTTGAAAAGAAATATTATTGTATTACTACCCTGATGTGTTCTCTACAGCTATACAGCTCTGAAATGTGGGATAGCTGGTAGAAAAGAATAAGATGTTTGTACGTATTTATTTTTGGGGACAATTGCCTTGCTACCTCTGATATCCGAGTACACAGCATGTTGTATAAGAGACTACAGTCATTTCATAGAATTATAGAATAATGCAATGGTTTAGGTTGGAAGGAATGTTAAAGATCATCTAGTTCCAACCCACCTGCCATGGGCAGGGACACCTTCCACTGGACCAGGTTGCACAAAGCCCCATCCAACCTGGTCTTGAACACCTCCAGGGATGGGGCAGCCACAGCTTCTCTGGGCAACCTTTTCCCATGTCTCACCACACTTACGGTAAAGAATTTCTTCCTAACATCTAATCTAAATCTACCCTCTTCTAGTTTGAAGCCATTACCCCTTGTCCTATCACTACATGCCCTTGTAAAAGGTCCCTCTCCAGCTTTCTTGTAGGACCCCTTCAGATGCTGGAAAGCTGCGGTAAGGTCTCCCTGGACCTTTCAATCTCGTATGAAGCAGTATTAAACTTCCATGAAGATATCAGTCATACAATTCACTCCAGAGCAATAGCTCTTCCTCAAAGAAGGGAGTAGCAACCATGAAGAGGAGAAGAGTAAACTAGAAAGACTCAATGAAGCTTCTTGAGGTTACACCTGGAAAGTGCCTGCTAACCTTCAGCACTGGTCTAGGTGATGCCACCAGGGCTAGGAGCAACCACCACTCCGCACAGGTTCCCATCCCTACATGCACAATCACAGCATCCCAGCCGGACAAGTGGTGTAGATCACGTGCCAGACCTAACGCACAGAAACGCTTGTCTCCAGAGCTAAAACGTGGAAACTCCTGTCTCTACCTGCACATGCCGTGATTAATGCTGTTACTTAACTCAGTTACATTTTTCCCAAATTCCCCTTATATGTCCTTTAAACTTGTGGCAATAGTCCTGTTCATCCCTTTGAAACAAATTCTGTATACATAGACCAGCACATTCTTTAAAAGGCTACCTGAGTCTATCTACAGTGTATGGATATGTCCAGATCACATATGGACCATTTGAGAAACACAAGAGAAAGAAGCATGAACTGAAGGGAGGAAAGCAGTGTATTATTTTCCAGTTCTTTCCTTCATTTACCATGAGAATAGGAGATGGAGTTTTGGGGCTGTTGATTTCTTTCCTGAGTCTATTCATTTAAAGAACCCCAAACAATTGGAAAGGATGCCATATGAGATCTTTCAAAGTGAGAACTAAATCAGGGCAATCGAGAAATGGTGGCATCAGTCAAGGAAACAGGTTATTTGAACATCTTTCTCAGGGATTCTTTTTTTCTGTTGGTTTATTTCTTTTAAACACATAAAACATTACCAAATCCCAAGCTGAACCCCAGGGAAAACAAATAAATAAATTAAAAAAACCAAACTTAAATAAATAAAAAAAAGTATATTTCCTTAGAGAAAGAATCAACAAAACCTCTGTTCTGCCAATCCCTAAATGCAATAGTCTAATGGGAAAAAAATGAAGAGAAATAGGTAGATTTCACACAAATAATAGGCTAGAAAGACAGGGTGACAGATCAGGTGTGCCGACCTGGGCAATGCTAATACTGCATGAAGCTCTGTGGATTTATTAGAGCACTAAGGGATGTCAGTAGTCTGTCAATGTGGGGAACAACTGTACTTCAACATGTGGCATCTCTCAGAAAGAAATAACTTGCAACTGGTTGTGCGTATAACAAAAATGAGTGTAGGTAAGAATTAAGCTCTGTCCAAAAAGAACAGGGAGATAACACCTGCCAGTTTCCCTGTACTGATTTGATAATGAGCTTTTCCCTACTTGTATATGAAATAACTTTTACAGGAAGATTACGACTGCCGAAGCAAGATACCAGAGTAAATTGAAACTATATACATAATTGGAGGCTTTGAAAAGGATGCCTTAGTGCTTCTCTCTGCCAGGAAGACCCATGAAATAGAGAGGGAGAAGGGAACAGACAGAGGCAGCAGAGAACTTTCAAGATATGGTGTTTTGCATGCTCATTTTTTTGGAACACATAATACACATAATGCTGTTTTGGGGTTGCTTATTCCACCTTTGCTATTATTATTATCTTTTTGGCAACCTGATATATATTAGCTATAAATCCTTATAGAGGTTCACATTTCTGTATCATGTGTGTCTTATTTGTGGTTGAACACTTCAGGAAATGGCTGTGCCTACATGCAGGCTCCTCCCCACAGGCAAAGGACATATGTGAATCCTGTGGTTTTCTCCCACATCCAAGGAGGTTTGTGTCCTGACGTACCTGCTCTCTGCCCCCTGCTTTCCCTGAGCTTCAATTAAGCACAGGTGAGGCCAGCTCAGGTCTTGCCCCACTCCTGCCCATAGGGTGAGATTTATCTCAGATAACTCTGGCCACCAGATGGTAAGCAGTCTGAGACACTCCTCTAGTCAGGGCGGAGGACATGAGTCATCTCCATCAGATGAGATGAAGCATCTTCTTCAGGCTGCTGTACTTTTCTTCTGGGAGGGGACATCTCAAATACCAACTTTTAGATGGTTAGAGTTAAGTGGCATGAAGCACAGCTTCAATTACTTGTCCAAAATCCAAAGAGGGCTGATACCAGTGTGGTACCTTAAGTACAGTCTCTTAATAAGTGATGTTGTTGCATGGCCTTCACCTCCACATCAGTACTCTAGCTCAAAAGCAGAGCAATGGACTGTGATCTCAGGCACTTACAGATCTCTAAGTTCAGAAGACCCATTACATTTGAAGAAGAGAAGGAAAAAATGCTCTGATGTTTTTTTCGTTCGTTTTTAACATGAGAACGACAAACTTGTATTTGTTTGTCACCTATCCTCAACTTCAGAAGGTTTGAAGGGATTTTGCTCCTGATAAAGAAAGTAAGTTGACTCTCTTTCAGACAGATACCATGTGGAAGTAATTCCAGTTCCAAAAATGACTGTTTTGGGAACCTCTGAGATTAATAAAATATGAATAGGCTGCTTTGAAATCTTGACAGTAGCATCATGGGCTATCACTTTTTCTGTGGAAAACACTGATTTTAACTGGCTTATCTGATCTGTGGGCACTGGCTCTAGGCATTTCCTGTCATCTAACCTTAAATGTCTAACAGTTATCTCTCTAATCAGTGGAGAACAATTCATCCTTCTGTAAGATAGATGTCCAGGAGGAGTCAGTGCTTAGAATTTCCTGTCTATGGCATTTTGAACAAAGATAGAAGTGTACTAATGATTACTAGTAGGTTCTTACGAAATTTTACAAACCAAAAATACACCACGAACAGCTTATTTAAAGAAAAAGTGCAAAAAAATTCCTATTAGTCAATGGGTATTAATAATGATAAGCATTTTCTTTTAGGAAAATAACCATTTCAGGAAAAGAAATAATAATTAAAAACCTGATTATCAGATAAATAAATGTAGTATAGACATCATTTGTCTTGTGAGAGAAATTTCATTTTCCATGTTTTCCAGTCATAAGATTCCAGCCATAATATCTACAGTATGTCATGTCCAGCTGGTGAAGAATTGAACTCTTGACTGATTTCACACCCAAGACAGGATGAAAATATTTTGCCACTGCCTTTGCCTATGTTGAATTGAGTGACTAAAAATAAAAGTTTTCCTATTTGAATACTGAAAGCCAAATTAAAGCAAAATAAAACAATCTACCATTTGTATATTTTACAGAGGTATTACAAAAATAATCCATAAAACCACCCAATTATCTGCAGGACACTTCTTGCTCATTAGGTTTTATCAATCTTCCTGGACATAGTAAGTGTCCACAGAGACTCTTCAAGATTAAATTGTCTTTTTCTTTGGGGATTCAGAGTAAATAATTAAAGCCTGTAAGTATGTTTTCAATTAAAATGATTAGCATCCAGCCAAAATTCAGAGAAGGCAGATGGAATATTCGGACCAGACTAAACATTTAGCGGATGAGAGTCACAGCCTAGTAATCTAAGTTGCTAATTCAAAGCCCAGTGAAGGTACTAAAAGCTCCCCAGTTGTCTCAGTAACCTACATACAGGGTATAAAGTGTTTGTTACCAGGTTGTCAGAATTGTAGACCAAGGTGAATCAACACACTGAGCTGAAGTGTTTTCTGGATTACTTTCATCCTTCTCAAATGTCAGTAAGTGCCAGTATTTCAATTATTTTAACTGATGGTCTTTTCCTTTAAGATACAGATGTCTTAATATGTTGTGACCAATTGCCAGTTTCCAAGTAGTGCAGTGCAACATGAACAGCTTTGATTTAGGCATCGGGTGTTTGTATGTGAAGTCTATCAAAGTAAGGGACAGTGGCTGTCTGCAGACAGCAATTGTCTGCAATGGGACAATTGTCCTGCTTTCCCAGTACATAAAGGAAAGACCTAATTCTGAACCATGCTTTTCTTGATCTACTTTAGACACCTGCTTCAGGGTAAGGGTAACCGCAGTCTCCAACTCAATGGCTGGATCAGTATGGACTGCACAGAGAGGCCAAGACCACCCCAGAGTGGGGAAGTCCACATAGTGGTTGTCAACATTACACGTATCCATACTGGTCTGACAGAGGCTTTTGGAGAAACTTTCCACACATATTGCAACCATCTCACAAGCTAGCTTTAGATGAGCTATGGGCTGCCTGCATCCATGCAGCTGTCTGCCAGCATGAGCAGCACATAAATATGGACTTGAGTGCAACCTATAAGGTCATCCTCAACACCCAGAAAGGAAGCAAAAAATAAATAAATCTGCAGCTAACTTCAGAGTGCACTAATGTTTAATCCAGGGGAAGATGTCACAAAACAAAAGTCACTGACAGGGGACAGATTGTTTTCTGGTGAGGTGGGTTGCTACCATCACTGTGAAGAAGAAAGGGAAACCGTTGGTTTAGATCCGAGGTGAAATTCATCTGTGTCGTCATTAGATACATAAATACTAGATGTCTAAAATGGAGGCTGTCACCTTAGAGTCCTTAATCAATCCAATCCATCCAAAAGAAATTACCTCCAACAGGCAATTTTTCTCCTGCCAGGATGGGTATCGGATTATGTGGATCATGCTCTGGAGGGACCTAATAGGGAGACACCGAAGTGTGGGCAGGTGACTCCTTCCTTCAATTTACATTTCCCACGAGCACAGAAAGAATGTTACTTCACCGATGGCTCCCTCCCTTCCTCCCCAGCCATCTCACTCCTCATTCAAACCCCATGTACACCAGCAGAGTTCATTTTACCCAGGATGCAGTGGAAAGACAGGGTGATTCGTTGAAAATATATATCAAAAAGGTAGATAAGGCCAGTATCAGCCCTAGACAGTAATTAAAATATGGCAGTTCCTATAATCAGCAGCACTCAAGGAAATGGCACGGGCTGACCCCCCGTCGCTGACCTTTTACTTGTCTAGTAAATACTCATCCATGCACGAGTCATTTGGGGCTTCACCCCAGGGAGTCCTTGTCTCCTGGCTTTGTAGCCAGAAAAAGGTACTTTAACCACGTTCATTGGAGTGACACCTTCCTGAGGACTATGTGGTGGCCCTCTCACACCT
>VYZM01014175.1:6702-53525 GCA_013398915.1 Dromas ardeola
CCCGGAAAGAAAAAAAAAAAAAAAAAAAAAAAAGCTTTTCAATTAAAAACCATAAACATTTCTCCATTGAATAAACTACCTTAAGTAGAGTTTAATCTCCAATTATTTCTAGTGTATATTAGATAATTGGAATGTGTAATTACACCTTCATTTTGACTAGGTTTTTTGGTAATATTTATTCTATGCAAGCATGTAGACTTTTTTTTTTAGAAGCGTGCACTAACTTAAAAATTCTATTGTCATTAGCCAAAATATTTATTCACATAAACAGAGCATAGGATTTATAATTTCAAGCGCCACTGTAAAAACTGGAAATCCTATAAAGAGAAAATGCGTAAGTTAAGCTTTTTTTTTAGTTCAATGTCAATTTTTTATCTACATGAGTATAGAAATTTGGAAAATTATATATCAAACATAATTCCATTGAATGTATTTCTATATATTCAAAATTCAGCACCACAAATCCCACTGTTGCTGTTTTCAAAGGAACTGGGAAGGGCAATTAATTTTCAAATACACACATTAAAACATGTCTGAATGAAAAGGGAACAGGATGCCTTTATGCCTCCTGTTAAAGCCAACCCTCGGCAAACTAAGAAAAAGACAGATAAGAACCATCCTATGTAAGTATTATAAGTTTAATTTCACATTTTTCTTCAGGTCAGGGTTGGGATTCCCCCCTTCCCCCCTGCTTCAGATGTACAACAGTACACTAGCGAGAACTGATTTGCCAATACACCTCACAGTCTGCCAGATATTCTTTGCAGTCAAAAACGATGGTGAATGCCAGCAGAAGCTTAACTAATTCTTTAGAACTTTACATATGAACTTCACAGTCTTGAACATTTCCACATAACTTAGGAAACACTCACGGTAATAAAATCAAGCACTTGTTTCCTGTTCATAAGATTGATGTGCAACCTCCACAGCAGATCATATTATACATTCAAAATCCAGTTAGAATGAAAATATTCATACACCAAAATGGAAAATCATGACTAGGACTGGCTTGAGGTGAAGCTCCCTCACTTCCCTTCAGCAAGGGACACTACAGGAGGACCTTGGAACATGCTTCTCCTTTCTTTTCCAAATAAATATTTTTGCAAAAAACTGTTAACATAATCAATTCTAAAATCTTAGAAATTATTCTTCAATCTGAAAGTGATACCTCTTTTTGCCACACAGAACACTTGCAGTTTAACCATTAATTAAGAATTTTGCTAGATATAAACCATTTAATATTTTAAAACATCCAACTTTCAAATTACAGATTACCTTATGTATCAGTAGCTACATTGAACAACACTTGTTACTTTTTTTAAAAAAGTTTAGGGTGCCTGTTTTAGCAATAGTTTAATTTCTGTTTTCATTAATATTAATAATCCAGAAACAATATTATATTGGGTGGCTAATTGGTACAAAAGTGTTTATAACAAGAAAACAATAGAATTATACAATAATTGGCTCATACTTATACCAAATTATTTCGGCAAGAAAAACAATTTAACACAATTAAGTAGTATGTAGCGGACTGCAGATATCAGGAGTATGATATAAGGTAGAACCCTTTTAAAAAGTTTGGAATTAAAATTTCCCTGAGATACTTTCAGAAAAACTACACCCCCATACCCCCCCAAGAAAATAATCACCCAAGTTTCACATGAATGAGCAGTATGTGGGTTTACTTTGCCCATGCTGAGATCAGTCCCAGTGTTCCCATTCACTAAACAGTCAGTATGATTTTCAGCTTTACCAGCCTCCTGATTTACATACTAAATAATCCCAGATTTAAAGTAACTTCTTATGTACAGAGATATCTACATACCCACCCATAAATACTATACTAAAAAGCCAAGAAATATTAAAATACCATAGTTTTAAGAGAATTTCATTTTATCCCCACTGGCAAGATCATGTATTTATCAACAACAGTCTATTCACAGTAGGTCTAGAATAATCACAATAGGTCTAGAATAAACAGAATTACAGAAGTGATGCTAACTACAGCTTTCATAACTTCAAATGCTATCCACAGCAGCAATACATACTTTGTTAGGACAAGAAACACAATACATTAGTGGATCAGGTACGCACCCTCAGATGGAAGAAAACACACACCGTTTTCTACCTCATACAGTTTATGTTGTAAAACATTTATGCTGTTTTTAAACAAAACATTATGACAACTTCCTTTGGCAAGCAGAAAAGCTATGCTGATAAGTACAATTGAAGAAAAACTAATAAACATCCTAAAAGAAGAAAAGCACAGGTGTTCCACAAAAAGCGAAAGATTGTATTTCTTGCTAATGCAAGTAGTTTAAACAAAGGAACACAGACTGAAGCAGCAATGCAACCAAATTATCTAACAGTGAAATGTGTAGGGCAGTTTAAAGGTTTCTTCTTCACTTGCAGGTTCCTGTGGCTTAAATGCCTTCCAACTTCTATAGCAAGTTAACTTTCTACGGTGAAATGACTGGCCTGGTAGGTGAGGGGAGAGCAGTGGATATTGTCTACACGGACTTCAGAAAGGCTTTTGATGCTGTCTTCCATAAGATCCCCATAGACAAGCTGATGACATATGGGCTGGATGAGCAGACAGCGAAGTGGATTGAAAACAGGCTGAATGGCCAGGCCTAGAGGGTGGTGACTGGAGGCACAAAGGTTGAGTTGGAGGCCAGTAACTAGCAGTGTACCTCAGGGGGTGATACTGGTTCCGATCCTCTTCAACACCTTCATTAATGATGTGGATGATGGGACAGAGTGTACTCTCAGCAAGTTTGCTGATGACACCAAACTTGGGAATACTGGCCAATGCACCAGAAGGTCTTGCTACCATCCAGAGGAACCTCAAAGGGCTGGAAAAATGGACTGACAGGAACTTCACGACCATCAACAGGGGGAAGCGCAAAGTCGTGTACCTAGGGAAGAACAACCCCAGGCACCAATATAAGTTGGTGGCCACCCAGCTGGAAAGCAGCTTGTCAGAAAAGGACCTGAGGGTTTTGATGGACACCAAGTTGAACACAAGCCAGTAACGTGCCCTTGCAGTAAAGAGGGCTAATTGTATCTCGGGCTTCATCAGGCAAAACATTGCTAGCAGGTCAAGGGAGGTGATCCTTCCCCTCTACTCAGCTCTGGTGAGGCCACACCTGAACTACTGGGTCCAGTGAACAGCCCATAAAATAATGAAAGGACTGGAGCATCTCTCCTATGAGAACAGGCTGAGAGAGCTGGGACTGTTCAGCTTGGTGAAGAGAAGGCTCAGGGCAACTCATCAATGTATATAAATACCTGATGTGAGGGTGCAAAGATGACAGAGCCAGGCTCTTTTCAGTGGTGCCCAGTGACAGGACCAGAGGCAATGGGCACAAATTGAAACACAGGAGGTGCTGTCCGAACAGCAGGAAACACTTTGTTACTATGAGAGTGACCAAGCACCAGCAATGCTTGCCCAGAGAGGTTGTGGAGTGTCCCTACTTGGAGGTCCACAAGGACATGATCCTGGCTAACCTGCTCTACGTGGCCCTGCTTGAGCGGGGGGGATGGATCCAATGACCTCCAGAGGTCCCTCACAATCTCAACCATTCTGTGAGTCTCTTAAACAAGTGTCCAGTGACAACAGTACTTTTCACCTTTCACATTCTTAAATGTTGATCAAAGTCCAGGTTACCGTTCTTCGCAATCCTTACATAATCTAATCGTAAATTTGCATGAATGTACATAGACAAGACTCTGCACCAGGGCTTTACAGACAGCCCTGGTTATCACGTTTCCAGATGCTGGGTATTTGTCTTCATGCCTTAACAGTTCTTTGAGATTGGAAAATGTTAAAAATGAAGAGCGGAAAACCATTCCAACACACAAATAATTTCAGTTATTTCCTTCTTCTTATAAAGATACAGAGGTTCATGCTCACCATTAAACTTAACATGCTTGGCCACATAGTGGCCAAAGTCTGTCCTAAATTTTAAGCAACAAACTTTCTTTGAAACACATTTCAGCTCAAAAAAAGCCTGAATTCATCTGAATTTAAAGCTTTGATTAGACAAAAGTCTAATACACTCTGATAGCAAAGTTATCATTATGCCTATTAGCATTAGTGCCTGAACTCTCAAGAATTTGTAAATAAACACTCCCATCCGAAGTACAGCTTCAGTGATAGTACAGTACCATGAAAAAGAGAACGGAGCACACATTGTATGACAGCACCTCTACGGTGTATGTCAGCGGTCCACCTAACAGTTGAACGCAGAAGACAACATAAGCCCTTATATGTTAGGCCACAACCATGCATTACAGATACACTTGAAGACTCAGCCTTCTCAGATTTTTTCAGATTTCTTTTTATTGCTTCAGCACCACAAGTTGGAACATACTATATATTTAAATGTAAACACCTTCAGTAATAACTTGAAGGTCAAAGTTAAAAAGTTTGATGCTGCATTAAGTGAAACCTACTGTTTCAAGATCATATTTGCTTTATGTACGAGTGAGAAATACACCTTTTTAACACAACACAACCTGGTATTATTACATCAAAGCCTGACAGTCACATCTAAGTAGGGTAATTATACATTGCCATGTGGAACATCAATGAGTCCATGTCAATCAGGAAAACACTAGTATACACTTTGCAAAGACAGGGCAACAAGTACTGCTTGAAATGGCTTGCAATAAAACTAGGTTTGTTTCTGGACTGAAATACAGCTGGTTTTACCATTAGCAGTATCAGTAAAATAAATCACAAGAAACACAATATGGCAAGACTTAGGAAATAAGTGGCCAAAGTAAATATAATTAATTCACGAAAAGTTTATTACATAGATAAAAATTAAAATCAGCATCTGGTCAGGGTAGGAGGTACAGCAGTATGTTAGATCAGGTGATGTTTTCAAAACAACACCAAATGAACATAGATGTTTATCCACCTTTTAAAAAATACAAAACAAACCCCACAGAACTTTTGCTTTCACTTCCCTTACGCATTTTGAAAAAACCCCCAGTCCTACAATATGTAACATACTAGCATTTTGTAATAGGATTTTACCTGACAGTTAATTTCTGGTTATTTCTAAAATATTTTATGATTTTTTCATCTTGTCAATGAATCAACTTTAACTTCCCTGTTAGTAAAATTAGGAGATTCTTGTTTTCTAAAAATAATAAAAACTTATTCATCACTATCAAACATAGAACTAGGCAAAATTATACACATTTTTTATTACAAAAATAAAAAGGAAAAAAGAAGTCCATTTTAATAAGCAAATTCACAGGGCAGGCGAAGTCCCTCCCACTGCAAGAGAAGGTCAGGTTCGTGATCACCTGAGGAACAGTTACAGAAGCCTATGGGACCTGACAAGATGCACCCCAAAGCCCTGAGGGAACTGGCTGATGTACTTGCCAGGCTGCTCTCTGTAATATCTGAAAAGTCATGGCAGTCAGGTGAAGTACCCAGTGACTGCAAAAAGGGAAACATTGCACCCATTTTTAAAAGGCATAGAAAGCAGGACCCTGGGAACTACCGACCTGTCAGGCTCACCTCTGTCCCTGGGAAGATCATGGAACAGATCCTCCTAGAAGCTATGCTAAGGCACATGGAGGACAGGGAGGCGAATCAAGACAGCCAGCATGGCTTCACCAGGGGCTAGTCCTGCCTGGCCAACCTAATGGCCTTCTATGATGGAGTGACTGCATCAGCAGACAAGGCAAGAGCTACAGATGTCTTCTATCTGGACTTCTGCAAGGCCTTTGACACAGTCTCCCACAACATCCTTCTCTCTAAATTGGAGAGATATGGATTTGATGGGCAGACTGACAGGTGGATGAGGAATTGGGTTAGATGGTCACATCCAGAGGGTAGTGGTCAACGGCTCAATATCCAGATGGAAATCACTGACAAGCGGTGTCCCTCAGGGGTCTGTACTGGGACCTGTACTGTTCAGTGTCTTCATCAATGACACAGACAGTGGGAACAAGTGCACCCTCAGCAAGTTTGCAGATGACACCAAGCTGAGTGGTGCAGCTGACACGCCTGAGGGACAGGATGCCATCCAGAGGGGACCTGTGTGAACCTCACCACAACCCGTGTGTGGGCCTGTGTGAACCTCATGAGGTTCAAAGCCAAGTGCAGGGTAGTGCCAATCCTCAGTACCAATACAGGCTGGGGGATGAAGGGATTGAGAGCAGCCCTACTGAGAAGGAACTTGGGGGTACCGGTGGATGAGCTGACAATGTGTGCTTGCAGCCCAGAAAGCCAACTGTACCCTGGGCTGCATCGAAAGAAGCGTGGCCAACAGGTCAAGGGAGGTGATTCTGCCCCTCTGCTCCACTCTCCTGAGACCCCACCTGGAGTACTGCATCCAGCTCTGGAGCCCTCAGCACAGTAAAGATGTGTTGGAGCAGGTCCAGAGGAGGGCCACAAAAATGATCAGAGAGCTGGAACAACTCTGCTATGAGGACAGGCTGAGAGAGTTGGCGTTGTTCAGCCTGGAGAAGAGAAGGCTCCAGGGAGACCTTGTTGCAGCCTTTCAGTACTTAAAGGGGCCCTATAGGAAAGACGAAGACAGACTTTTTAGCAAGGCCTGTCATGACAGGACAAGGGATAATGGTTTTAAACTAAAAGGGGGAAGATTTAGACTAGATATAAGGAAGAATTTTTTCACAATGAGGGTGATGAAACACTGGCACAGGTTGCCCAGAGAGGTGGTTGATGCCCCAATCCCTGGATACATTCAAGGTTATGGTGGACAGAGCTCTGAGCAACCTATCTAGTGAAGATGTCTCTGCTCATTGCAGGAGGGGTTGCACTAGATGACCTTTAAAGGTCCCTTCCAACCCAAACCATTCTATGATTCCCTAGTTCCCCCAAAATTGGGAAAGAGGATGGAAATCACATTCTCCTCTCTCCTGCCTCCCATAAAGAGAAATAAAAGCTAGCCCTATATGTTAGTGATTATATATTGAATACAAATCCAAGTTGATGTTCAAGATTCATGGGAAGTTCTTCAGGTTACATGAATGTAATGAAGTTGCTATAACCATTCACAGTGAGTCACACTATCCATATAGAAAAACAAAGATCATAAACCAAGATCAAAACAAAAATTTTAAGTTCTCTGAACACTCAGGAAAATGCATGAGACACCTCTGTATAATGAACCTGACTAACAAACATGGGTATGAACCTTTCAGTCCTCCACACAAAGCTCCAGTCCCGGTTCCAGAGCTTACTGACTACAAGTCCCTGGTTTTCTCTCCCCTTGATTTCTATACCTAAAAATCCAGCCATGTCAGTCAGGGGTTGACTGGCAGTTCAGTTATGGTTAATTATACAAAAAAAGCATCAAAACCAAGCGCTAAGGAATAGTATGAGCACATGATGATCTCTCAACAACAAAACCCAACAGAGCTATAGCTACTGCAGCTTTTATGCTGTACTTGGGGAGGGCGTGGGGGGGTGGGAGGCTTTAAAAGTATTCAATCCTTTTAACACAATAATAGCTGACATCTTGTCTGGGAAGGGACAGAGCTTTCCCAGCATCTTTAAAAGGAGAAAACATCCTTTGCTACAACACTTGAGCCGGAGCCCAACTGGCACCTTGCCTTGAGGAAAGCCAGAAACATCTATCAGATCCAACGCCTGCTACCCCAATATTCCCAATTGCTATTCCCAATACCCTTTTCCAAACCAAAACCTAACTTTACTATGGAAAGCCCAGTTAGAAAGAACAGCAACAAAACGAGCGTATCCTTTCTTGCTTTCATGTTTATACAGCATTTCTCTAGTTTTGGGATCTGCTTACCAAAATGTCAGCCACCTGGGTATGTCCAGATATCCTTCAAAATAGAAGCTAGCCATCATGACCTAGATGGTGGTATTTCTCACAATATTTAGTTAATATCCATGCTGAAGTTACAGTGCAGAAATGTAAGAAAAAAAAAACAGGCTAAAACTTCTTGCTGCAATTTCAGATTCCATTTTACAACCTAAATCAAAAGCTGCCTTCCCACAGAGCACTGAAACTTGCTGCTATGTTGCGTTCAAGCCCAACTATGAATTTTAACTGTCTTCCAACTATGTCAGTCACCAGCTCCAAGTTACACACACCTTGGAAGACTTCAAATTTTTCACTGATGAGGAAAACACAGGAACTTGCAACCCATACAATGCTTTTTCACTTTCCAAGTGCATCTCTGCACATTAGCCATGCCATGTCACATCCCCTGTTGGTGAGAAATGTCATTTAAGCAGGGAAAGTACAGGAACATGTTCTCCCCAAAGGAGATTTAAAAGGTTTATGACAGCTTGCGTCATTCCTGTTGTTTCTCCAGCAGGTTTGTGGTGCAACTTGATGATCATCTTAACTCTCATACAAATCCAGCTTTGCTTCGAAAAATCAAAACAGATCTGGAAATGCTTCGAAAACTTTCGAAAGTACTCTTCCTGCATGTTTCCTACCCTCTTCAAAGGCTCATTCACCAAACCCACCCCTTAGATCAGAAAAATGAGTAAGGTTTTGCAGAGCTCAACCACTACAACAAAATTAATTACAGACTGTACATGAACGCAACAGTTTTACCCAAGGCTAATTTTTCTCCTCCAGTAGAAAAGCAATTGGTCTTAAAAGTCAGTGTTACTCTATACCTGCTACTTGGTGAATAATGTTCTTGTGAGCAGAATGACAGAAGGTAATCACACTGGACATGAACACCCTCATCTTTACCACCCTCTGTTGCTCCGAATACACTTAAGACCTGTTAATTTCTACATTTTCAGCGTAACTATGTACAAATTTGATAGCACAGAATGAACCAGCATAACCTGCTTATATAAAGCAGGTTTAATATATAAAGCAGGTTTATAATAGCTTTATATTCTGTGGTTTAACAGCAGAACCCCCAGCTTTTAATTGCTTCCCTCAGAAATTTTGGGTTGCTGGCTAAGAAAAATCAAGCACATCCATAGGTTAATTGTAGAACTTTGTATCCATGGGCAGGCAAGTCGGGCTGCACATAGGCCCAGACTAACCATAACATACATTAGCCGATTGTATTTGCAAAACCAAGGGTGGGAGTTGCATTTTTGTTTGATTTTACACTTTGGGGGTCTCAGCATCTTAGTTATAAAATACTTGGCCAAGCACCTACCATACCTATCTCTGCACAAAATGCAGCAAGAATAGAACTGCGACCTTGACAAAGGCACGCTTTGGGAGATGTCATAACAGCTTCTGTTATTTTAGGCTCTTCCCATGCAGTGGAAAGACAACAGCACAGTATGCTATTTTGCTGGAAGAAAGTTAAATAAACCTATCAATGCAGGGCACTTTTTCACCAGCTAGTCAGCACATGCTATGGATTTAGCCTTGAAATAAAGGTTTCATATCCAGTCAAGATCCACTCCTTCCATTACATTAGGAAATAAGACAAATTTAAAGAAAAATTAAAAAAAGTGTAATTATTCCGTTTCAAAGAGCAGACCTGACCACCATCTAACATTATACGGCTTTGATTTTTAGAAAAGGTGACAGAATAGGCTCCGAGTTTTCCCATGCCTTGTTCTGAAAGCTGCTGCCTGGGTTGGTTTGTTTGTTTGTTTTTCCTACTGCTTGTGCCAACATTTAAAAAACCTAAAAAAAAAAAAAAAAAATTCTTGTCTCTAGGGTCAGAACTGAATTCTTATCAAAAAGCAGCTATATTAATTGTTTTAATTCTAATGAGCATAATTAGTTTTCATTGTTCACGCAAAGAAATTCAACTCTATGCAGTTAGAACCTAGAATATTTGTTTGCAAAGCTTCAGGGGGAAAAATATACGTCAAGCAAAAAGGTCCAAAGTGCTAAAGCTAAAAGTCTATCTAATTCTATAATCATCAAGTACAAGCCAATAAAAATACTGATTAGAATTAGCTTAGTTTTGACTAACAGTCACAAGGTAAGCTAGCCTGCCCCAACCTGTTGTTGTTACACCAAGAAGAAACTCCTATTTACACAATTCCTGTTCAAACTATAGATGCACTATTGACATATATCAATCAGTGTAAGAACATGAATCAGTTATGATGCAATCAGTAACAGACTCAGAGTGTGGCCTTAACTAAGTCCCAATCCTCTCAGTATTTCAAGAAATGACTCTCGAAAATGTGGGCAATATTAATCCTTTTCAGCCAATTGGAAGCCTTCTTATCCACACACTAGTCTGTCCCTCCTGGTTACTTCAAGCAAAGATCAAAAACGGGTCGAAAAAACAAACAAAAATTAGGCAAAACCAGACTGCGTGCGAGCCCATTTCCAGAGAAAAAAGCATTCATACCATCATGCTTTGGTAACAAGCAATCCAGCTATCCCATCCCTCTTCAACCCTCAGTTGAAGATTCTGGCCTCTGATAGCCTTTTTAAAGAAAATTTAACAGGTGGAGAGTTCTCCAACATTTAGATACAACAACAATCCTACACAACGTATGGCACAAGGGCTGCCACTTGCTTGGCCTGCCTGTCACTATGGAGCAGTGCCTTGCTGAGCTGGTCAGCACATGTTGGCCACACGTCAGGCCCACATCTCCAGACATCTATAGAGTGTTTACGTTCGGTCTTGCTCAGCCAGTAGAGAAAGAGCTGCTCAGGCCCATCAGTTTCCTGCATACAACCAGACACACAGAAGCCATGGGACTCGAGGCTTTGTTATCTCAACTGCACACAGAACCATTTGCAATGGTTTTGTTAGTTTTGTTTACTACAGATTCACTGTAGACATTATCACTTGCCTAATGTATTTTGATGTTTTGCTATATAACAGCAACATAATGACTTGGTAAAGTAAATCTTGAACAAAACTAAATTAGATGATCATTCCATTTATAGCTACAGGCCATATTTCAAATGCAACATTGATGTATGACAAATACAACACAAATATTCTTGTCAAAACACATACTAAAAACTTTGTATTTTCCACATGCTCCTTAAAGTTTACATTCTCTCCCTTTCCGACCTCTTGCCTTGCTCCCTCCAAATGTGGAACATCTCAAGGACAAGATCATCAGCTCCAGGCTCTCGTACAAAGGAGAAATATCATCTACAACTAAAGGGGAGGCAGAGGGGAGGGTGATTTTATTTCTTCCATCCCAGGGAAGAAATATGTCACGTGCTTTATTCTTCCTATAAGTCTCCAAAGGAACATGGACCCAGGAAGGGTGAGAATAGAAAAATTGATTTTATCCCTTATCAGACTCAGAGCTGAGAGCTCAAGTTGACCCTGTCCAAAATCTTAAACTGGGATGAGACATGAGAGGTCACCCAAGTTCTCTCTCACCTGAAAAACCATAGCGTGTCATATCAACCCCTATTTCTACAATCACTTGAAAGTATAACAGTAAACAATGTAGATAAGAGCACCAGATCTGACCTTTATATTTTAAAAAGTGGACGATAGTACACAGCACTTAAAAACACACACAAATAAGAAAGCCTAACAGCTGCACAACACAAAATATGTAAAGGTAGAACTCCCTGATGCTGCAATCTGCCTTACAAAGCCCAGATGAAGGAAGGAGATTCTCGACATATCTTCTGACAAAGATGAGTACTCATAACTCAGAAGTAAAATAGCTGCTAAATTCCACAAACACTTTATGCTGGTGCTGTGAGTTTTCATCTCTTCACCCATTTTTCTATCTAATATTTACCTAGCTATATGATGTTTTGGCATCACAGCATACAAGTGATTTTATCCTTCCTCCTTCTCTCATGTGATACCTTCTTTCAAACATTAGAACCATGCCCAGTACCTTTACTTTTGCAAACCAGTAGAAACCCCTAGAGCACATAACCAGAAAATGGTCTCCTTGTAGGAGCTAGGCAGCAACACAACTTCTGCAGAATATTTTTAAGGAAATGAAGAAGCTATTAGGGAATGTTGACAATAATAGGATTATTGAAAGTACTATTTTGAAGTACAGCCCTACTAGCCATAATAGTTTAGCAACTGTAAACTAGAACTGCTAAATACAAAATATTTTGCAAGACTAAATCACTTTGTTTCAGTGGACCATAAGGCTTCATACAAGAACTCACAGCCAGCAAAACAGAAGTCATCCTCTGCTGGCAAAACCATGGTGAGATCAATCATTAAACCCATTACTGCCATAAACTCAGTACTTGGCAAGTATCATCTTGGATAAAGATAAGAGCGAGCTGTTATTTTCATTCACCCACTCATCACCCTGCTCTAGCTACACACCCCCCTCACGCCCCACATCCGCAGCTGTGGCTCCTTCTGGGCTGCAGAGGAGAGGACATTCCCAGCTGCCTCAGCCCCCCAAGCTCTGCTGTGACCCCCACATCCTTGTCTGGAGACAACACCTGGGACAGAGAAACGGCACAACACAACACCACCGGGAGAGGTGGGGAGCACAGGGAGGTGATGCCAGCGTGAATTTGTGTTCAGCCAGCCAGAAGACATTTTCTGCATGTGTTAAGGATGGCAGCTGCTGGGAAACATACGGGACGTGATTTGCTGAGAAGGTGGTTGTGCAGCCAGAATCAGTACACAGGGCAGCTAGCAGATTAATCAACAACCCAAATCCCTGCAAGGTGAAATACGCAAAGTGAAAGTCCACAGGAATCAAATTTAGTTACAGGAACAGAATATTTGAGTGATTCCAATACCAAAGGAAAGCCAGGACTTTGTGTTAACAATCTAACATACCTGTCAGACAGCTGCATTTCCTTTTAATCTATTTCTCAAAACAAAATGCCCTCTTTTACAGAGGTACTTAGCAGAGGGTATGATAGTACTCTATTTCCCAATCTCAGTCTTGCTTCACCTTCAGGAAGGAATCAAACAGTTCTTTGATGTCAACTGGTCACTGAGTCAATTGCAAGCCCTACAGCTTGTCTGACCTGCACCAAAGCTGCAGCCCAGTTCCCTCCTGAGCTGTTAAAATCATCTTGCAATCAGACACGCATCTCAAGTAGCACAACATTTAGAATAAAAGCTTTTCTGAAGAAATCTAATTTACTTAAAATATAGCTTAAACGAAATGCCTGCTTTGCTCCGACATTTAACATTCCTTTAATCTGGAAGGACTATCGCTTCAGACGACTTGTTTCATTTCTGTCCAATTTTCTCTCCCACACCCCCCCTCCAAGCTAAGTTAAAGCACCAAAATCACACAACAGTTTTTTATTTTCTACATCCTTTAATCAATGCATGGCAATGTCTCTAACATTCACATGATGCATCAACTCACCACTGTCACAGTATTTGTCATATGCTCCTGCAGAATCACATGTAGAGATTTAAGTCAGCTGTTTCCTGCTCCCAGCCTGGAGAAAACCTGTTGGGAGCTCCATTTTCTTTGCGCCATGGTGAAGCCTGACAAAGGTTACTCCTGAATACAGGATGGCAACTTCTATTTTCATGCATATTTCTTTTCTTCCTCGTGACAGAAACACTACTGAATATTTCCAGGGGTGAATTTGAGATACTCCACAGAAGGAGTGATATGCAATAGAAATGGCATGGCAATGAACCAATTCTCAGCAAGAGAGAGCTCTATACGTAATGGTTATTTGTGGTACACAGTAATCCTACTGTACACTCACAAGGAAATACTTCAGCTTGATGGCTGGGAAGAATCAGTACCTGTAGACTACTGCATGCAAGTACACAAGGAACTCATTGTGGAAAAAAAAAAGGCCTTGTATTTATTTTTGGGGCTTTTTTCCTTCTTCTAATTAACAACGGGAAACTGAAATAAGAAATTTAACTGCTCAATGACAATCCAAGTCATGGCACAATCACCCATGGAACTGTCATACATTAACCCAAGGCAAACAATAATTATTCAAAGCTACATTTATGATCTCTAAGTTAGGAAATAACTGTAGTCTCAGAGTTTTTATGTATTACACATGTATTATATAAACTATACCTTTTTTTAGTTTCAATTTACTTAAATACTGTCTTGATCCTATCTCCATACCCAATTCAACTTCCCTGTACTTTCAGCCTACACTAGCTGCTGAACTGCTTGCACTCTGCTTTGTAATCTCCCTGCTCTTCAATAAAGATGTACAATACAACTAGTGTTCATGATCTTCTAATGCCCTTCAAAATCTTCCCTCTAAATGCCTACAGAAATCAAATAATCTCACAATTAACTATAAAAAAAACTTCAAAAAAATTAAATCAGAATTGCTCAGTTTATTCCAGCCAAAAGAATCATATGCCCTGCCCCTAACAACTTACTGTATAGTCAACTAGCAGACGCTTTTGGGTAGATTTAATCACAATATATGCTAGTGGAAGAGACTACGTTTCTGTATAAATGCAGTCTTTGTGTCAATGCTAAGAAGCATGAGGAATGTCAGGTTGTACATCAATTATCCTTTGAGATACGAAATCAAAATCATGAATTATTCACCTATATGTTGTACACCCATATTAGTGCCATTTGCCTATCACTCCTCATCAAGGCGTTCCGTTACCTTCCTGAATTATCCTCCCTCTTATATTTCCTAAAACTCACTACAGATCTCAACTTTCAATTCATCAAATTTACATAATTGAGGAAAGTCACTTAAAATTCTCCCAAGGAAATAAATAATAATCAATCTCACTTCATCAGTTTCATCCTCCCATTCAAGCACTTTTCATACCGAGTATCTGGAAATTTCCTCATACTACTGGTTTATTCTGGGCTTGTACGAATAGGGATATGACCAAACACAATGAGACATTCTTTATGCGACCCAAGACCAGTTTTTTTTTCTTGTCACAAACAGGGTGTCCAAGCAAATGAACTTCTCGCTCCTGAATCTTTTGTAACACTGACTTATCAATGTACAAAATCTTTTGCTGCTAGCAGGACTGCCTGGAGGCTGCAAGTTACGTACAAGGAAGGTATGTGCAATCATTTCACCAGCTCAAAGCTTCCTTTGTGAGAATTTTCATTACTTAAATTCCTTTATCTACAGGTAACACAAAAGTCACAAAGGACAGTTCGAAAGAGACATTTATGAATTTTAAACCTGAACTACAAAAAAGAGACTGAGAAGAGAGTTTGTCTTGATTTGTATTTTTCATGATTGTTACTACTCTGAATTAGGAAATATGCTCAAATTTCTTTTTAATCATGATTCTGGACATTATGCAGTGAAAAACTCTGGATTTAGACTATTAAAAGCCACATATTATCACTTAGAAGCAAGTTAAACAGTGCAACACTCAAAAAAGCAATTTACATGAGATAGTTTATACCTATTTGTTCATAGCAAGAAATATATGTTACACACATATAGAAGCAGATTACAATTATTACGATGGCAAAGGTCCCACTGCACATTAGACATTTCACCATAACACCGCTCAACAGCCAGCACAGACAGGCAGAACAATCACTGAACTCCAGTGGCCTGGGAGACCCATCAGGCTCATCATACAATTACAAAAACCAAGATCCGCAAATGCAAGTGTTCCTATTTATATAGTTGGTCTTTAGGCATTTGAATTCTGATTGTATAAATCCACAGAACCTTGATATTTAGGAGCTAAATTTACAGAGCTATTTCAATCCCTCTGACTGCCCCATCTATAAAACATGATTAGAAACACTTACCTAGTTCACAAGAGCATTCTATGAGTAAGTGCGTCAAAGATTACGGTTGACTGAACTGCTTTATTGTTCACTATTATAGGAACACCTAAACACTAGTCTACCCTCCAAAACAAGTTTCATTAGAAAGCATTCAACGTATGTATAAATTGTGTTCAAGTTAATTTTCAAATAGAAGAGAACTTTTAATTTCATTCTAAGCATGTTATACTCCACACTGTAACCCTTCAAGCCTAAAAATAGCGTGATTGCCAGTCAGCCAGAAATTTAGCATGCATCCAGAAGCTCCTACGCTGCACTTGCCAGGAATGTCAAGACTTTGAAAAATCACATATATTTTAACAATCAAGACAAACTAATCTGTAATACAAGCACACAGTGCACGCTCTCTGATTATTCATTACCGCGATGCCTGGCAGTGTCGCTGCAGTTAAGCTTCTTTCTGTGTTTTCATTATAAACAAAATTTGAGGAGAAGTTTCAGCTAAATGTGCATGCCCTGTTCCACATGCCTTAAAAAAAAACAGTTTAATATGTTTGGGGTTCATGACACTTATTCGTGACCAAAGAATGTGAGGGGAAGCAGACTGTACCTCTTAAGCAAACAGAATTTCATACCGTTTTGACCACTGAAATCCATAGGTATCTATGTAGTCACAGACTGGAGTAATGAGAACTATCCCATGAGGGGGCTGAATCAGCTGTGTTCTATTCATGTGAAACAAAACACATTGTGTTTATATTCCTATTTTTTGCCTTAGTTATTCGATTATCAGTTATGCTTTCAATATGTGAATAATTATCACTGCTTGATCTTAAGGCCACCACGTATCCCTCCAGCCAGGACTAAATTTAAATTACTGCTCAATATTCGAAGTCCTAGCTCTGCAACCATTTATAACACTCTTGCTCTACTAGTAATCACTCTCCTCCCACCTTTAGTTGTTAGAATAGTTGAGAAAGCATTATGTAAAGATGGTTTCAGTCTGAAAACATACTCTGTTTAGGCCTTTTTGTTACTTAGAATATTTCAATTGAATTAGTTTGAAAAAACCTCAAGATGGAATGCTTTTCAAACTTCTGCTAGGTGTCGGGGCAAATACTGTTTGCTGTAACACCATTTCACATAGTCTTACGCCAGCACACACATTCAAACTAGAAAGAGGCAAGAGGAAAAAAAAAAGTTGGTGGCAGTCTTGTGAGAAAAGCACAGAATTAAAAGCAAGCAAACAGATTGTAAGATTCATATTTTGCTTTAGTGAGTTCAGCTGAATGCCAGAACCTTGTTGTACTTCATCTCTGGAGATGCAAAGATAACAAGGAAAGTCTAGAATGAAAAAGGACGAGGAAAAAAGAATCAACAGAAGTTATCATGGGAAAAAGCATTCTACTTCAAGTAGCGTCAACTGTAAACAACACCTACAATCTTCGTTCAAGGTCCACTATGATCTGTTATAGCTCGACTCCTAGCTGATTATCAGCTTGAAGGAAAAGCGCATAGGATGGTGATGGTTATCCAGACCCAACAGAATAAAGTCCTGAGTAACCTCATTGGACCTCATCACTGACCCTGCTTTGAGCAGGAGGCTGTACCAGAGACCTCTTGAGGTCCCTTCCACCTGAAACTTCTCATTTTATGAATTTATTCAGTTTATTTAACTGTTAATTTAACAGTTTATTTAAAAGTTAATTTTTTTAGCTAAAATGTGGTAAAGAAAATGAGCAACTTTTTGCTAAAGTTTGTCATCAAATAATAACATAGCTGCATTCCAAGCATAAAGTAGTAGCGTCAATAATAGTGTCAAGCATAAAATAGTAGCGTCAAAACCAGCTTTTGGTCCCAAAACAAGTTAATTTTCAAATAATCAAAATCCTTCCTAGCACTCGTGAGAGAGGAGAGTTGCATGAGAAGAGTACTACAGGATGCAAGGTGAAGCAGACCTTACTGAAAGAAGTTACATTCCAGCGATGAATACTGGAGTACAACTGAGATGTTGCCACACAGGACAAATGCAACAACAGTAATACTTTCGCACATAGTTCCATCTGTGTAGTATCTATATGCCACTATACAGTAAGTTATAACATATTGCTGTATTTATGGAATTGTACTAAAAGCACTGAGATTTAAAAACCCAATGTTTTAATTTATGTAATAGGAGAAACACGTACCTCCTATACAAACTTGTAAATTTTTAAAACGTGAATTTAAATTGAAGATTCTATTGCAAGGTAAGCATCACAGTTAAACCTCAGATTTTTCTTACCTGCTCTAACTATCAAACTATTTACTCCCAAATACACATTTTTAAGTTGCAGAAGCCTGTAACTATGAGAGCAAACGTGTCATCTCAACTTTTAGTATAGGTGGCAGAGATTGTAGAAAAATCCACGTTTTTATTAAAGATGCCAAACATTTGTAAAGATACTTTGGAAAAAAAATAACTGGGGAAATGACAGGGGAGTATCTGAGAGGAAAGGAGTCAAAAAGATTTACTTTAACGATCGTATGCTCCACCAGTCACTACGATTTGCTGTGGGAAATCATCATTAAAGGAATCTCCACATGTGCATGCCCCAAGCAACTGAGAGAAGGACAGGAGTTATGCAAAGCACCCAGGGTTAGCCACAGTTTTAAAATTGCATGTCTGGATCCTCCCCCCACCCCCAACAGAAAGCTTTCCAGAAGTGTTATAAAGGCTTTTAATTTGGGGCAGGGGGAACACAACACACAACAAAACCAGTACACACACATGCATTACTAGAACAAGAACTTAAGCTTAAATTTTAAACAGAAACATCTGAGAGCAAGTAGGGCAGACAGAACAAAAAGCACATCCCTCCCTCTGTTCGTTGTGTCCTTGGCAGACAGGCCCGTACTTCCAGCCAATTCTGCTACTCTCTGAACGGTGGCGGATTCTGCTCAATTACCCCAGTCCCTCGGAAGCTCTCCCTGTCTGCTCCGAGGTCCAGCCGCCTGGCCCCTCACCGAAGCCTCGCAATTTCTCGATGAGCCATGGGCATCAGCAGTTCCCTCTGCGACTCCCCTTTTGCCACACTTCAGCAATTTTTCAGGATTCCCTTAATCCCTAAGCAAACTCTCACAAGAAGCAGCAATTTCCCCCTCTGTACAAGAGATGCACCTATTCTTGCCTTAAAAGGGAGAAACTAGTCATGATGCATTTTGTTCACTGCAATTTATTTTGGTACTTCTTCAGCAATTTTTGTTTTACATAAAGGATCGAACTAATCACTCACTTAACTCAGTACCCTTGTCAGGAGCAGATAAATCGGAACAAGTTGCGAGAACCGCATGGCACAGTAGCTCAGACTAGAAAATATCTCTGGTTAGAAGACAAACATAACTTTCATAGTGAAAGAATGGGAGGTCCAGTAGGAAAACGATTAAAGAGGCAAAAAACAGGTGGGCATAACAAGAAATAATACCAGGAATATAGCTCAAAAACGTTCAGACTAAAATTAATAGAAGTGATTACATGAATGAACTTTTAATGGAAAACATTTTTTGACTCTCAGAATCTTCCCCAAAAGCATCCAATCTTAATTTTGAAATACATTAAATAAACAAGTTATTGGTTTAACCATGGGAAATACTATGTCTGTGCTATATCAGAAGGTATGTAAGATTAACTTAAACATCTCCCTTTAGAAGTTTACCTCATGAAGGCTTCATCTTAATTCCTTATAGCTGGAAACCATTTTAGATTTTGATGCCTAGCATTTCTAATCTTTCCAGAATCCTAGTAAGAATCTCTAGTGAGGATATTGAAGCCCTTCTTGGCATTTTCCTATAGTCTTGGCCCCCAGAACATCCTAGAAAATTAAAAAGTGGATTTCCACTATGAACTGAGATAGAGGCAAACCCTTGCACCTTTTGGAAGTGGAATTTTAAAAGCAATTTGGGTTTACAGTCTTCATGAGAGAAAAGTTAACAAGCTGACTTTTCTGTCCTGTTCATCTACACCTCTATTCATAGCCCGAACTAGGTATATCACTAGAAGTACGTACTTGCTTAGGGCAACAGATTGCCAGGAACAAAAATACTTATTTCAGAAATGGGTATCCCTATTAGACAGGACAGTCATAACTCCTGCTTTTTTTATTTTCTCAGCAGCAATAGGAACATTAAACCCAGATCCATCCCAGATCTCTTCCCAGTCTCCTCCCCACTGTCCTACAACAGAAGTGCAATTTCTCCTGTGCAGATAAACAGCTTTAGGCAGGTTCTGATCTTACGTCCCTTCTAATTAACTTCCTTTTCAAGATAACCAACTCAAGTGTCCTCAGTTTCTCTTCCGAGTCTTTTTACTAACCTTCTCCAAATCCTCAGTAATTGTGCAGTAGTCTACGTGAAATAAACACTGGGCTCTGTATGATGCCACATCCCCAATCCATGTAAGAGCACTCTGTCTTCCCCATTATTCTCCACTTCACGTAGCTTGTTTTATGAAGCTTCTCTCGGAGGTCCTCCATGTTATACAGACCCCATTCCCAATTTCAAGCCAACTGTGTCATATGCACCGTTGAACAGCCTCAACACAAGTTAAGTATTGTTGCTTTTTCAGTGTTGAACTAAGCCTGTCTTTTTTTGTCCATTTATTGTCTTCTATTACTGCTGAAGTTCCTCAAAGTCTTTCTTTGTCTGAAGAAAACACTATTACCTGCTATTGTTTGCTGAATTAGGCAAAGTATTGCCACCAGGTCAAAGGAGGTGATGCTTCTTCCCTGCTTAGCAGTGGTGAGGCCACACCTAGAGTACTGCATCCAGTTCTGGGCTCCTCAGAACAAGGGAGACATGGCCATACTGGAGAGACTGCGACGAAGGGCCACAAGGATGATAAAGGGACTAGAGCATCTCTCCTATGAGAATAGGCCAAGAGAGCTGGGGCTGTTCAGCCTGGATAAGAGAAGGCTCAGGGGGATCTCATCAATGTATATAAATACCCGATGGAAGGGTGCAAAGAAGATGGAGCCAGGCTCTTTTCAGTGGTGCCCAGTGACAGGACCAGAGGCAAGGCATGTGGCCCTGCTTGAGCAGGGGGGGATGAACCATATGGCCTCCAGAGGTCCCTCCCAACCTCAACTATTCTGCGATTTTTAATGTCTTTCTCAGATCATTAATACATCTAATTCTGAGTTTTGGCGTTGCTAAACTTTTACCCAGAAAGTCTATTTGTACTAGCTTCCTATTAGTAGATGATATTTAATAGACAGCAGCCCTTTGCCTCTAACAAACACTTTATGCTTAAGAGCAACTCACAAGAAACCACTTTTGATCTATCTTTCTAACAGTCACAATACATTCAAAACATGCAAATCACATAGCCTGTAAATCAAAGACATTAGTGCCAATTTCAGAAAACAAATTCAAATACAAGGTTCAGAGACCATATGGAGAGATAAGAGTTCATAAATCAAAATACAAGTAAAATCTAAATGATATTAAGTAAAATACAGATTAATTAGTCATATTTAATAATTATCCACTGAGAAAAAAAAATTTAGCATAGGTAAGATCTCCTCGAAACTGGAAAAAAAGGGCTAAGGTTCTTTAGAACCTTATCTTTCAAAGTAGAAAGTGGAACTCAGAAAATCATAGACCTTAAACTTGATATCAAATACTATAAAGGGTTTTGATGATTGGGGTTTTTTACCCGGTATATATTTATAAACACCTAGAAGGTAAACAGTGCAACACAACTGGGTCAAAGGCTCATACGGAACAAGTACTATCAAAATATCCTATTTCTAATGACTTGGGTAGATGACTACAACAGACGTGACCTGCCATATGAGCCCCAGGACGCACACCCAAAGCCTAATGACTGCCATGATCAAACCGACTCTATTAGCACAGCCAGCACAGGTACAGGTATGCATATAGCCAGTTACTCTGTCTTAACCCTAATGTTCCAGTTGCTGGAGACTACCTGCCAATATCCAGAATCTCCAAAAAAAGAAAAAAGCTATTGATGAAACACCATCAAATCATAAGGATGTATCAAGTATAGTTCTACTAACTCAAACATATCAAAACAGGAAATATTAAGCATTTTGTTAACAGCAAGTACACTAATTAAATCTGCAGGTGGACATCAAACTATGAAAGCTGCAAACACTCAGTTGATCAGAAAACCAAGTTACTTGGAGAAAAAAAATATTAAGAAAGGTTTAAAAGCATCAGATGGAGTTGAATTAAATTGTGTAAAGCACGATTTTGGCTGTAAATAATCAACCATACAAATCTGTAATGGAAACCAACTATTAGGTAGCATTAGAGCAGAAAAGGATCTGTGGAAAGTCACAGCATTGCAGAACAGACAGAATAAGCTTTTTACTCTGCTTAGCATTACAAATACCTCAACCTGTTTTGAAAAGCACATCTCCAAATGACATAGAACAACTGAAAGTAGTCCAAATGCAGCTACACAAAAATGGAAAGAGGCCTTGAAAACACAACCTGAGGAGAGACTTTTTCAGGCTCTACCAGACTGAAAGGAGACAATTTAAATAGAAGACTGCTGCAAAAAGCAAGAGAATACACTTCCCTACACAGATGAATGGGCTCAAACTACAGAAGGTTTAGTCTAAATTTAGGCTAATTTCTAGGACAACCTAAACACAAGTATAGTTAAGCACCTATGCAGATTGCCTAACAAGACTGGAAACTCTTTGTGTTTTGTTTTGGGTTTTTTTTTTTTTTTATATTATTATTATTATTTTAAAAGATCTCAAACTGCCTCTGATTAGAGGTCTAGATAAACTCTCAAATCCCACCCAGCCTCCTTTTCCAGAACGCTATTATCATGTTTTGTTTCACAAATAAACATTTTTAGAAATGAGAGAAAAGGAATCTGCCTAAAGTATGATCCGGTATGTAGATGAAAAGACATCTGTATTTAAAGCATTTATAATTTAGAGTCTGTTAAGAGCTCAGATGGAATAAAGAGGAAAAACATCTGTGGGAGCCAGTCAAGACGCTGATGATCTGGCAAGATAAACTCAAGAATAGGAATGAAAGAGACACACCCACGGGAGTTGTTTGTGTGTCCTAACATATTTTAGTACTCCTCAGACTTCTTTTAAACATTTCCAACCTTGTCAAACCAAGGCTGCATTTGCTGCAAAGATGTCCCATTTTGCATTATTAGTCACATACCTGTTTTTTAATGCATATTCCAGACTCTAAACATTGTTTGATTAAGGAGTTCAGCTATGGTGTGAGGGCGGGCAGACTACACCTCTCTTATCTCCTGATCAATGCAAACAAATATTTTCCAGTGAGAATGAGGCTTTAGCCCAAGTAACTTCAGAAACGCTTGTTTGGTAAGAGGGATGTAACCCACAACCTTTTTTCTAATTTACAGATTGTTCAAATACTTTGTGTATCAAATATCTTTGCAATAAGCCACAGAACACATCATGAAATGCAAAAATAAAATGTAAGCAATGGAGAAAACTGAACTGAGTTGAAGTTCTCACACACACACTTTTTTCCTTCGGTATCTCTCTCATGTACTTTACATGCTTCTCTCCTGGAAAAGCCAGATGGAACATTTCTTACTAATACCTTTGGGAAAGCAGGGACTGCAAGAAAAAAAGGACAAAATCTCTGAAGAAATTCAGAAATCCAAATTCTATCCTTAGAATACTGGATTCCTTAATTTATGTAAAAAGGGGAGAAAATACTGAGCAAGATGCAAACCTAGTAACAAAACTATGGCATTCAAGTCAGGACCGTCCTAAATGAGAACACAAAGTTTGTGGCCAAAGCAACATTGACCGCAGTTCCTCATTAGGCAAGTTATTCCTAAAATTTTCATAAAAACCCCCCAAATATGGATATTTACCTCAGGAACAGATGTAAGGAAGTTGTGGATTAAAAACCTGAAAGTTACATTCCATCAAAGGCTTCACTCCTCCTTCAGTAGTGATCTTGGACTCTGCAGCTGAACTGCACCCACATGTTGATTCTCACAAGACATGTCCTGATCAGCAGAGTAAGAAAAAAGCAACCAGAGAAGCATGAAGAAAGATGAAGGCTTCTTCCTTCAAAATGGCACTTCCAGGAGTGTTAATCTGTTGACATAAGTTTTATTGTTTTCTCCTTTTCAGCAATTGGGAGAAGACAGCGTAGGAAGAAATGGAATATTGCTTCTGGTCTACTCCCGCCTATTCCTGTTGGCCTACCCAGTCTGCCAAAGGATATAAAAATCAAAACTAGAGTAATGCACTTAAATACAGAGACTTTCTTTGCTTTTAAGAAGAAGAAAAAACAACAACAAACAAACAAAACAAAAACCCACAAAAAACCCTGAAACAAACACACTAAGTTGAAAGTATTTTTAATATTCTTTAGCTCAGAAAAAGCCTTCAATTTCCAATTAACATTTTAATAGTGACAAATCAACAAGAAGCAATCTCTTTCTAAATGTCTAAGCTCATCTAAAAAGAAGGTTTATACTTATTTCCTTTAAATGGTGACCTCCACGCTAGTAGCTGGTAGACTTCCAACACCCTGAATTTTAGACAGCTTTGTGTCCCACTGGAATACCCAGGAATAGGACAGCCAGATGTCTGAAATAATTTCTAGGTCATCAAGGAAGTCTGGAAATGTTCTCTTACTATCTAGAAACGTTTCCCACTGATTCGGAGCTCTATTTATGCAACCTCTAGAAATCATATTTCATTGTATTTATCTAGTTCAAGTAGCAGGGAGATCTGAAGTTTCATAAATGATATAATATCTGTCATTACTGCAGCCAAATAATCTCCAAAATAGCCTATGACATTTAAACAGTAAAGCTGCTAGTCTCCTTTTAGAAATTAAATCACCCCCTCCCCAAGGTTTAGCTGGAAAGCATGATGCAAAGATTATTTTTTTAAAAACCCCCAAACTATATTTGTAGAAAGAAGTGACAGATACCAAAGTCCATATGTAAACTAAGTAAGCCAGAGGACCTTCTCCCAGCTCTCTCGCCTTTCACGTTGTACCTCCCTCTTCTTGGCTGTTGCTATGCTAAACTATGTCAGGCTGTAAAATGACAAATGCACACCCAAGGATTTGTGGGGTTTTATTTTCTTGTTGTTTGTTTTGGGAAGTAGGTGGGGTTGTTGGTGGTTTTTTTGGTTGGGATTTTTTGGTTTGGTTTTTGAGGGGTTGCGACGTTTTGTTGTTGTTTTGTTTTTTTTTGTTGTTGTTGTTTTGTTTGGATTTGGGTTGGTTTTTGGTTTTGGTGGTAGTTTTTTGGGGTTTTTTGTTTGTTTTGGTTTGGGTTTTTTTGTTTTTCTTTTTTTTTGTGTTTTTTTTTTTTTTTGTTTTGGTTTTTTTTTTACAACTAAGACATCCTAGCAAGGAAGATTATCTCAAAATGATGTTTTAAAAGAATCCTAAAGGAAATGAGATTCTGGTACATGCTCTGATAGCATGATTTATTTGGGAGAGTAGTTAATCCCTTGGAAAAGAAGAACTGGAGCATTAAAATAATTTGTAAGCAGTTGGTTCTCTAACTAATACCGCCCTACACTTATTACCACAAAAGCCTGGAAGAGACACACAACTTCTTTCCTGCCTGAAGCCAAAAGGGCCTTTCCTCTGCCCAAACTTAGGTCATAGATTGACCTGCAGAAAACGTTTCTAACCGACATGGATACCAGAAAACATGAGAGCGTAACAGTGAGATAAATATCACCAGTTCAAATTCAAGAAAAATGAATGCGCCACTCATGAACTGGAGAGCAGACACGACACAGTGTTCTACAGAAAGACAGGAGAGGCAGGCAGCAGGTGGAAGGGAAACAGCAAGGAGTTGCTGAGGTTCACAGGACCGCAACCATTAGCAGGTTCTCAGAATGGAAATACTAAAACGAGGACCAGATCCTTGGAAATCTCCAAGTGTCTTAAGGTACCGCTCTAGAATTAAAAAGTTAAAAAGCAAAAATCAAACATGCAATAAAGTAAGCCTCAGACACACTAAACCGGCAAATAAATGCTGTGGCTAGAAAGATTTGTACAAAAGCAAGTTGGGATTGTTTCAAAAGTGATAGACTTTGGTATCTTAATAGGTTTTCTTAAGTGAAAACAATCAGGTGTTTGTTTTCAAAAAAGAAAAATTCCTTCTACTTAGATAACAGCCGACTTCAGCCATGAGCCAGTAGTGTGCCCTTACCACAAAGGCGGCTAATGAAATCCCGGGCTGCATTAGGCAAAGTACTGCCAGCAGGTCCAGGGAGGTGGCCCATTCCCTCTACTCAGCACTGGTGAGGCCACACCTGGAAGTGCTCAGTCCAGTGCTGAATTTTCCAGTACAAGGGAAACATGGACACACTGGAGAGAGTCCAACAAATGGCCACTAAGATAAGAGACTCTACCATCCCTCTTATGAGGAAAGGCTGAGAGAGCTGGGACTGTTCAGCTTGGAGAAGAGAAAGCTCAGGGGATCTCATCAGTGTATATAAATACCTGAAGCGAGGGTGCAAACACAACAGTGCCAGGGTCTTTTCAGTGGTGCCCAATGACAGGACCAGAGGCAATGGGCACTAACTGAAACACAGAAGGTGCTGTCCGAACAGCAGGAAACGCTTTTTTCCTGTGAGGGTGACCACGCACTGGCACAGGTTGCCCAGGGATGTTGCAGAGTCTCCATCCTTGGAGTTATTCAAAAGCCATCCAGACGTGGTCCTGGACAACTGGCTCTAGGTAGCCCTGCTTGAGCAGGCTCGTGACCTCCCAAAAGTTCCTTCCAAACTCAAGCATTCTCTGATTCTGCAAAGGCTTTTCAGGATATTACAATTAATAAAGAGATTATTTCAGGTAAGCATCAGAAAACTAGGACTTGCTCCTGTATGAGTCAACCCTGGAGCCCCAAGCCCAAAACTTTGCTGTTAGAAAATAAGATGTTGGCAGAACAGACAAAGCAACCAGTTGCTGCAGGGGAGGGTTCACTGCTGAGCCTTTAACGAGAACTGTCTGGCTTTTGTTGAGGCTACCATTTATTTTCTCCCTCTGCCTCCTCAGATCTTTTGGCATCTAAAGCATCCTGCAACCAGCATCCATCTGGCAGGAGTCCCATTCTGGAACCCTTCAGGCTCCCTCTAAGAGATGGGGTACTCTGAATTTCTCTGGCAAAACTAATCAGTGTTTCCATTTGCAAAAGATTCCCATTGACAAAGAATCCTTAACTGACCACACTGATAGTTCAAGGATTGTCCGCTAAAGTTACCCAACGACAAAGCCTGATTACTCAAAGATAAGAGACCAACAGGTCAGGACAACAATAAATACACAAAGTCCACAATTCAAGTACTAATTATTCTGTACAGGTTGTTTGGTCTCCTCTTTCCCATCCCATCTTAACTCAACTGCTGAGTGAACCACAAGTTGAGATAGTTACCTGTTAATCACTACCTGCTACAACTCTTAAGCACACCTGCACACAGGGACTGGAACACTGCAAGAATTCTCACTGCCAAGTGACACAAGGAAAGTGACCTATACAGGTTGGTCAGGTATCTGTTTAGTGACTTGATCAAATGCCATTTCAAACATATGTCACCACTGTAAGTGTCCTGCAACATGGAAACTGAGGCAATGTATCCAGAATAAACCAGACAGTCTGACACAATGTTCCTCTGCATTTGCAGATGGTGAAGGAGAAAAACAACAATTAAGACACAGAAACTATCTGCTGATTGCTCACATATTTTCACTCTTACTATGAAAAAATAAGGAAAGAAAATAAAGTATGTGATTATGCAACACTAGAGAAATACACTATGGATAATCAGATAATGGTTTCATTTCACAATGAACACCAGTACATAGCACGTCATTACCATATTGATAAAAAAATACTTTAAACAGCTGGCTCCTAGTGCTGATCTGAAGAGTAAGTTTCCAAAAAATATCTTGAATAATAGCTGTTCCTACATCTAGTTAACACTTATAGCAGAAGATTCAAAAGATTAAGAATGATTTGACTTCTTCATTGACTCTGCTCATAAACACAAGAAAGCGATGCTTGTGAGGAATGGATATATTAGCCAACACTGGTATTACTTCTACCATTGCCCATTTTACCACTTTTAGAAAGCATTGCTTCCCTCATAACCCAATGCATTATTATTAACTGCTAAAATATATGGCGTTTACTACTTCCAGCAAAAGGATCTCTTCTACCATAAGAACTGGACAGTGACTATATCTAGAATTCTCTTCTAGAATAGAATTTCAGTTGGAAGGGACCTACAACGATCACCCAGTCCAACTGCCTGACCACTTCAGGGCTGACCAAAAGTTAAAGCATGTTACTAAGGGCATTGTCCAAATGCCTCTCAAACACTGACAGGCTTAGGGCATCGACCACCTCTCTAGGAAGCCTGTTCCAGTGTTTGGCCACCCTCTCAGTAAAGAAATACTTCCTAATGCCCAGTCTAAACCTCCTCTGACACAGCTCTGAACCATTGCCATGTGTCCTATCACTGGATACCAGGGAGAAGAGATCAGCACCTCCCTCTCAGCTTCCCCTCCTCAGGACGCTGGAGAGAGCAATGAGGTCGCCTCTCAGCCTCCTTTTCTCCAAACTAGACAAACCCACAGTCCTTAGCCACTCCTCATACGACACCCCTTCCAGAAGTTTTGATTTTTGTGTATGTTTTAGATGACTGATGTTGTACTTTGTATCTCAATCCTCATTCATTAGAGGATAGGGTTGAGGAGCAGAAATCATTTCATAGTCTTGAGGTACTTGCAATTCTACATTGCAAAGGGAATACCTTTGCAGGATCTTTGAAGAATGCACTGAGTAGGTACAGGAATAGCAAAGCATAGCTGGCACAACAAACTAAACTCAATCTGCTTCTAGGTGCCTTAGGCTCCTTTATTTAGTGACTTCTACTGTTTATACAGATTGTGTCACATACACTAATTGCTCAAGCATGAAGTGTGGAAAAATGCCAGAGAAGCTAAGCAGCTTCCAAACCACATATCAAACCAACATCACAGCAAAGCTTTATTTCAACCCACTTTTCAGAAGCCACCTATGAATCAGGTTTTGCTTTCACACCCTTTTGAAAGGTTTAGAAAGCCTTAGCTACTTCAGTTTGGAGATATCCTGCCTGGGTACGGATGTTGTTACTTCAGACACTTATATAAAACACAGCAAAATCTGTTATTCTGCTCTCCAGAAGCTAGGAGCAACGAAGAAGCCACCAGAGCTCTGATAGCAGCCCTCCCGTTCTTCTGGAAAGCTCCCTCAGGCCCGGTAATATAACATACCACATCACATTCACATAGACTGCTTCTCATCTTGTTATCATGTAAAGTGGTAAGAAGTTACCGTGGGGACAATCTTTAAGAAACTACACTTTTACATGAATATCTGCGGCAAACCTTCCGGTGAAACTACTGCAGTCAAGACAACTGAAAACCAACACCCTCAAGACCACAGTTGTAGATTAATGTCCTCTGCCTACAGAAGAATGTACTTACAGCATTTACTGATCAGCCTTCCAGAGCACCAGAGTCACCTAGAGAAAGCAAGCCAGAGGAGCCTGGACTTGAAGAGACAAAGTGAATACTGCTAATCAATGAGTTCTACCTCCACCTTGTAGAAAAAAAAAAGATGACGACTCCATAGGATTTTCTTTTAATTCATTAAAATACATTTACCAAGTTTTATCTGTCATCTCTATACCTTACATAGGGAAATGGAACAATCTTACTAGTTCTCACTATACGCATACCAGCTCATTCATACCTCACAAGATGTCCTTAAAGCACTCAATAGATTGTGAGCTGCTTTGAAGACAAAAAGCTTTCTTCAGAAGCAATAATACCAATCACAAAAAAAATTAGCACTCGATAGCAAAGGCAGAAGACAGTGAGTTTCCAGGATATTGGATTTAAAACATCACAGACACTCCTAGAAAGGACAGTATACCAAGAAAAAGAAAGCCAGTTACAGACTTTTGTTTAAAATTATGCATTACTTGTACGCATTGTGCATTTCCATGTGATATGATCTATTAATAAACCAGATTATTCACTCTTTAAGTAATCATACGCTAAAATACTCAGAGCCTGCTTTTGCAAGCCTACTGACTTCACAGTTCCTGTTGTGCCTGTGATTAGTAATGACTGTGCAAACTGCTTAGCACTTGGCTATACTAAGCATTTTTTCCTTCGTCCCCAGTTGTGAAGATTAACACCACGCTACATTGTGCAAGGTAACAGCATCTTCTTACCAGTCGTAGACACACGGCAAACCAGCTTCAGTACCATATAGCCAAAATTTCACAGAAAATAGAACACCAAAAGCTCCACTATCACTTAAGTCAGATTTAAGATGGGAGTCAGTCATTTACAATATCTTTTTTTTATTTATCCACTTCTATTTCAACATAATCAAGTGCAACTTTTAAACAGCAAAGTTTGAAATTTACTATCATAAAACAGTAAGCTTCCCGGCTAAAAACTATGCCAACCGATATACAAGGAAACAGGACTTCTTGCACACAGCCCTCTTAAAACTTCCAGGCAATTCATCCACACTGAAGAGAGTATAAGTAAATCTCTCATGTATCTTCTCACAGCATAGAAGAAAAGAATGGATTTCTTGTTTGAATACTGGAAACACATATGTTTTCAAATGCAATTGAAAAGTGAATTGAAAGTAAAACCAAACTTGAAGTATGAAACATTCCCCTCTGCTCTTTATTACTCAACCTGGCTTCCACCTGTTTCTACTGACTTAAAGACAGAAGAGTTACGTACTTTGTCTTGGCATAGTCTTTGTTTTGTGTGTTTCACCCCTACAACCCTTTTCATTATTGATACTATCCCTTATAAAAAAGAAGGACAGGAAGACAGACTACTACTACTTGTTGTCTAACGCAGTCTTCTCCTACCAAAATAGTTGTCTCAATTGCAGTTGGTTTATTTCACTTTAAATTGAAATAAGCCTAATAGATTTAAGTTAACAATCAAATTTGACAATGCTGTGCAATTACTGGGTGAGGAGAAATTAAAGAATAATACAAGCTTTTGTAGCAAGTCCAGATCAGAAAATTAAGCTGCATGAAGTCACCTCAAATAAATTTTAAGCTATAATAGACATTGGAGCAAGACACCAAAAGGAAATGGCTAGCATGCTTATGACAACTGGAGCTACCCAGGATCACGCTGGTATTAAGGAAGACTTGGGTTTCACACAGCAACCTGCTCTAGTTGATCCTGCTTTGAACAGGGGGGGTTGAACTCGGAAACTCTTCCCTCCTCAGCTATTCTGTGATCTCATCTTTGACTTCCAGAAAAGGCATTTGACCTGCAAAACCAATCAGCTTTAAAAGCTATAAAAAACTTATAACATATTTAATTGAGACAACGGATTTTAAACTGAAGCAGCTTGTATTTTTTTTGATATCAATGCTTTTTACTTACATCCACCTTCCCTTAAAGGAAACAAAACACAAACAGATTTTTTTTATGTTTTGTTGTGTATCTGTAACAAAAAGGGTTGTCATCTTTTACTTCTTCAAACATCTTTGAGCTCCCACCCAGACATTTCGTACACTACCACTTGCAGTTCTGCCGGCAAAACTGGCTTGCATAATTTACAGCCAACAGTTCCATTAAGAACAATGAAACGATTGTTTGCTGAGCTTGTCATAATTACTCAAGTGAAATTTGTCTCAAATACAAGATATTTCACCAAAGAATAAAAACCTATGCAGACGCATGCACTTAGAGAAGAAAAGTTAAGAAAGTTGACTGTAATACACAAAATCCTTGCATCTAATCTCTCTATCACAAACACCACTGGTTCAATTCAGTCAATGCCATGCAACCAGAATTTTTGATCAACTCTTATTAGCAGCAGTCTTTGCCAGGAGCTGAAGAAGAACACAGCTTTCACTGAACTCTTCTTGGTACAATTTATTCTGCTACTTCATTTTGTAGGGGAGCCTGATTTATTTGACATCAATAGTTTGTTGAGGTAATAAACCATGCAGCAATGATACCATGACTCAGAGCTCATTTGCTAGCAGTCAAGTTACTTGGCAGCATGACAGGCAGAGTAATGTGCCTTGAAGAAATATCTATACAGATGCTACAGTTTCAGAGATTACCAAACAAATACACAGCCCAGAAAACATGACTTTACCCTCACTATCTATTTTCTTTTGCTTGACTGATTGTGCTCAGCTTCACTTTGAGCACAGAGATTAAAAAAGACTGAGATACATGCATGCCAAAAAGCAATAGCTACTCAGATCCAACAGATATCTAACACACCCAGCCATTTTACACTATTGCTTCTTTCCCAGAAAAGGTCATCCTCTGTATACTTACAGAAACCAAGTACACAGTGTGAAAAAAACTACCTATCAATTTAAAGTTTAAGAAAGTAAGAGAACCCTCTTTCAGGTAAACATCAATACTCAATAACATATAGCTACTTAATAAAACCGAAGTCCAGAAATTTTTTCACTTGAGTTCTCAAGTGTGATGATTAAAGTTTTACATGCCAACAACATTGTTAAAATGCTTGTTCTTCTGAGAACTCCATTCTTTGAATAACATCAGCAACCAAGGAAAAAATAAAATCAAATTTTTTTAAAAAAAAAAAGGAGGGAATTTAAAACCAGACTAATTTAGACTCTTCTCCCTGGAAATACAAAGTATGCAATCAGAATTTTTTCTACTTGCATCAAGGCAGCATAAGTCCCTTTTGTACTAAGGCAACTGAAGTGGCTACAACACTTCAAAAATCCTTATTTTGTACTGTTGTTCATCTTTATCAGCCTCTCTACTGAAGTCCCAGCCTTCACAAAACTGCAGACACTACGTGATTCCTGTCCTTCCTTCTTTCTCCATGGGTTGTGTGTGGGGGGTGTAGAACATAAATTAAATAAATGTATTTAATTTTTATTTAAAAATAACACAAAAGTGACAGGCACTAAAGATAAGAAAACTCCACTTCTCTTTTCACTTCATTTCTGCAATTACAAAAAATTATGATCAATAAAGGCCTTTCAATTCAAACATACCAATTTTATGAAGGATAATATATCAAGTTATTTCTCAACTTATACCTTTATTGTTTTAAGGAACGTATTGAGTTCTACCCAAGCACAGCCAAAAAAAGAGTTGCAGGAAGTTATCAAAGTGGATGAACTTGTAATAGCTATCTAAAACAAACACTTTCAAAAGAAATTCATAAGGATTACTAGGAAATTCCTTCACAGCTGTTTACTTCAACAAGTGCTCATTTTTCAAGTCACTGAAGACAGCCATCCATTTACATGGCTATTTTTGTAATGGTCAAATCTTCAGCACGCAGAGAACCACTGCCTGGTGAGAGTCAGCGTTTCCATTCACACTCTTCAGAATACAAATGTCTGATCTCTAAGTAAGCATCAGAAAAATCAAATACATAACAAATCATGAAGATAAATAAGTCAATAAAGCACACATGAAAAAACCCCAAACCTCTAGCACTATTAATCTCAATTTTCAAGCTCCACAAAAATAAACAGGGATATAGTGGGGTTTGTTATTGTTAGTTTGTTTTTTAAATTTGGTAGGTCAGTTTTAAACTGTATGTGGTTTTGATGAATAATTTGATGTAAAAGTGATGCAAAGAGCATGTGGGAGGCCGCTATTAAACTTCAAAGAACTGTAGCATATGCCCCATGCGAGTCCTATCCCCACACATTACCAAGGTAGCAGCAGCAAGATACAAGAATCTGAGTTATACAGAGCTCATCTGCACAGTTAACTCAAGTTAAGACATTCAAGTAGATCATCTGATTTAACCCTATAAAGAAGAAACTCCACAGTTAAGGACAAAGTTAACACCCATGAGAAACTTTAATGAAAACATGAAGCCCATGTCAAATCACAAGCTTCGGTTACCTGTGATAAAACTGTAATTTTAACTCTAGTTTCACCTTTTTAATATATGTGTATAAGCTAAGCTACATTCTTGAAGAAAAAAATTAGTGTGCACCTCTGTGAACAAACAAGAAAAGTCTTTGCCATTACCCAAGCAAAACCTCAAAGAAAAGATTTTATTTAACTAGGAAGACTATCTGGAGGCTAGACCATATGCCAGTGTTTCTGATAGAAGAAAATGCCATTAACTCAATTTTTTGTAATGCTCTGTCTGCCAAAATAGAGGTTCTCTGCATTTTTGTCTCCAATATAAACAATGTAATGTCTTGTAGTTCCTTGATAACCCAATAAGGTTCCTAACAATACTCGGTTTCAGTCCCCCAAATCATTGCTATGGCTCTTCACATGAGATTCTGTATTGCCAAATCATTCCTTAATCCTGGCTACTAGAACGGGACAAAATTCTGTAATCTCACCACTACTTCTGGAAATAAGAAAAACTGATGATCTTTTTTATGTATTGAAGATTTACATTGGCTATTTTAGCTACAGCACTGCTCACCCTGAAACCAACACATATAATAACTGTCTACCCTTTCTTAGAGGGAAATCAACAAGTGCAATCCCTTTTCTTTGGGACAAGACATACCACTTCAAAATACAAAATGGATTCTGTTTAATTGATAACTATTGAAATATGCTCCTAAATACAGCCATCGATTAGCCTTGGTGTTTATTTCTAATAGGGAAGAATAAGATTTCTATGCATACTATAGAAATTATACTGTTTAATATGAATTTGATCCTCATCTATACAAAAGTTACTTACTAATTGTTTTTTTAATCAAATACAAACTTTATAATTATAAAATTTTAACAGGTTGGGTTTTTTTTTTTTTTGCACTTAACATAGATCTGATAAGACAACAAAAACTGCTTGCAGTGACAGAACAGTACTTGTTTTTTCAGTCTTTGTGTTATTTAAGGCTACAGAACCATTAGATCTGATCCGCCTCCATCTTGCATTTATCCTTGGCTGAATGATAAGAACATGCTTAATATTTTTCAGCTCTGTATTTTCTTAACTTCAAATAAGTTTATCTTATTTTCACTAACTGTAGAAGCAGAATTGCAGAAAAATTGTGCTTGCATATGCAGAACACTTCAGAGCTACTAATACTTCAAGTTCTGAATCCAGGTATTCTCAGTGCTATGCCCACTGTCCTTTGGCAGCTACCTATGTACCAGACATATTTATTCAAGTTACATAAACAAATTACAAATTTGCAACTGAGCAGTTATACCAGATAGCTTACAGTTGTCTGGATGCCCTCGTGCCTTCAAAGAACTGTAATTATATATTGGCAGGCTTCCAATCCTAGGTTTGCTAAAAATTATTATTAGAAATTGATAGCATTTCTTAGTCAAACCCTTAACGACCGTTAGATATTGTTATTTCAGTCTGTTGAATTCATGACGACTAATTTTAGATGTTGCTTCAGATCCTCTTTTGCAGAATAAAAAAAAAGGTTTTATTCACATCACGTATGTTCTTCATTGACTAAGACACCTGTGATCAAATCAAAAGCAGACAGCAATTAAAACAAAAACAAAACACCTCAGCAAACCTACATTTACCTTGATCAAGGGCCTTTGGAAAAGACGCGAGTTCAAAAAACAATCTAACTCCCATTTTCAAAAATAATTTCATTTTATGAATGCTTTCACATCTGAAGATACAAAGATGCTTATGAAAACCTTGCCCATAACTCACAGGACAAGTGAGAGTAGTTTGCTTGATACATTTTGTATTTCACTGAAACCATACCTAACAATTTTCACAGCAATCTAAGTTGTAGGCTAACTAGCAAACTTGTCTATCAGCAAGTCATGACATTCAGCATTATTAAAAACCCAACTGACAAATTAAATGCCTCAATTACATGCTGAGTGAATTAGTTCACTCAGATGAACAAGAGTTATCTGTCTCTTAATCTGAGATTTCTAAAATCAAACCAGCAAATCTCCACCCCTCCTTTGCCAGGTCTCCCACTGCTTGTCAAAGTCACAGTAAGGAGTTGCATTGCTCTGCCCAGGCTCCAGCTAGGACAGGGACGGGAACTTCATAGAATCATAGGGTTGGAAGGGACCTCTGGAGATCATCTAGTCCAACCCCCCTGCCAGAGCAGGGTCACCTAGAGCAGGTTGCACAGGAACGCGTCCAGGCGGGTTTTGAATGTCTCCAGAGATGGAGACTCCACCACCTCTCTGGGCAGCCTGTTCCAGTGCTCTGCCACCCTCAAAGTAAAGAAGCTCCTCCTCATGTTGAGATGGCAAATTTGTGCCCATTACCTCTTGTCCTGTCACTGGGCACCACTGAAGAGCCTGGCCCCATCCTCCTGACACCCACCCTTTAGGTATTTATAAGCATTAATAAGGTCACCCCTCAGCCGTCTCTTTTCTAGACTGAAGAGACCCAATTCCCTCAGTCTTTCCTCATAAGAGAGGTGTCCCAGTCCCCTCATCATCTTGGTAGCCCTGTGCTGCACCCTCTCCAGCAGTTCCCTGTCCTTCTTGAGCTGGGGAGCCCAGAACTGGACACAGTACTCCAGGTGTGGCCTCACCAAGGCAGAGTAGAGGGGGAGGATGACCTCCCTCCACCTGCTGGCCACACTCTTCTTGATGCACCCCAGGATGCCATTGGCCTTCTTGGCCACAAGGGCACATTGCTGGCTCATGGTCATCCTGTTGTCCACCAGGACTCCCAGGTCTCTTTCCACCGTGCTGCTCTCGTGAGCTCTCGATGCTCTCATGAGAGTTAACATTCCCAAATCCCAAGGAAACGGATGACCAGGAAACACTTCCAGTTACAAACATACAAAGTTTGTTTACTCAAATTCAAATATCTCTTTACATGTTCAAACAGCTCACATACATGAGCGTAGGTACAGTACAAATAATTGTATGTGTATCAAAATAAAATAGAACCACAGAACGGTTGAGGCTGGGGAGGACCTCTGGAGGTCACCTGGTACAACCCCCCTGGCTCAAGCAGGACCACCCAGAGCCAGCTGCCCAGGCCTGTGTCCAGGTGGCTTTTGAATATCTTTAAGGAAGGCGAATCCACAACCTCTCTTTACAGGGAAAAAAAGTGTTTCCTGCTGTTCAGACAGCACCTTCTGGGTTTCAGTTTGTACCTATTGCCTCTGGTCCTGTCGCTGGGCACCACTGAAAAGAGCCTGGCTCCCTCCCTGTAGGTATTTATATACATTGATAAGATTCCCCTGAACCTTCTCTTCTCCAAGCCGAACAGTCCCAGCTCTCTCAGCCTATTCTCATAGAAGAGACACTCCAGTCCCTTCATTATCTTTGTGGCCCTTGTGGCACACACATGTCAGCTCATTATGTATTTACTGTTATTAGTTCTCTCAGGTCTCTGGGTCCTTCATTAACTTACTTTCTATAACTTAAATATGCCAGAAAACAGTTAAGTGATTTTTTTCCTTTTCTAAAGACAGAAATAACCTTCTTAAGTCTTAGTAGTTCAACTCTAGACTTCTGGACAAAAAAAAAGTATCATCCTGCAACTTTAAGCATAGAACAGAAGGTAACAGACATGAAGGGCATGTCTATCACTTGATTTTACATTTGCACACTTAAGAAATTTAAGGGAATAGTTTAACAGATTTTAAATAAACAGATTTATTTTCCACACTGACACAGCTGTGATTTTATATTTTGTGAGTTCTCTGAAGCAACTGTGAGCCCTAAAATTAACTTTCCTTTCCCACAGGCTGAGGGTCATTATTTACCAACCACAAAATGAGCAATCAAGTCAAAAGAGAAAGTTACCTTGTCATCAAATAACCCGTGCAAGCATTGCTTACATAGCTCTTAGCTAACAGTAGCCAAATACTTTAAGGAAAAAACCTTCGTGGCCTTTGGGCTTTTGAGACAAGTGTCAATTTCACAACCATAGAAGAAAAAGAGGAATTTCCAAGGAAAAAGAAGAAATAAATATTAGCACCACATCAGTTACCAAATGCAAATTCATTGGAATCGAGAACTTGTTTAAACACATTTTTCAGTTTCACAATTAACTGAGCCATGAAAGCACCGAATACATTAAGATAGCTTAGCCACAAATTAAAAGATAAGAGCTTTTGAATTGCTCGGGAGAGCTAGTGTTACCACTCCATCTTTCATTTAAATTTCTATCATTTAAGTAAGACTGAAGTATAAAAAAATAATTCATCAATTTTAGTTAAACCCACGTCTCTGGTAACTCATTTTCTGCAAATTAACTTTATTCTAAAAGTTGCTAAAGTAAAAAGATAAGATTTCCTTCCTTTTTAATATGGTCAGTTCTCTTCTCCCCACTCCCTTCTGAGATTTTACCTTTTTCCTTCTTTTTTTTTTCCTCCCCTCCCTTGACATATCATGTATTGTCAAGACCAACTTAGAAGCAACAGCCACACAAGGTTCTGTTCCCTCAGGACAAACACAAAGGTAGGAACCTTGTAGAGCAGATTTTTAGGATGTACATTAAGAAAGCAACAGAGGTTTAGACGAGTCCCAGTATCAGACTTGAAAGTCTGCTTTGGAGAATGCAGAAGTTTATCAAAAACCTTTGCTTGCTTCAGATGGTAAAGAAAGCTGGTATACCCAGTGCACAGCAGTCTAAGAATTTCAGTCACCTTTTATTTGTTTAAAGAATTTTAAGAGAGGTTGGAGAGACTGAGGAACTGTATTAGGGAGTGGAGGAAGGAGAGGGATAATGGTTTTCCTAATCCATACACTTAGGAAATCTGCAGTACATCAACCAGAGCAGGGAAAAGAAGAGGGAAACTTACTTCAGTGAATTAATTTAGCTAATATACAAAAATATTTTGTACAATAAACAAGTGCTTTTCCAATACAAAAATCACTTGAATCCATATTTACATTATGTATAGGTATTTGATGTTCTATAGTCTCAAATTTTAAGAAGTTTATGAAGAATGCAGGAACTTCTAACTGGGACTGCCAGCCAATGGGTCCCTCTATGACATACAAAGTATATCCCAGAACTTGGGATATGCAGGTATATCTAAGTACTCTGATTAGAGACATATATATATATATATATATATATGTACGTACACATACACACACACAAGTAAAACGTTGACAGGGTCCTTCTCCAGTCCTGAGGCCAGGTGGTACCAGCTGGACCCTACTACACAGCACTTAACCTTAAATCTCCCCTGTGCTCCATGAGACACATCCATAGCCTGAAGACAAACATTTAGGTGGGGAGAGGAGTCACTCAGATGAGTTTCTGTTCAGACTACTGAACAGAAAGCTGTAAATCACATTGTCATGGCAGAAAACTAAGAGTACATGGTGCATTCCTTCAGTAAAAGGTACGGGCATATAGGAACACCAAGAGGTATCACCCCTTCTGGGATACTGTGGCAATGGAGAGAGCAAACCTCGTAGAGTCTTGCCAGTATCACCCATTAGGAATGGCTCCTGGAGCTTCCCATACAGCACCCAAGCACGGTCCACAACTTAAAGCAATCCTCCACTGAAAAGAGTTTTCTAGTTTTATCCAACGGTACGTTAATTCATACTGTGGTAGAGCAACATAAGCCCGGTAGTCAAATCTAGGTTTTACTCTCCCACCTGCATGGTAACTAATAATAACAGAGAACATATGCATGCAGTTGTATATGGCACAGCAAACATTTCAGCAGACCAGTTGTTAAACCAGCTGGTATGAATTGGGAGGATCAGGAACTAGCGAGTTCCCTTGCTCCAATGCACAAATGTTTAATACATGCATGCCTACCCACCTCTCACTATTAGGGAAGCAAACCACTGCTAAATTTCCTTTTACAAGAAACCTATGTAATTTGTTATTATAAAGACCAAAGTATTCCTGGCTGGTACCTCTCTTTCCAGCATTTAAACACATTAATAATTTATTTTAAAATATTAAGCTACAACTTACATTGTTACATGTCTAAAGAAAAACTGACGTGACCAAGGTTCTTAAAACAACTTCTAATCAAATAAGCCATTAGAATATAAACCAGCCATCCAACCAAATTCTCTCCCATCTGCAGTAGTTTGAATACATCAGGCTTTGTAGAAAATCCTGGAAATAAGAGCCTAAAATGGCTTATTTCAAAAGACAAAAAAATTACATTCAGTAACAGAGCATAAAGAAGCAGAGTGTTCTAATAGGCAGGATCATGAACTAAGGCCACCCCGGCTTTGCACTTTCTATGTAAAGCAATTTTCCTTTTTTTGGTTCTTTTACCAGCATCTTTCCTGATAGCCTCACATACTTCAGGAACTTATTCAAGCAAGCATTTGCTATTTTACTAAACGTTTATGTGGGAATTAACACAGTGGGAACCTAATTTGGTTCTGATGTAGAATAGTAAAACATATGCATATAGTAATAAAATAAATGTCTCTCCTGCCTTTAAGCATGATTGAAAAAAGAGAAACAAGTGCCATTCTATATGGATTCAGACACTGCTATTCTAATCATGCATTCAAGCAAACCTAAAATAATGCCCTACATACGTAATTTTACAATAACATTCTTAACCTAAGACAGCATTCACACTGAGTTATTTCTTACAAAACAAACAAAAAAAATAATAGGAAATGACAAAGAGTACCTAAAAACATATCTCTCTCAAATTCTGTTCCCTTCAGACATCTTCCTTCTACTAACACTGGGTGTTATAAAATTACATTGAGTTAACTCATTTGTGAGACATCTAAAACTATTTATGATTAAGTAATGACAGAAAAATCAGAACGCTGAGAACAAGGATATTCCAAAAAGCTGGTAAAATTACCCAAATAAGCCATTTTCTCTCCTGGAAATAAAACCATGGTTAGCAGAATTCAAATAATGAAATATTATGACACAACCAGAAGTATGGCATATGTGCACAGTTACAAAAAAAAACCTAAACAGTAGCATTCTTGCAAAAGTAAAAAAAAAATTTTAGAATGGAAACTTACTTGTGCATATTTTCCACTCCTATTATGATCATGATATAGTAGGAAATTCCACTTTGTATAACAAAATGTAAGGCATACCTAGGAGGGGGGAAAAAAAAAAGTAAACCCTCATGACATTTTCATTAATGACAATAAACTGCATGCATTTATTTATTTATTTAACATGGATTAAATAAGTTTGTCAAGTTTTAACTCCATTACTGCTTCCAAAAAACCCTTTTGTTCTATTTAGTTTTCTGTAGCCCTCCCTCCTGTTGAGAGCTTCACCCTTTAGCACAGCACAGACAGCAGGAATGAACAAAAACTACAGACTTAGTTAGAATTCTCCAGCTCATAAACAAGAATACAAAAAATGTGTCTCATAATACTTCCACTTGGCAATATTTCATGTGTAAATAACATGAATGTTTTGTGGTTCAAATTCCATACTCATCTTCTTACCCTTTTGCAACAATAGGTAACTGAGATAAGGCCCAAAATATCCTAGTATCCACAATATTAGTATATGGGAAGACTTCCCAGTCAATAGAAGTGGTAACTCTGTCAAGCCAGTCTCTTTGTCCCAGGTTATCAATAACTGATTAAGGGATGGTGGTAATGATGCTCTCAGAAACACAAACAAAAAAACCCTACGCAGCAAGATTTATTTCACAAAGCTGCTCTAACCTATTCTCCTTTTGTTTTCCACGGCTTACCACCCAAGCTACCACGCCACCATTGTTTTGAGATTTTTGGCATTTGCTTTTTTTGTTGTTGTTGTTTTGTTTTTGTTGTTTTTTTTTTTAAAGGAGTTATATTTCAGAAAGCTGGTAGAGCACTGGTGGCAAACCATTGCCAGTGACTGGGGAAAAGCATCTGATCTTCAGTAAGCTGATTTTCTTTCATTCTGATACTTCACTCAAAATGCCTCAGTAGCATACTTACACGTGCTCAAGTGACACACTGATCTAGTTTTGGAATCTTTCCCATAAAGAACAGCCTAAAAAGCACCTACTATTTTGTTATACTGATATTTTTCTTTCATCATATCATCAGTAATTTCTATTCATAAGGAAATGTCTTCAAAGACTTTCAACAAGAAACCCAGCTGAAATCCTACAAAGTCTACACACGATCAACTGAGGGAAAATAATTCACTTGGATATTAAATGACCTTGAAAATCTTGACTTTTTATGGGAGATCCAATCTGCACTTGCTCCCCTGCTTCACTATTAGCTAGTCTCATCTAAGATACGACTACGTAAAATTCAAATACACATTTAATATAAGCAACTGCCAATTAAAAAAAAAATATTCACTTTTTCCTTACGTATCAGCCACGTATTAGCAACACTGTGTAGCAAAGACAGGTATTAGTGAAATGACAAAAGTTTAAGAGATTTGCTTCTTAAACAGAGAAAGGGACATAGTAAGATACCAAAGTCTGAAAAAAATTTGGGTTGACATGGAGTACTGTACAAAGATTAGAGTCTCTGAAAACATTTCTCTTTAAGAGTTGTTAACAATAGCAATATGATTGATCTCCGATTCAAAAATTAAAATGGATGCATTTAAATACAGCCTGAAGCAGTAAATTTTAGCTATATACAAAGGGTATTCTAGACCTTTTATGCTATTTGCTATTATCCCAAGGGGACTATCCCTTCTCTTCCTGTCCCACATCACCAACACAAGCACCACAAAAGGTGACTGAAAACTAACATATCTGAAGTTGAAAAATCACAACATAATGACTAATAAATATTCTTAAAAGGGTGCAGGTTACAAACTACTTCCCACATTTAGGTTTGCATGAGATTTTCTGCAAATCTACATTTACTATAAACACTATATAAGAAAACAGGAACAGTTTCCTTATTGTACACACATGTTATAACACAACTGAAGAGTCACCGAAGGTATACCATGGGACCATAATCTATATGTATGCTTGATTCCCTGGGGAATGGTGAGGGGCACCAAACAAAACAAAGCTCTCAAAAAACATGCTTGTATAATAGATACTTAAGCAATAAGAAAAAGAGTTGGCATAAATGCAGAGGTATCAGCTTTCTAAAGAATGTGTACTTTTAACATCTTAAATTATGTTCTTCCTTTTCAGAATTTTTAAAAAGCTTTTAGTTCAATGATTGTAAGAAAAAAACCCAACCTTTTAGTAAATAGAAATTCATTGCTAAAATAACTGCTTTAAGTATGATCCAAAGCAAACTAGAATAATCTGGATTTCTGCTATGACATAAAATTTCTCTCTGATTTCTTTTCCAGGACGTATTGCCAATGAGAGGCTTCCACAAATCTTTATGTCTGTTAGGGGTGGAGGTTGTTTCTTTCTCAAGTTTCCCATCCCCAAGTTTCAGATATGAACATATTGTCAACACTTTCTAATTACAGGCTACAATTAATGATTTCTGTTTCCAAAGCAATGGATACAGAACGTGCTTCTAAAGCTTACACAGATCTCACAAAAACCACACACAGTAGCACCTATCTCCCGTATCATCCTCCTCATTTGGTGCTAAGACTGGAAGTCCCTGACATCATGTCATTCTCTCAAAGCAGAATACCATGGCCTAAAGTTTAAGAAATACATGGGAGTTATGGAATTATATCTACAAGTAAACTGCATGTGTAAATCCAAAGATTAAAGCTTACTGATTTTTCTTTACCTAAAAGTAATACATATCAACTAATGTTGAGAAGCCTCTGCAACGTGCCAATATAGAGGCCAAATCTCTGGTTTGGAATTCCAAGATTTATTTATACACGCTCTGTGTGCGAACACATGCGTGCACACACTGTGTGCATCTTCCCACCTGCACAACAGCTTGATTAATTCCCCCTAGTTCAGTAATACTCTACAACACTCAGTATAAATAAGTCTTCTATATACTTAAAGCTGAGCAAGCACTTTGTTTACTGTGCAATAAAACAAAACTGGCACTTAATTAATCTTAAACCAGCTTGGGAAGATGAGAGCCATTTAGTAAGCTAATTTTGAAGGGAAAAAAAAAAATTTCACCAAACGAAATGCATACTCTTTCTTAGTCCTGCTAACATTCTGGCTTGCTATGCTGTGAAAACATCAAGATGCGAAAACAGCAGACACAGAAAATTTGTGTTAAAACAAAAAAACAAACAAACAAACAACCCAAAACCAAAAAAAAACCCCACATACCACAAACCACACCTTCACCCCAAAACATAAAAGAAAAAAACCCCACACAAAAAACTCTCAAATCTAGGCCAACTCCTTTCCAGGTGTTTTATACTAGCATCATCAGTACTGCAGTTCTGGACACTCTTCCTACAAAAAGTTAAATTATATTCAATATTCAGAAAAACACACAAGTTATCTCATGCAGTGAATATTTAAGAGAAATTATCTTAGTCATCACACCTGTGCTCTGCCTCAAGAGAATACTTCTCAAGCAAGTTTGCAGAAAAACTGGTACAAGTTAAACAAACTGCACCTGCTCCATTCTCCCAAAACCACAGGAAGACAGTACATTAGTTATCAGTTTGCAAATGGGAGAGCTTTCAAAATTTGTCCACCACATCAGAAAATTTAAGCTGATTTCTGTATATTTGCAGCAGCTAAAACCCACAGAAATAGGTAATAAGGTTCTTCAAAAAAAAAACTTTGCTTCCCTGCAAACAAGAAATGAAAATCTACAAGTCCCTGAAAAGTGAATTTAAGTGCAACTTACCATCCAAAACAAAAAAGTGCAAGATAAAGGCCCAAGAGGGTTGCAACAACATGTCTTATAAATGGGCTAGTTTTGCTTGAATGAAGGTATGTTCGAAACCAAATAGCCGCAAGCAAGGCAAACAGTTGGCACACTACAAAGTTGACCTGCATAAAAAAGAAAAGAAAAAAACTTCTCACACACTTGTGTATTGAAAATTAACAGAAGCATCCACACATTATTAGCAATTTGCAGAACCTTTGGCTCTGCCATGGCTCTTGCCACAGCATGTCAGCCTCAAAGAGCTTCTCCTGAGAACCCCTCCCCTCCTGAAGCACAAAACAGTGCTCCCCTGAGCAGCTAAGAAGAAAAGATACACCAAACCTGTAGAGGTAATCTGTGCATGAATCAAGAAAAAAAACAGGTTTTTTTTAAAATATATTTTTCTGTAAATTCTCTATATACCAAACCACTCTTATCAACCACGGAATCATTTATACTCTCCCAGTAATGTGAAGATCTGAGTTGGGTTTTTTATTTGTTTGTTAAGTGAGCATGACTTGGGAATACATATCAGCTACACAAATCCCTGTCAGATCACTTCAATGGCCTGTGCAGAAGCTGGGCTCAACGAAGTGCACTTCAGTGGTATGCAATCAGATAAACAGCTTGGTTGCACACTGGATTTTCTTCTTTTACATTCAAGTAGGACAGTTTCAGAAATTCCTCTTCCCTTCAGGTCATTTATTCTAGAAGATAGAAAATCTCTTGTATATTAAATATTTAAAGACATTAGGGCACTGAAAGGAAAAGTGGAATTAAAAAAAACAAACCAGCGAGTAAAAAGAATCATTCTGACTGTGGCCTGAAAAAAAATTAACAGTAAAGGCCCGATCAAGAAATAATTTCCTCAAATACAGCAACTGCTACCAAAACTGGCTTAAGCTACAAAAGCCGGATGAATTCCTTTATTTAGAAAAGAACATTTCCCACTCCATGGATTTTTTTTTTCTTTCATAGAAGACTGCTTAACAACTGTGTCTAATAGCAGCATCCCAAGTCACCACAAGCAACAGCTTGGGGACCAATCCTTCAGGTCATAAGCACTTCAACACAAGAAACTTACACATGCTGCATGCTTGACTAGTCCTTAGCGTTTTAGCCCATTTGATGTCACTAAGCTAAAATATATACTTAATACCACAGGGTACAGTGACAACACTATTTTTATGTTGATGACAGCAGGCCTAATATTGATGTTTGCAGCAACACGGCGCACGCCTCTAGTACTAGAATTCAGCCAGCCCATTCCTTCATCATTTTTCAGCCAAGCTTCAGGCAACATGTAAGCGTGTGAGAGTATGCAAACATGATTATGTTTAAAGGAGAAGCTAAACACCACCAACTACCTACAGAACTCTCATCTTTGTAACAATTGCGTAGATTCCCTGTTTGCAAACCCAAAGATAATTCCTCTTTTTCCAAACCACCCTTCCTTAACACCAAGCTACACAAGCATTAAGTGCTAGCAGGGAGAGCAGCTCAGAAGGCAGGGCTGCTCTTTTTACCAGGAGCAGTTCCCTAAACTGTCACGTACACTTTGCCATCCATTCTCTTACTCCCACATTTACATTATGCTTTTAACAGTATTTGAAAAATCCTAAATGAATGAGGAGATATTCTTTCAGGGCATAACTTGACCTGTTTTCTCTCCTTTATAAGCAATGATGCAAATGAAACAGAGCGAGATTTATAACTCCGGATGAGTCTGTGGATTTAGCTGAAGAGTTTCATATAAAACCATCAAGTTTAATGAACCACTGAAAGGGAAACAAACTGATAATGTTTGGGGTTTTTTTTTTTAAAAAAGAGGACAAGAACTGAAGAAAAAAAAGCTGAAGTAATTAACTATGAATTCAGTATCGACATTTGGGGTTTATATTTACTATAGCAATTATGCTATGAATTTACTATGCTCCACAGAGCAAGTTTCTGACCCAAAGAATTTGCACTCTAGACAGACTAGGAGGGAAAGGGAGATAGAGGAGAAAATTGGGACAAATATGCAGTTAAGCTGAGGCGAGAGACAGAGTGAAGAAGTGGGCATGAATACTTGTCCCTAAGTGACGGCAGAGTGGACAAGTTCGCATTACCGGCTTTACTCAATGTCCAGGCTTTGACTGCATTATGGATGATTTGCCAACTGGTGTCTCATGATGCCCCTCTTTCAGATTATCTCTCAAAGCAAGCTAGCAAGACCCAGGGAAGAATACTCATCACCTGGCCCCTACTATTACCATGGCAAAGGGTAGAAGTGCTTGGCATCTCTGACCTGTAACATCATCTCTACAGGAGCAGACACAAGTGAAACAACAAACCTTGAATTTCACAATTCAGGGTGAGCCTGCAGGTTTACAAGAGTGGAAAAGCCTCATAAAAAGCATGCAAAGAGAATCTGAGAAAGGTGCCCTCTCTTCGCTCCCTACCTGCTGGCTCCCTTCCTGGGTACTTGCTCTTGCTTTAGCTATTTACCCAAATGACCAAATCCATAGCTGAAAAACAATATCCCATAAAA
>VYZM01014175.1:53657-68057 GCA_013398915.1 Dromas ardeola
CCCACAAACACAAAACACCTTCCCCAATAATAATATTTTGGGAACAGCAATAAAATGCAGGTTAACACACCTTCAGACGAACCCCACAAGCAAAACTCTCAGGGATGCCAATTCATGATGTTAATGTTTTGAACACACAACTAAATGACTGAAGCAGCAGAATCTAGTTCTGAAAGCCATCCTCGCAAGCGAGTCCAAAATTACCAGGGGTATTTTTAAACTGCTCTTGTCAAGAAGTGCACAAACATACGCATACTTGGGTACATAAAAGACACCACCGCAATGTTCACACACCACCCTGCATTCCTTCTCTACTCTTACCAATCTGATCCTTACAACTTGCCTCCACAGTGCACCAAAATGCAGACTACAAAGCACCAACAGTTTTGCAGGCTTGTATCACATCAAATCCTCCTAAGGCTTTAAATACATATTTGTAAAACCAAGCTATGCAGCAGTTAAGATCTGGAAGCCATGCAACTTCAGTTTAGTCTTTATACATACCTACTTCTGATAATATTCTTTCTGTTGCTTTATTTCATTTCCCCCAGCAGGATTTCTGCTTCATTCAGCAAATGGACAATTGCTCAGTTTTCACCCTCATCCTATGACCCATTAAATGCTTACCATCTGCATCCTACACTGAATACAAAAATCTTACATTTCCCATAGACATGTTTATGCAGATCCGTCTACAATGTGGGAAGACTACATAAAATAAATGTAAACTTTGCGAGATCACAATTCCTATTCCTGTTCTAAAGATGGGTGACTGGCATGCAATGATGAAAGCCCAAATGCCCTCTTAATTTTGGTTGCCCAATTTGAGATAGTCGGTGCCTAGTTTTTCAGTCAGTACTTTTAACAGAACTTTAACTGAAGCTGTACTTTGAAAATATCATTTCAGCTGCTATAAATGTCTATAAATCAGGCCCAAAGTATCTCAAAATGCGAGCAAAATTGAAAGTCATCACTATGACATATTTTCATTATATTGTTTCTCTAGGTCACTAAAACTCTGTTTAATAGTGATTTGTATTCAAAATAAGGGATGGAGCTCATACCAAAGAGTTTGTGGCCATTATTTGGCTGTGTTCAGTCACATAGGTAATCTTCATCTGACACTTCTTCTGACTTTTGAGCATCTGCTATCACAGGCTATACATTCATTTGGTAAACATTTTGAATATCCAATTTCTTACATTTAAAAGTGGCATTTCTACCACTAAATCAAAGCTTATCCGTTTGTGATTGCCTGTGGCTATTTCAGTCCAACACCACTTCAACCATCAGAAGTATGTTATTTCCACAAGGAAATAACATTAATCCCTTGCCAATACTATAGGGGGGAGAAAGAAAAACAGACTCTCTGGGCTCCCAAATTCTATCCCATTCACTTCCAATTCCAGCAGTGAGACAATGCATGCATCTACACTGTTTTAGTTCAGATCAGGAGAGGGCTTCTGAAGCAAGCCTCCCAGTTGTCCTCAGTTCAGATGCTTTGACATGCGTTGTACAGTGGTGTCTGAATACACAAACCTGACTTCTTTTAAGCTTAAACTGAACTAGAAGATCTGCTCCAAAGGTAAATGGACATTTAGCCCATGGACTGACCTAGGCAAAAGCAGTATTTCCCAAAATTATCACAGCATCAATGTTGGATCCTCAATGCCAACCATTGTTGGCATGTTCATTCCACAGAAACACTCCCCCTGTACTGCACTACTTGCTGAAGTAAACAAAGCCTAAATTTAACATTTAGCATTTTCCTAACTATATCTCCCATCTTTACCCACATCGACCAGTGTGAATCTGACATTCAGCTCCACCGTATCCACACACTGAGATAAATGAAGAACTGAAGATACACAACTTGCCTTAAAATATAGCACAAAAATTATCCGGCTTCCTAGAAGACAAATGGAACGGCCATTCAGACAGCAAGTGAGCAGGAACAAGGACAGAGCTGGGCATCATCATCATGAAAGCTTCCACAAAAACCAGGCACTTCACCAAGCAGTTATTTTGTTGACAAATGTTGTATACAGTAACTTCAACATCTGGGAGTGGTATACTTGTGTACTTTTTGAAAACTTATGTCAAGCTCTTACACTATTGTGAGTACAGGCAAAATACAACTTTCAAACACCTCATGCCTTGGTCAGATGTGAGGAGAACATCCACAAAGAACAAAAACGACACATTCCCAAAAGCAGCATGATTCAAAATCTAACTTCCCTCCCCAAAGTCATAGCACCTGTTCCAATAAGCAGTTCCAGTTTTATAGAAGAAATAAAAAACCCCTGATACACTTAAAGCTGAGACTTCCTAGGGGAAAAAAAATTCTGATGCAGATGCATGGAATGGCAAGTTTCACCCTGAATACTTATAACTTAGCACATGTATAAGAAAACAAACACAGAATTTTTTACCTCCTCACATACGGGTCATATCAACAGCTCAGCTTATAATGAGTATAACACCTCAAAGTCCCATACTGAGAGCTATGTGTAATGTAGAGTGATGTGCACATAAGAATAAAAAAAACTTACAATGATTATTATCAACAAATTATCACCACTGGTTATTCACCAATGATTAATGTAGATGTGTAAATACCACTTAGACATAACTAAGCTATTTCTAAAATACAAACAGCAAATTTTGTAATTTAAAAATTAAATCCACTATTTTGGTGCAAGACCAGTCATACAGCCAACGCAGTTTACAGGCATGCTTTGTGCCAAATGTAACAGTAAAACATGAGCACAAATTCACAGTTTCAATGTTTGGAGTAGCTACATAAAATGCAAATCCATCATATCACTAACTGCATTAACCTATCTACATAACAAATTTTCCATTTGCATGACCTGTGTAAAAGTCAATGGAAAGCTTATAATAAAGCTTTTAAAAATACATTTTTTTAGTGTTTTAAAAATTTAAATGTAATTTATACCATACATTTGTAAAAACAAAGTTGTTTTTTTTTTTTAGGAAAAGAGTCTCAGAGATCAAGTCTTTACATAAAGCAAAAGAAAAGGAGAAAAAGGTCACAGACTGCTACAAGGATTTTCAACATCAAGAGGAAGTTTTGGCAAAACATTTGATCTGAACAGCTAGAATTCTCCAGCCTTCTGACACAGGCAGCATCTTTAATGAACCATTAAAGAAATGTTAAGTCCATGTTAAAAAGAAATACAGAGGAAACGACTATTTCTCCTATGAAACAAATTTTTAATATACTGCTGTGCAATTTTATCCACTAATTCAGATTTTAGGCTAAGCTTCCTCTTCATATCAGCTATATTTTAATATCAAAAGCCAACCGTTGCAGCCAACCCCTCCAGAATCCTGCTACTTCACAGCACAGAAGGCATTTGCCTCATTCAGAAAAGCAGCCAAAGCAGCGACGGAATTTTACTGATATAGATAATTCCTAACTGGATGGCAAAAATTAATGACAGTGATCCACACAGCCTAAAATCTACTGAGAAGCAGCAATATTATTGTACAGAGTTTTGCTTACTAGCTCTAGCAAGGCACTGAGAGGCTCTTAGAAGTACAACAGGGGACAATAAATTACCTTACAAAAGAAACAGCAGTCTGGCAGGTGGAACACAAAATTAAGACTCAGGAAAACAGCATTTTATGATCTCTTCTGCAGTGACCCACACAAACTCTTTGGAAGTTACCTCCTCTTTGTGCATCTTTATTTTCTCATTTTTAACAAATCTTCTCTCATCAGAAAAAAAAGTATTCAAACCTGTTAACTGCAATAAATGCTGTGGCCTCAATAACATGCTTTTGACAAATGAAAGTTGATGTGAGTTTGTCTGGTTGGTTTTATGTGCTTTTTTTGTTGGAGTTTTCTGGTTTTGGTTTTTTTTAAGTGATTCATTTAAAAAAAAAAAAGAAGGCATTTTAGTTCTTATTGCTGATGAAACAGGCTTTGGAAAAAGGTCACCAAAATATAAGCAGAAGCACTGAAGCCTAACTGATGCACAGAGCCTAAAGCATCAGTTTTAAGATGCAAGATGCTTCATAGGTAACAGTTGAGAACCTGTGGAGATAATGATTCTGCAGCCGGAGATTTAGGGGTTTTTTTCCCATTTTGCCACACCATGGTATGTTTTCTCCATGGAATTCAGTTTTTCTGAGCTGCAAGATACCAGGCATTACTTGTCACCCTGTCCATAGCCATTTTTGGTCCACCTTTCTACCACAGAAACTAAGCTATCACACACGCTTCCTGCTTTGTCTGCAAGGACTAGTGAGCAAGGTGCATTGAGCAGCATTGCTATTCTCCCATCTTATGGCCCCATTTTCAACAACTATAGTTCTCAGAGAGAAAAGGCATTTTAAAAAACATTTTAGAATGTGAACTGAAAAAACTCTTTGAAAAGAGCTCTAGCAAGAACTAGGAGATCAAAACAGAATAATGTACGTTTTCCTTAAAAAAAAAAAAGCACGGATCTTAAAGCTGAGGCTTTATTTTTTTTCTGAATCTATAGGGCTATTTTATTAGCAGTAACACTGTAAAGACACAAACCCCTCCAAGCATCATATTTGTTGACACATACTTGTCAAAAATTGCCAAACCTTATCACAATTAATGAAGCCTCAGTTATGTGTTCCTTCTCAAATGTCAGTATTTTCTTGTTCTTGCTGCCAGTTAGGTCAAAACCATTTCCTTTTTCCACCAAAACAGTCAATTGAGGAATTAAAAACATCTACAGATGTTCACAAAAAGCTATGTATAACACAGGAGAGCTGATGCTTCTCCACAGCAACCAGATAGTAGTACAGATGGATCTTCTTCTGTCCAATTTCTAACCTTCATCCAGTATAAAAGAAAAGTAACAAACAGCTTGCACAATTATCCAATAATTGCCTACTGCCAAACCACTAAGAACTGAGGAGTGAGAATAGCTAGTATTTTAAAGCAACGATCAATTTTCCAACTATTTCTTGAAAATTGCTGCACTGATATTAGGAAAAAAAAAAAAGAACAATTTCCACACTAAAGCTGAAAAAAGCTATTTCATGACAAGAATCAAAATCAAAGTGTTTGGTCATTTTCTTCAGTTTATTGGGAAGTGTCAGAAAGAAGAGTCTGGAGACAGTAACACGGGTATCTGATGAAGAACTCAAGAGAGATCAATTCAAAGAACACTTCTTCTTTAACTGATAGGAAGAAACAGGCATTCCCCTTTCAATTCAAATCTTGTGGCAATGCTTTCAAATGCATTTTTGGTTCAAATAACAACATGATGAAGATGTAACCAATTAACACTCTTGCCCTGAAGTCTCAACCTCACTTCATGGGTGAAATATGAAGAAATGGAAGATAAGCAGCAGTGGTTATTTTGGGGCAGTATCAGTATGGGAGATGTTTTTATGTTAAGGCAGTGTGTTCTTTGTAGCAAGACCATGTTACTGCATGTTTATACAGTAACCAATGTGAAGGGACACTCGTTTTCAGATGAGACTTCCAAGCACAGCCCCTCTAATGGCAGCCACTTCCTTGAAGTCCATACTCTAGCCATTTGTGCTAATCAACTGTGACAATGCTGGCAAAAGCTTTTTAATGCTGCATGAATATACTTCATCTTCATATGAATTTATTGGCAACTTAAGGACTTACTCATCAGATTCTGAATGCTTTCTTTCCAAGCTGATTTCAGTCCAAAACATCAAAGACAGTCATGACATACATTAATAATAGTATTTCTATTTCCAGTATTAACTTCCAATTTCTAGCTTGTAATTCTTAAGTATGCTGGAGAGAGTGAAGAACATCATCAAGAACATGATATAGGCACTAGTAATCTGGTTTGTGCAACAAATGAGCATCAAATCCAATAAGCTTTTTCAAACAGGGCTTACTAAGTCATTACTCAGAATTACTCTAAGAAAAACTGTATGACTAAAGATGTAAAATGAAACATCAATGTACACATTTTATAGTGAAAACAACCAAAACTAATTCATTAAGGATAGGATGATGTCAGCTGAAGGGCGTTCTCTCTGATCAGTTCTTAAGGATTCAGCATTATAGATACTGAGCTGTCACATGTAACAGCTATTTATTCACAGGAATAGCCAAAATCTAGAAAGGAAGTTTGGTTCAGAGGTGAAATTGGACTAAGAGTGCTGGCTTGGGGGTTTTGCTTGGGTGTTTTGTTTTGTTTTCTTCTCTCCTCAGAAACAATAAGGACCTAACAAGCTTGCTTCTGTCAAGCATAAACTGGTTTGGCCAGTTAAGAGTTGCAGAGATCCTACTGCCAGGAAAAAAGGGTTTACAACATCAAAACACAACAGCCTGGCATTATGTTGGCAAAACACAGTTCCAAACAAAGACCAACTCAGCTACGGCTGTTGTCAGATATGTGGCTTTTTATCACGCGAAGGCGGTGCACATGGACATAGTGATTAACCTCAAAATCTCTACTCTTTGTCACATGAGTATCAGCAGTATACAAGATATTCAAAAGTGTATTTGAACAGCAAGTCTTTATTTTAATGCTCAGAGAGCCACTACAGTGCCTGAAATTTTGTAAGAACTTTACAAGTTATTCACTTTCCTAACCATTTAAAAATAAAGCAAAATAACGAACATCTACAGAGACATCCTTCTCAAAGGCAACCAGAAACAGACACTTTCTCCATTAAGATCCACCTCAGTACTATTATATTCTGCTGATAGGTGAGAAACTGAAATCCATCTTAAAATAAGCAACAGAACACAGGAAATAACACTCTTGTCCATACAGCCTGAAGAAATCCAGTAACAGCAGTAGTCAATTTAAATAGCAAGTAAAACAAATATTCCCCATCTTTAAAACTGTCAGGTTCTTGGTGTTTTCTGGGGGAGGGGGCGTGGAATTAAGAGGATTTCACCACACTCTCCCTTAAATGAACTACTGTTCACCTCAGACAGTCTCTACTCCTCCATGTCTATTATCCTCCTGCTCCTCCCAGTTCAGGAACCATCTTCATGAAATCAGCCACCTACAAAGTCTCCAAGCACCACCATAACAGCCCTGTAAACATTTGCAATACACAGCAACCTGCAGAAGTAATGTACACTACTTTGAGGTGTTACAGCTTTTCAAATGAATTCCATTTTATTTTATAATATTTTATCAACATTTAGAATCATGTTTCCGTATTAAAATATTTTATCTAATTTCTTACCTTCAACCCCATTGCACATAATCATTTGTTAACATATTCTAAGGCTAGACCTTCTACAGAACTGGTAGCCATCACTGGGCTTCCAATAAACTCCTGCAGATTCATGGTGGCCTCAATTTCTTTCTAGCTTTTCCACCATGAAGAATAAAAAAACCAGTCATTATTCCTTGGACTGTCAGTGCACTTTTTGTGTGACATGTTTAGTCTTCATTGAATTTTTATATAAATACATGTATGAATGATTGACAGGAAGTAGTAGAATCAAGAGCATTGCTCAGCCAGAAGGCAGGTCAGAAAGATTTAGACAGATCTATACATGTAGCATTACTAGTATAGAATATATCACTGTAGTTACACAACCACTATGCCCACAAGCCACGTTTCAGAACAAGAGTACCTTCGTCTTCAGCTTAGGCCACTATAACTAGAAGTAAAAGGAAAGACCAAAATCCCAACTACAGCAAATCACACTATTACAACCAAACCAAAATAGCTTCTACACCTTTGGATATATTATTCCAGAATAAAAGGCGGAGCTATGGATGTTTTCCTTTGCAAAAGATGGCTTAGCTCCCAACATCATCACTTAAAACAAGCAGGCATAACTAGCATTTATCTAAATTTGCAGACAAATTGAAATTGCCGAGCAGCTCTGTTCACTTGAACAAGTGCTAAAAGACTAACAATGATAACTAATGCTGATTTTAAAGTACTTCCCAAAGGAAAAATGGAACATGAAATACCAATACTGAAGAACTGTATCACCATTCTTTGTAAAATAAATACTGTAAAGATGCACATATTAAGTAAACAGGTCTTCACCTGGCCATGTGTAGTTTTTCTCAGCTTCCAGGAGAAAATAAAATTCCACAGTCTAGACTCCCTCTTTCAAAGGTGTGGAAAACAAGAAAAAAACCTGGGCAACTGTTACTCAGGAAAAGTGTGCATTAGTCAAAATAATAAACGTGAAGAAGATGACATGCCATAATCAAGGCTGCAAAGGATGTATCATAGTGCTTCATTAGGTCAACACAGGAACAGGTAAACAGGAATTAAAGTCAACAATTATCAGGCTAATGAATGATAAAGATGACTCACTTATTTCTGTTTTATCAGTTTTCAGAACTCTTGTTTTAAGTCAGTACTGTACCCAAGAAAAAGCCCACAGAGGGAAACGCTGCGGCACAATGGATTTACGGCAGTAACACTTCAAAAACACAAAGCAACACAGTGGTAACCATGTACTCAGTAAATAAATGCCTCTTGTAATCTTCCCTACGCCTTCCTGGTTTTTTTCTCTATTAGACTGTTCTTTGGGCACTCCAGTATTTCCTTGCAACATTCCAGGACTGCAGCATTTTTGTAGTAATTTCTGAACCGCATCTTGAAAACAGCTTGTACTGTGGGGAACATAGGTAAGGAAGTGTTCACACTTACACCACCCAAATGAATTGCCTAAGGATGGGAAAAACAATTTGACAAAACAAAGCAGGTGACTATAGGCTGTTCAGGTAGAGTGTTTATTTTAGATATTTACTGTAGAAACCTTGGACTGTAATTATATTTTGAGTTTTTCCACTGCTTCACAAAAACCTGGAGAAAACATACACTCAGTCACTTTCATACTGCGTATCAGAATGAAAATTCACTGATGTCTCCCTAAAAATTAAAGAATTAAAGTAGCTCTATACTTTACATCCTCACAAGAATATTCATGAACCTGAATTAAACAGAGGTATTTCTTTCTTGCACTAGATCTTTCTACCACTTAATAGATAGCTCTTTTCCAACGCTGTAACCAGTGTCTGCTTTTTTTTTTTTCCTTTTCCAGCTCTGTTCTTTACAGCTTCCACACCTCCCTTCAAGATAGTCATTTTCTCTTGCTAATTTTTTTCCTCTTATCCCAACAGTTTCACCCTTCTCCACACATTTTTCATTGCGGAGTAATTCCAACAAATAATACGTGGAGAATTAAGTCAGCACCTAAACACTAATACCAAATTCTGGGAAAGGTGTCACTGCAGAGACTAGGACCTTTCTGATGATGATGACCCTCCCTTCCACTAGTTCAAAGAGAAGTTAAGAAACCAGTAAAAACTTGCTAACAAATCCAAACAATTCAAAACATCCAGTAATTGAGAACAGCACATACAGAATGGAGAACGGGACTTTTTCCCAGCTTCTTTTCACCCACTACAGTCTCCATCTGTAGTCACAGGAGATCATGCTTTGCTATCCACCCTTCGTTCTTCTGACCGCTGCTAGCAGCGGATAAGGAACATAAAGGGCAAAGTAGGGGCACAGTTTTTTTATCCTACCACTCATCTTCAGTGTTTGTATTTCACACACCCATGAATGCTACTTTTGCTCGCCTTTATTACTCATAAGTTTCCTGGGTCACATCAGAAAAATCAGTAACGTGCTGCTCTGCATTTTCCGAACACACACCAGGGTCTAAGAATCAATGGTAAAAGAGAATAAACCTGGGACACTCTTCACTTCATCCTTTTTTTATAGTTTCATAATGCTTAAGACAAATGATAGGCCATCTAAATTCTGGAGAGCTATACCAGACAAACTTCTTGATTTCCACTCCATGTCTAGACAAAAAGATTTTTACCAGACTAACGCATTTCAGTCCTCAGGAAGCTACATTAGGTTGCTTGGGCAGAAAATAAGGGAGGCTAAGGCATCACTAATGCCCAAAACTTTGTGAAATAACAGAGACCTAACTAGGAGACACATCCAGATGTTCCCTGCAGGCAAATCAGGCACATACTGCTTCTCAGCAAAATGATTCCCTACATCACCTCCAAGCCTGGTCTTTTATTTAAACTCCAGCTGAGGCTCATCTCCAAAGCATCAAAATAGAGTAAAAAAAAATTGCAGATACAGCTTGACAGTCACATGCATGTAAGAAATAAACAATTTATACCTATGTATGAGGAGAAAAATCCTGCCCACTCTCCTTGAAGGCAACAAGGTGAAACACGAAGGCTCAACATATGTCAATGAAAATTGCTTTTATGTGGAACTGAGTGCATTAAGTGCATGTTGAAAGCAACTCGGGTAACCCTCTGCAAAAGGAAGAGTATGCTGAAAATTATGCAAAGATTTAGATGCAGCAGACTGGCATGTGATCACCAAATGAAGGAAACTCATACGGTTTATACAGTTCACGTTTAGGAGGACGTGGATTTTTATGCCTATTTTTATTCAAAAAAGGTGGGTTTAGATTCTTTGAAGGTTGATGGCACTCATGTAGAAAATTATATTTATTCTACACAAATGAGCAAATTTATTCAAGTAAGAGCTAAAATTAGCCTGCAAAAACAACCCAAGAAGTGTGTGGAAATAGCAAGGAAGTTTTTACTTTTGTTGAAAAAACACTGCTTCTCTTTATATCCTGGATTTTAAGTGAAGTGCATAATCATAGGCATGACATTTTATTCAGTCCACACATCTTCACATAGCTATACTGTTAGCAGTTGGGGCCATACTCTTTCTTTTCTTATCTAGAAGATAATCACTGAAGTTAGCTTAGTTGATCCAGTTGCTCAGACTATATTTCAGGATCTCGAGATCAATCTGTTAGACAATCCATGCAAAAAGTTGATGCTCACATATTGTCGTAGTCAATCTCCTATCTCCCCTGCTCAGCCATTCCTCTACTACAGTTGTCTGTTTCTATGGCAAATGAAGGGCAGTAATAACTCACATCAGTTTTGCCCATTTTCAGATAAAAATTTTGCTCCCTCTGGTGGAAGCAGTGAAAGCAAAGATTATTCTCTGAACTCCCCATACCCCACTGAGACCTAAAGCCAAGAAGAAAGCTTTGGTCTCCTAGAACCATTCTCATCTCACAGCAAATTTAAAAAGATACAATTTAATGACAGGAAACCTGACATGTCATCAAGAGATGCCATTTGTCAATAGACAATCAGCAAGATAATGCCAGAACTAGAAATGGACCAAGGTCCAACACGCTGTCGGTGAGGCTTCACCTCCAAGAAAGAAGAACACAGCAGAGACACAAACATGACATGAGTACGGACAGGAAAAACAGACAGCTATGTGACAGACATAACTATAATAAAATCATTCAAGTTGCAACCTCGATGTATTATGCAACACATGATTCTCTAGCAGCCAAGTTTTTATGATAATCCTTCACATACTTGTCTTTAACTGTCAGGGGTGGGAAGGACATAACTACTTTTATTCCCTCTCTCCCCTAACAAGACAGAAGGAATACTGCAGTACATTAGCATTCAATCACTCTTTCATTAACTCTAAGGACCCAAGATGACACAGCTGTCAACAGGATGCTGCTTTGGCTGAGTAGCAAACTTAGGTTCTCCAAGAAGTGAAAAGACACAGTTCTTATAAGGCTTTTCACCCCCAAGGAGTGATTTAATTTTTTTTTTCCTATAATAAAATACAAAAGAAATGTGCAAATATGCCTTCCCAAATCTACAAAGATAATCATAGGTTCTTGTTCACGCCAGGCATCTTCCCTTGCACCAAATGACTGAAAGTAACAATAGAAAAATGGGAACAAGAAGCCTATCAAATATGCATTAGCTTTTGAAGTAGCCATTTCAGTTAACTTCGTGCAAGACAAAATAAGAACCAAAGGAAGCGTTAACATAGCGACAAGTTATCACATAATAGCATGTTGGGGGATATACACAGAAGCAGAAAACAAGTTCTTCTCCATTCCTATAGCTAACTTGTACTGTAGTATCAAGAAGAAAGATCTAGAACAGCAATCTGTTAAAGCAACAAAGCTTTTCTCTTGTAACAGAGTTAGGCACATAGAGGAGACTGTTCGTCTCCACACATGTGTGTAATCCTCTGTCCTTTACACCAATCTCCAACAAGCGCATAACCAAGACCATTCTCAAATAAATCTATGCCTCTAGTTCTACCAAGCATTAAGTAAAAAAATAATCAATTTCTCACACTCAATCTACACAAAGATGTGGATACGATTAATTAGTTCAATCTTAGAGATAGCAGCTTCACCTTTAACTGAAATTTCTACTTCCATCCACTGCCAAAAAGGCACGGTTCTTCTATCCATTTGTTTGAGCACCCAGACAATAGAGAAACATTGATACATGCTGCCTGGACTTGTCCTCCCAGAGTTACATGCCTTTGCCTTCACTAAAACTTTAGAGCAAGAAAATTAGACAGTAATATCTTAAACATCACAACAGCAACATTTTGGATATAAGGATTAGTAACTACTTGTGGCCAAAACTGAAACATATAAGCGGAGAAACAAAACCCATTCATTTCCATCAGTTCTGAGTGCCCACTTCAAGTACCTGCTGTATGGTATGACTGTAGTCACAGCACAGATTTGGATCAAGTCGCAGAAACAACCTACTGATCAGAAAACTTCTATTCTGCTGCTACATTTTCATACTGAGTATGCGTATAGTATCACTGAATGCCACACATAATCTTCGAGCACACACAAAGAGTATCAGCACTTCCTTTTTCTTCTCTGCCCTCATTCTCTCCTTTACTACCTTTGATTTGATTACACTGAACACATTTCACATTCTTTCTGTATTACAAACTTACAATCAAGATAGACTCTTAAGCTGAGAGGTTACAAAAATCTAACTTATCTAACTTTGCTTTTTTTTTTTAATCAGTTATAGATGCATTCTGCTCAGTGCAGCACAATTTTGTAACTCAATTCATACTCCAGTCATAATTAGTGCTCTTCATACACAACTGGACCTATATTATGTATGCTCCACTGATATCTAAAACCAAAGTACGTATGATTTTTAACTGCTTATAAAAAATATTTTAAACCGTGTGTTTAGCCACCCCTCCATTGTGATTATCCCCAAAAGCTTCAACAGAGCTCAAATAGTATTTCATAAAAACATCTTGGCTTTACAGGAGCATCTGTTGCAAAACATTCAATACAGGGAAGTCTTCCAGGCTTTGATAAAAAGTAACTTTATTATCATCAAAATGCCATACCCACAACATTTAAATAAAATAAATTTGGTAGAAGCTGCACTATGTCACGAAGCAATCCGATTTATGACTACTATCATGACTAGCTAATTACACACCAGTATCATTCCATAAAAAGATGGTCATCTCTTATTTGTTTTACAGTACCCTGTAGAAGCTGCAGACTTTATGGAAATAAATACACAGCACCTGCCAAGAAGAGCTTCCAGTCTGCACGTATGAGGCACTGAGCCATGTGGTGCCATTGATCCCTGATGCAAGTATCACCGCAAGTTGTGCACAGTATCTACTCCACCACAGCAAGCTTAACTTGAACTTGGTCGCTTTTGTCAGTTTTCTAGAAGATACTTTTTCATGTGCATCCTTAATTTAAGGTTCTCTAACCTCCATTCAAAAAAATGTTTGGGGAAAAGTGAGGGGAAGAGCATGTAGTTCAGTCACTTCCAAAATTTCTTCACTAGACGTGCCCCTTCCTCTGTATTTTGTTTCCAGTTACTTTTCTCACTTATTAGGTGTATTTTGTAAAACCAAAACATCAAAATCTCCCTCTACACGAGCACAGTCTGTGCCCTTGATGTGTTTCATTCATTCATGCATTAATTGAGATTTTTTTTTTTAATAAGAATTCCTCACATGAAATTTCCTGGGTCTACAAAATTTATAGGACTTAGTTACTGTTATTTTACTTATGTATTCATAAATATTACGTAGATTTAGGAGGTCTAGACCACTTCCCCCATAAACAAACATTCTGTACAACTTCAGTCATTAAACTCCGCACACCTCTGTTTCCCAATCTCATTTTGTAACCCTCTGATGTTTTTGTGCAGATGACAGGATTAACAACCTTCAGGAATTTTCATATCACTCGGACAAAAGATACCACAGAAGCGCTCTGCCTACGAAGTACATTCGGATTCCCAGCGGCGTTATGCGCAGCACGCATCATTATTTAACGTTGCATTTAAAAATCCCTGGCAGAGGCACGCCGGCACAGCGCGCTGCTTTACATTCGCGATTATCACCCAACCTTTGCATTGCTGAGCTGACACCGGCCTCCGTTCCCAGCTGTGCCGCCACATATGCCCAAAGGGGCGGGGGGGATGCCAACAAGTTGGCCAGCCCGGCGCGCCGGCGGCTCGCCCACCGGCGGGGCGAGGCGAGGCGGGCCCTGCCCGGGATGCGGCCGCGCTG
>VYZM01014175.1:68979-139542 GCA_013398915.1 Dromas ardeola
GCCGCGCCGCGCCTCGCCTCGCCCGGCCTGGTGGCAGTGCCGAGGTGTGAGGGCGCGGGGGGGACGCGAGTGGTGGCACCTGAGGGGCAGTGGCACCTTCTTCGCGGGGTGGTGAAGCGAGGACAGCCTGACGGGGGAGCTCCGTGAGGCAACAGGGTGCTGGCAGCGCTGGCAGGGTCGGTGCCAGGCGGTGGTCGGCCCAGGCCGTGGCTGTGGAGGTGTCTGTTGCCGAGGGTGGCGCGAAGCCATGTGGGTGAAGGTAATGAAGAGAATGGGGTAATGAAGAGATCAGAGATCAGCCCACGTTCTGCTCATAACCATCTCCCTTTGCCAGAACAGACATAGAGGCAGCTTAGTGTACCCAATGGTGGATGAGGGATGGACACACACAGGGCGTGAGGGTGGCCTGGCACCCTGAAGAAGTCACAAAAAGTGGGTAAAAAACCCCTGTTCTACAGCCACCCATTGACTTAAGTAAGTCTGTCTATCATGGCTATAACCCATGGGTTTTAGTTTGTTGACGGCCTGTTTCTTAAATACAGAAACCTGAAATGGTACAAGCTTGAGTGCTTTTTCAGTAGGTTCAGCCTAGCGGTGCATCTTCCGTAAAGAAAGCAAGAAGCAATGTGGTGATGACGATGGTAATAAATTGGTATGCAGCACAACTCTTCCACCTACCCAGTCAACACTATCCGATGTGAAACAGTGAAGTCTTGAGTGAAGGCTTCGCATTAGGAAGTGCAGCAAGCTCTACCAGGTGAACTTGTGCAGTAAGGCCACTTATTAAATCATTCTGGTTTAGTGCCCTGCCTGCCTCTTCTATATTAGAGATTTCTTTTGTGTTAGTTTTTATCTTACGAGGTAAATGTAACCTTAGTTGTTCTAGATGATGTGGTGAAGGAGCCTCCAAAGGAATATACTGCTCTTATCTATAAAACTGCTTGAGAATCCTGAGAGAAAACTGCAGGTTATTCCTTGCACTTTATTAAACATTTTTTATAATTATTGTATATTTACCTCTAAACCATGCTGCAATCAGTAATTTACTCTCAACACAAAAATTTCACCATTTTAAGTGTGTGAAAGGTGAAATGCCTTGTCCAATATCATGCTAACAGTCTGAACCATGTCTGGAGTAGTGGCTAGGTCTGGTGATTTACATAGCCATTTAAGTTCATGGTTAATGCTAATTGGTAGTAGCAGGAAAATGGAGGTAAGTGTAATTATCTGAAAACATCCGTTGTTTCTCTTACTGAATTGCAGACCACACTCTGTATTTATGTTTTAGCTTGTGGTAAGGTCTTTTGTCTGCATTTAAAGAGACTGGTTAATAGGTACAAATAAGTGGTTTTAATTAGATTTCTTCACTGCATGACAGGCAATTACAATTATGGTAGCATCTGCAGCTTCAGAAGCAATAGTGTGATGTTTTTGTAGTAAAGCAAAGAGAGCTGCTTTGAGAAAGGGGGGAGAAAAAGCTTTTCCCAATTAATTCTGAATCAGTCCCTTAAATCTAAACCTGCAAATTATATATATATATGTGAGTAACTTCATGGGAGTGCAGTGCCACTAGGCTCAGTACAGTCTGCATTGCTCTATACATATGTAGATATATGTATATGAAGACTAAGCTCATTTTATCTGGTTTTCTTCTAGTGAGGAGACATATACCTTCACACAAATCTTTGGAAATCTTAACCTAAACATTCTCGAATGAAGCCACGGAAGAGCTACTTTAGAAAAGGCTGGTAGCTAATTCTGAATCATGGTCTAGTCACAAGAAATTATTCTGGTGCGTCTATATAAATCCATGGAGGTGGTGTTATGAGACTTCCATGAAATATTCGCAGCAAATAATTGACCTACTGAATGAACTCCTTACTGTCAATTAACAAAATGCCTGAGAAAAAGCTCATGATATCACAGCATAAATGTCAGTTGGTTTTAGAACACAGCACTTGATTTTTTTCTGGTAATTTTTATTCTTTTTTCAACCTATGTGTTCATGCAGTTCTCAGAAAACACAAAAATAGGCTTCCCCACATGACTTCTAGGATCTTAGGAGTTCATACTTGAAAGGTACATTGATCTATACTGTAAATCACAGTATCATTATAAATAGTTTGCAGCTATGGCGTTAAGTTACATAATTACGTCTTTCACAAGTTTCCATTGGAGAAATGTGGTGTTTTGGGAAGATGTTCTTGTGCTCTTATTTAGGAAGGTGTGTGTTGGGGAAGACAATGTCAAAGAAAGACATCCTGAAAATATCCACAAAATAGTAATCCCTTTGTAGTGACAGGGGGAGATTGGTTACATGAAAGAACAAGAGGGGTCCTGCCTCACAGAGCTTAAAATCTATGTTTACAATTAAAAATGAAGCATACAAATGTTGGTCAAGAAGAAAGTAACGGGAAAATATGCAATTTCTGCCAGAGAAAAGTACCCTGTCTTTGCTGTCTGCTGTAAAATGTATGGTAAGGGCTTTCACGGGCACTGCTGTAAAACGTATGGTAAGGTCTTTCACGGGCACTGCAGTAAAACTAAGTCATCTGCTTTTCCTGTTTTTTTGAAAGAAGATTTCATTACATTTGTTTTCAGAGATCTTACTGCCTGTGTGAGAATACTATGTTGTGTGGGGGAAGATGAAGCATTGGCTGGTGACAGGTAGCATTCAGCATCACATTGACAGGGTTAACAGTGCAATTAGTCCTGAAAGTTAAATGATACTGTGGAAAAGAAGGCCGGCGAGTGATACAAAGAAGCTAATGTAATGTACCCAGAGTAGTGAATCTATAAAATTTCACGTAAGTGGGACAGTCTTCAATAAACATTACTTATTTTCTTACTTTTTTAAATATTTGCATGTAAGTGAATAAGAAGTGGTACTTCCACAAGGAGATTCTTTCTACCAAAGGCTGTCGCTCAAAATGCAGGAGGACGTGTTGATTTAAATAATCCCTGAAGAGGGGGTTAACATAGCATGAACAACTTCTGATGTTCTGCGATTAAGTTTTTATGGTCCCATAAGTGCTCATAGTTCTTAGGTATAAAAATAATCACAAAGGCATCTCTCAGCCCTACAGAGATTACTTAATCTGTCAGAATGATTTAACAAACACTAGAGGTTTCCTGTGAACTTTGTTTATTTGAATGACAATTTAAGATATTCAGGTGTTTACAATACCAGTCTTCCCATATCACATTATGCAATAAAGAACAAAAAGAGAAGAGCTGTGGCAGAGGACAGGAAGGGACAATGGGACAGAGTTACTAGATGCACCATTGTGTGCAGTTCTTGTTCCTCCTCTGTATTCCCAGAAGGTCGTTCTGGGAACACATTCACAGTCAGAAAACAGAAACAATTATTGAAAATCCTTTTAGCAAAATAAATGACAAGGAAAATGAGTTTTAGTATTAGCTTAAGAGAGGCGATCACTTTTCTACAGTAAAGTCTTATTTGAGCCTTACCTATCTGGCTTTGCTTAGCCTAAAATATTTGCGACTTCATTCCAGAGAGAAGAGTATTTCTGCAAAAGCTGGTGCCACTCAAACTGAATTACTATTCATAAAAAATCTACTGTTGAAATGTTGGCATTTGTTTGTATCTCATCCTTCCTCCAAAGCAGTCTTTAGCCATCCCTTCAAATATTCTGTATGGCACAGTAAGCCTCACATGCATCAGCTGTTTTCTGAACTAATATAATCTTTAATTAGCCGGTTCTGCTATATTAGTAATTTAGCGCCTAGTGTGATTCCTGTTAATATTAGTAGGAATTCTTCATGATGATACTGTTGATTGCCAGCTCAAATAACACTTGTTTGGCACTCTGTTTATTAGGAAAATTATAAATACCTTTCTACAGTTCTACAGGTTCACTAAAATCTCCCTGGGCTCTTTTAGGGGAACACTTTGGCTTTAGATATTTGATTTGTTCTTTTGTGTTAGTCTTAAGAGCTGCTCTGAGAGCACACAAGCTTCTCCATTTTTAAGGCAACAAATGCTTTCTATTGTAAAACTGATTTGGACCAACTTTCGTTCCTCTAAGCACATGTACATGGGGAAATGCATTGGTGTCTGTCGGAAACATGGACTCATGTTCAGCTCAGACCATTTTGTCTGTCAGTTACAACACAATGTCCGTTAACAAAATCAGGCAGAGCTTGTAAAGAAGGATGAGTGAAAGCTCACTTTACTGGTCAGCTGTAAATATCAGCTCTCAGGTACAGATCTTAGAAATGATAATTTCCTTGCTAAAGGAACTTCCTGCTTTCATGACAAGGACAAACCAACTGACTTCAACAAGAAGTTACTCTTATACATGAGTGCGTTGGCTTTTCAAAGCAAATTTTACTCTAAAATTCTTTATGGGAAACAGTACAGACAGAATGTACAGCATTTCAAAGTGTAATAACTAGTGCCACATGCAACAGAAATGTTGTTGTCACTCTGATGATTGAAAAGTTTGGGAAATAGAAGCCCTTTTTTCAGAACTGAAACAAAAGCAGTGAACTTCAAAGCTAAGTTACGAGTTTAAGAACAGTTGGTTTGAGCTTAATTAGGTATATGGGTAATACAGTGGATGGGAGAGGCTGGTGATAACCTTGCAAGGAACCTGCTACTATAAAACAGTAGTAAAGAACTGACAAGTCTACCTTTTTTATTGATTTAACTATAAAAGGAAGCACATTCATATTAAATGCATATGAATAAATGTAGAGTGAATACATCATTTAGTTTAATTTCCTGTCATACTGTAACAGCAGGGCATGGAAATAACTGCTTTTAACAAGTTTCTCAGGTTTCTAGGCTGTCTTTGTATTGTGTCTCCTTGGCTGAAAGGGGAGACCTGACTTTTCTCAGTATCTGATGTTACAGGTTCTCAAACTGATCCTCGCTGCTTAGAGAGCTCAGTTCCCAAGGTTCCTCCCACTTGCCCTAGGTGAGTGCAACAAGATAGGACTAAGACTCTTCTTTATTTGGATTAGTTGTTTCTGAAATAATAATACACCTTGTTCATCCCAGAATTGCTTAAGAGTTGCTTTTAATGCCAAGATAAGCTTCCAGAGTAAAGTGAGTTTATTCTAAGAGCAAAGATTGAAGTGTAGGAGCGGGTGCAAAGTAAATAACAAAAATGCAGTTTAAAGTTAAGCTTACCAAATAAGTTTTCCTTTCAGTTGCTTCAAGTTCACAGTTAACGTAAGGGAGAGAAAAGGAGGACTATAGAATTTTCTTTTTCAGTCCCCCAGGACTGGCTTGCCCTAAAACTGAGTCCATATGGTCATTGCTACTTAGTTTGGGATGGTTCTCCCTCTTACGAATTATCATGTTCAATTCTGATCCTTTCTGTTCAGAAAGAAAGAGGAATTTTCCCTTGACAGGTTTCTGGGGTGAGTCCTTGTGCATTCATTTGAGTTTAAATTACCCTCCTATTTTTGAAACATCTTGTAAGTTTTTGTTATAAGATGTCTCCAGCGTCCATGCCGCTAATTAGCTTTATTGTCTGCCATTAATTTTAAAAAATTGCACATACCAACACTAGAAAGGATAGGGTTGTTTGTACAACACTTCATTCTCACCCCTCTCATCATTCCCACTATCTCCTCCTCCACACACAGTTTTGAGGCCTCTGCTCTTAAAATTCCTCCCTTACTACTTCCAACTCCAACAACGTTGGTGAGCACAGCTTGAAGTACCTCCTCTCTGCCAGCCAGTAAGTCATGCCAGACTGTTTATTGGCCAAAACTGGTGGTGTGTGTCAGAATCGGGTTGAGTGTCAGGTAATGAATGGGAAGTAGGTACTCGGGATGCTAGACCTGTCAGCCGCAACCTGGAACAGCCCAGTGCAATTGAACTTGTCACTGGGTCAGAGCCTGAATGTTTTTGCAATTGTTCCAGGATTCACCTGCTCCCCAATGCCTTTCTCTTGCTTTGTATGACAAGCAAGAAACTGTTGCCATCTGTTCTAGTGGGTAAATGCCTTCGCTTTTGTGGGCAGCAGGATAGGGGAAGCTGTGCGCAACTTGGACATCTAGAGACCTCAGAGGAAGTGGTCCTGGAGCCTCGCACTGGTCAGCCACTGAGTGTAAAAATACTTCATTGAGATTTAATTTTGTTAGTTGCATCTTAGCTCGATGTCCCGTCTGCTAAGTGTCCCTCTGCAAGCATGTAAGCCTTGTCCAAACACAAATATGGGAGGTGGTTTTGGCTGGGATAATTTTCTTCGTAGTAGCTAGTATGCGGCTATGTTTTGGATTTGTGTTGAAAACAGTGTTGATAATACAGGGATGTTTTAGTTACTGCTGAGCAGTGCTTACACAGAGTCAAAGCCTTTTCTGCTCCTCACACTGCCCCACCAGCGAGTAGGCTGGGGGTGCACAAGAGGCTGTAAGGGGGACACAGCTGGGACAGCTGACCCCAACTGACCAAAGCAATATTCCATACCATATGATGTCATGCTCAGCAATATAAAGCTGGGGGAAGAAGGAGGAAGGTGGGGACATTTGGAGTTACGGCTTTTATCTTCCCAAGTAACTATTACACATGATGAAGCCCTGCTTTCCTGGAGATGCCCGAACACCTGCCTGCCAATGGGAAGTAGTGAATGAATTCCTTGTTTTGCTTCACTTGTGTGTGCAGCTTTTGCTTTACCTATTAAACTGTCTTTATCTCAACCCACGAGTTTTCTCACTTTTACTGTTCTGATTCTCTCCCCCAACCCACTGGCAGGACTGAACGAGCAGCTGTGTGGTGCTTCGTTGCCAGCTGGGGTTAAACCATGACAGATAATAGTCATAATAACGTAGTCCTCCCCACAACACGCCCAAAGCTTTAATGAGTAACATTCTGGGAACAGTAGCCAAAGATGCATATTAGCATTCATGTTTCTGAGAGTTACTGCAAGTCATATGCAAGCTCAGATATATGTTCCATTTATATAAGTGGTGTTATTTGCATAAGTAAAGCCATGAGTTTGTTCAACCATTCAGTCGAACAGCAGTGTCTCTAAAATTGCACTGTGTGAACCTGAAACGCTGTAGGATATAAATTTATTTTTTTCAGAAAACCTATCTAGGAAACTGAAGAAGCATTTTAGAAAACTGGGTATAGTAATCGATATATACAAATTAAATTTTTTTCCTTGTCAGTTCAGTTAAATGATTATCATATTAGATATATTTATCCTGATGTATTTTTTACGGTGCTTCATTCTTTTGACCCCCTAAAATGTATGTAAGGGCAGAGTTTGGCTATTATGTCATCCATAATTTTTGAAACTGGTATTTATGATGGTAGTAAATTAAACATGTTTCTAAACTGTACTTTAATTCGGGCAGATATTTAGAGCTGTGAAAGATTAAACAGCCTGAAGGAACAAGCAGTGTTCCATTTCTTGCTTTAAGTTGGTAACACCTTCATCACTTCTATGAAGATTAAGGTATCTGTCTGCATATAGCAAAATCTTCATAACATCAACTTGCTGTACTCTGTTATGGAGATCAGAATAGTCCGTTTCATAACGTTTTGTCCACGTGGCTTTCTTATAGAGAGCATATCTGTCTGACATGTTGCCGTTTGGTTTGTTTCATCCTGCTCCTAGTTTTGACATGTTTATTGACAAATTATGATTACATTTACTTTTAATAAGGAATTGTGAGTACTAAAGATTTCATAGGAGCCCTGGCTGTGTCTCCTTGTCTTGTTTGAATGTGAAGTGCAATTATTACAAAACTGAGAGAACAATGAAGAGCTTAAATGTTCCTATTTTTCTTCTAAAAGTACCACATGAAAGTGAAATTCCATGAAAGAATGTAGAACAGACAACAAATTTAGAAATACAAAGTTATTCTGTGGCAATCACTACCAGAAAATAAAAGCCACTTTAAAAAAATACCAGCAATGGTAGGCATAGTTTAAAATTACAAAGGGTGTAAATCTTTAGGCCTTGGACTTTTAGTTATTAAGCCAAAGAATTGCTGTCTGTTCTGTGGAAGAAACTTATGTGTAGGTTATTATGTAATAGGCTTCTCAGATTTTTTGCACCTTTTGTGAAAGATGGAAGGGAGGATGCCAGACCACTGATCTGATTCCCCGGCACTGTAAAGTTGTTCCATCTCTTCCTAACTATACCCATTTCTATTAGAGAGTTTTTGTGTCACAGTGAAGAAATACTAACTTTGGGATCCTGCAGTATATAACATTGCAGGGGACCCTTGAAGCTGCATGGAGCCCTGTTCCTGCAGTGCTCCAGTCGAGTTAATATCATGAACCGTGTGATTGATGTTTTCGGGGCTGCACTCCCTGCTGCTTTAAACAGGAAGCTCTTCCAGTATCGCTTCAGTTCAGCGAACAAGGCCACTTCCTTAACAATACAATAACAGGAATTTGATCAGAAACTTCAAAATTCAGTTCTCGAAGGCATGAAGATAATCGCTGTCATTCTTGCATTATCTCCAGTATTTAGGTATAAAAGTTACAGGTTTTGTTTGGAAAAAAAATGCTTTCCTCATACTCTTTTCACAAGGAGGAATCTGTCTTTTTTATGATCGTTAAAATATTGTTCCAGTTTTATGAGAGATTTGTCATTCTTCTTTCTTTCCCTAGACCAGATTTATGTTGCCAATATCACAGTATGATTTTGCAGGAAAATGCCATCAGCTGCTTCTAACAGTTTTTCATCTTTTAATATCCGTACGTGGTTCACCGCTAAGAACAGTTGTTTTAGATGGATACTGTTCAGGTGCAGGCTGCTCAAGAGGCAGTGCTCAGTCACTGCCTGTACTCATTTGCTACTTCTAATACAGATACAAGCAATACTACAGCTAAATGAAACTGAATTATTTATACTGCAGAACTAAATTATTTGCCTTGGTTTTTACTGGTAAGATTTCCTTTCAGGGATCCCAGGCTGTGGAGATCAGTGGAAAAATCTGGAGCTCTGAAGACATAAGCTGAGTCGAGAAGGATCGGGTTAGGAAACATTTAAACAAATAGAGCATACACTAGTCCACAGGATTTGATGGGATTCATCCATGCATGCAGGGCTGCTCGCAATTATATCTGGAAGGTCACGGCAATCGGGTGGGATTCCTGGGGACTGTAAGAAAGCAAATATCCCACCTGTCTTCCAGAAGGGCAAGAAGGAGAATACAGGGAACTACAAGCCTGTCAGCCTCACCTCAATCCCTGGGAGGGTAATAGAGGAACTCCTCATGGAAGCTATTTTCAAATATATCATGGACAAGATGATCAGGAGTTGTCAGCATGGCTATAAGTGGGGGAAATCATGTCTGACCAATCTGGTAGCCTTCTGTGAAGCAACCACTGGCTTTGCGGATGAGAGGAGAGCAGTGGATGTTGTTTATCTTGACTTTAGCAAGCCTTTCGACATTGTCTCCCGTAACACCCACATCAACAAACTAATGAAGTACAGACTAGATAAATGAAAAGTGAGGTGGACTGAAAACTGGCTGAACTGTTGGGCGCAAAGGGTTGAGCTGGGCACAAAGTCCAGCTGGAGGCCAGTGCAGTACCACAGGGGTTGATACTGGGGCCAGTACTGTTTAACCTCTTCATAATGGACCTGGGTGCTGGGGACAGAGGGCACCCTCACCAAGTTTGCAGACAATACAAAGCTGAGAGGAGTGGTTGATAGACCAGATGGATGTGCTGCCATTCAGAGGGACCTGGAGAGGCTGGAGAAGTGGGCCAACTCCTGTTCATGAACCTCATAAAGTCCAACAAAGGGAAATGCCGAGTCCTGCAGCAGGTGAGGATTGACCCCGTGCACTAGTACACATTGAAGGCTGGGAATCAGCATTGCAGAAAAGGACCCAGGACTCCTCGTGGACAAAAAGTTGACCACGAGCCAGCAATTTGCGCTTGCAGCTAAGAAGGCCAACAACATCCCAGGCATCGCCAGCAAGGGATTCTTTCTCTCTAGTGAGGCACTTGGTGAGACCGCACCTCGAGTGCTGTGTCCAGTTCTGGGCTCCCCAGAACAAGAGATACATGCACGTACTGGAGTAAGTTCAGTCAAGGGTCACAAAGATAATTAAGAGAATGGAGCATGTGTCATACAAGGAGAGGCTGAGAGAGCTGGTATTGTTTAGCTGGAGGAGGGAAGGGTCAGGAGATCTTATCAGTGTGTGTAAATACCAAAAGCGAAATAGTAAAAGACAACAGAACCAGCATCTTTTCACCGCTGCCCAGAAAGGACAAGTGTCAATGGGCACAAATTGAAAGACAGGAAATTACACATAAATATAAGAAATAATTTCTTCACAGTGAGAGCAGTCAAACACTGGAACAGGTTTCCCAGAGACGTTGTGGAGTCTTCAGCCTTGGAGATCCTTGAAACCCAACTGGATAAGGTCCTGAGCAACCTCTGTAGTTGACCTGTCTTTGAGCAGGGTGGGGGCTGAACTAGACAATCTGATGAGGTCCCTTCATGCCTCAACTATTACTATACTGTGATTCTATCAAATTAGGGTAGCCAGAAAGATTTGAGATAAATTCCATCATTTACAAGTGGAGCATAAGAGAATAAGGAGCCAGGTAGAGCCTCGAGGTACGTTATTGGCCATGAGTTTCTATTCAAGAATATGAGATTTGTGCATATCAGGAGTGAAATACACATAAACGGACAAATGCTTGCAGAACAGACTTCAACAGTTCCCTTTGGCACTCTATGCTAAGTTGCTAATAGACGTCCTCCAGATTGGAATTTCCAATTGTAGAGAGATCTTTGACTGAAAAAGTAATTTAAAATCCTTTTCAATTTCTGTTGAAATCTGTTAATTCAAGGAACCTGCTGGGGAAACTGCATGATTCAACCATGCAGAGACTTGTATTTTCAGTGTGTGTTTGAAGAACTCGATTAAACTGCCAACTCCAAGAAATTGCAAGTGGTGGCTTTTATGTATATATGTGCAACAATGTCACTAAATAAAGGGGGAATAGCACAAAGATGCTTCTCTCCACCCTTTTACTGAATCTTCATTTAGTAGCTCACATACACTTTCTAGCTTTTGGAATTGTCTGATGCCATGTTTTGGATAGTGCGAGGGGCGGTACTTGGGTAAATCACTCCTTTTCCTGCAGTTTATTCCTAGCTGTGGTTATACCTACTCTGTGTTAAGTTCTCTTCCCTTTTATTAATTTTTTTTTTATGTGTCCTTTATTTCCCCTTCCATCTCCTAGTGGGGCATGGCACAGCACATACCTGGAGGCACACCACACAAGCTTCGGGTTCTCCCTTGGATGAGAGATTCTACAGCCATTCTTCAACAATTCAGACATTTCTCTTGGCTTCATGTTGTCAGCTGCGCAGGCCTTACCAGAGATTCAACAACTTCCTTTTTCTTTAATGATAGGCTCCAACGGTCTCTTTTTGGCCACTGTACAATTAGTCTGTCCAGAACAACTGCAAAGGCTTTCCCTTTTCTCTTCGGGAACAGAAGGGTTCTTGCGTGTTTGGGAACGAAGATAAAGGCTGGACCTGTATTTCTCAGCCATCTGCTTCCTTGATGACCTCTTTCTTTAAACTGTGTTATGGAAGAGGACTAGCAGGGTTTCCAGCACGATGGTTCTACATAAACAAATAAAAAGACATGGTTCCTGCTCTAAAATTTTACTGTAAAAAGGGAGAAAACCCATGAAAATCAGTTAAATCATTGAGACTTGACACAGGTACGTAAGTTTAACATCACGTAAGATAGAAAGTATTCATCAATTCAACCTTTGCAATACATAAATAATTATCTCATGTATAAAATTCCACCCATAGATCCTAAAAAAAAAGCCAAAATTTCATACATTTAATTTTGCAGCACTGTAGAATAGAAGCATGTGTATGTGCTTTACACCTGACATAAAAAGGCCTGTTGACAGATGTGCTTGTGTTGAAGGGATTTCAAGGTCTATGCTGCTTAATTGCATCATTCTCCCACTTGCTCATGTATATACTTGCGTTTGTCCTGTAAGTTGGGAAGTGCAAAGCTTTTTTTTTTTTTTTTTAATCCCATGCTGCTTTCTGAAACTTTTGCGAGGTCATAATACCCATGTGCGTGCTGTGCTGCTTGGAACTGTATTATTGGGCTGTATTATCCTGGGAGGAGCATTGCAGGTTTCCTACAGGAGCCAATAAAACAGCCTTTTCCCTTTGGGAAAGTGACTTGTGTTTCTTTATTAGCCCAAAGCTAAAGGCTATTTTAATCCTCCAAAGCCTGCGCTTTACTGATCTAGACTTAGACTTACATGCCTACTGCTGAGGAGAAAAAAAGAAAAAAAAAATGCATGGATCTTCTTTACGTCTGCAAATCATGTTTTCTTTTGGGGCAACAACGCACAGATATATTGTACAGAGATATTATAGCGCTAAGGAGGAGGTGAAGCAGGGAGGAAGCAGTACAGATGTGGAAGATCTAATACATGGCTACATAGTGGGCTTTTCAGAGCAGAATAGCTGCCATTGCCTACATTGTTCATACCTCTCCCAGCAGACAGAACAATACCAATGATCCCAGAAACTCTGCCTGAGCAGCCTGCCTCAGCTCTCCAGTGTCTCAAGAAATGGCAGAGATTGGCTACCCTCGAGTGGTGTTGGCAAGTCAACTATTAGACTCAATAGATAAATCATGTTACCAGGAGCACACCTGAAATATTAGCTAGTTTTTAGAACATTCTAGTTACAGGATACAAATGTCCACTTGATTTCACCATTTGAAAAAGCCAAGTCAACCTCAAAAAGCAATATTCCTTCGTCCTGCAGGATTAGGAGACTGTTGAGGAACATTGATAAACACCCATTTGGATGAAGGCTGCACTTCACCATGTTCTGAAACAACTGAGCGCTTACCTCCTTGGAGAGCTGAAACTTAGTGCCACACATACAGCTCTCTGCCACAGTTTAGGGGGAACTGAACCTGTTGTCTTCTGACACGGTCTGAGAGCAACCTCACACAACAGGGACATGCAGAACATTTTTGTTCTCGGTTGCTCAAAGGTAGTAGAGTTCCACAGTCATAAAGCAGTCATGAAAGCAGTGTTGACCTAGGCCAAGAGAGTCTGGTGAAATCAGTGTTGGACATGTTTACTTCCCTGCTCTTTACAGGTACTTTAGTAAGTAATTGCCTGCAACCATGTACAGTGTTAGGTTGCAAAACACCTTGCAACATGTTGTCCTCATTTCTTGCAGGCAGTGTGGTCTATATTTACTTAAGCTTCTAGTGTCTGTGGCAGTTCTTCTGCCTGGGATATTTTGTCACAGATTAATTTTTGGACTTTGTTAGGCAAGCATTTAATTACTGTGGGGAACAATATGACGTGTTTAAACAGAGAACCGTACTAAATTCACAAAGTGGACAAGAAAGTATTTAAGGAGCCATGTCAGATTGCTAAGAAAAAGTTAATGTACTTTTTAACTGTAGGAATGTATGCAAACAAGCCAAATTTCAACTTCTGAAATGCTAGGACTGGGGCTGAGTTGTGATTTCTTCTGCATTTGGAGGTTTTCTTTTCCCCTACGCCTCTTCTTTATTTGGCATGGACTGGAGTGCCTGACCACTATGTGAGGTCACGCAAGCATCTCATAAAATGCTCGTCTTTGCCTTTTTCATTCTCTGGGAAGCAGCAGACGAAAGATTCAGAGGAGTTTGGGATGCCTGCCTGTGAACCTGGAGGGGAACTTGTGATCCATGTGTCCTTGTGTCTGGAGGAGCTGTTTCTCAGAGCCCTGGCAAAAGCGCCAGTGTTGGGACTTGCACATACTCTTGTTCCTGCATGAGTGTTTATGGACCTTCATCACTGAACCAACGTTCAAAGTGTTTCTGGTCTACCTCCACCAAATAATTTCTCTTTCAAGAACGTTGCCAGGGTTTGTGATTCCCACATGCCTACAATAACTTTTGTGATGTTTTGCCTCTTAATTTGGGTATAGAAATGCATTTTCTCCTGGCCTGACACTATGGTGACCAGGTGCTCCTGCTCCTCAGTGTCTACAATGGGAAAAAACAGTCCAGTATTCTTTTTCAGCTAGCAAGACATGGATTTTCATTGTGAGAATTACTTACTTCTGCATTACAGGATCACAGTTTGCAGATTTAATTTTATTTTGTGTCATTTCACCTTTGAGCTCAGCAGTCCTCAGAGGTTTCTGGTAAAATGTATCAAGGTGACAACAGGCCATATTGCGAGAAGGTGATTTTTATTTGTTGCTTTGTTTAAATTACTTTTACAAGCTTACTGACTTCTGATGGAAAGTAGTTTGCCTCTCAGCATTAATGTGGCTAAACAGATAATTACAGCCTCAGCCTTGGGCCTGTTTGACCTTCTTAGAGCCTGAGCAACCCGCTGGGGATATAAATATCTTAGAGATCCCTGAATGGGAAAATAGGCAATCTCTGAGGCCAGCATGCCCTGAGCATTCTCCTCAGGCTGTGCAAAGCTTTTTAAAAGCTGTATGAACACTTAATATGTAAGTAAAACGGGAAATATTCTCAACCACGGGAGCTTGAACACAAAATTGCACTATTAATTGACCAAACTCATTGCCTAAAATGCCTTCTCCCTTAAATATTGTCAACTGTTACTTCATACCTGGGTCTGGAAGAGTGCTGATCTGAAGTAACTACTTTTTGAATGGTACCTGTCAACCAGCCTTCCCACAAGGACAGCTTATCTGCCACAGAAGAGGGAGAAGTGAGCAGTTTGCAGTTTATCAGCAGGATCTCCCATGGTATAGCTCTACAATTGTGGATCCTCAAAGGAACCCTTTCCAAAAAGCATTGGCTGCCGGACTGCCTGGGACGGCTTCCACCTAAACCAGACCAACAGTACAGACCTCTGGTGACTTTTAACATTGACAAATGTCACCCACTAAAGCAGCCTCACAATTGAAAAGCTAAATCACAGCTTAACTTTGCGAAGGCTTTTCCTTAGGCCAATTCACAAGCACTGTGCTTATGCAGATGATAATGAGGATGATGATTGTTGTTGTTACTTTTATTATTAGTGAAGTACAGGTTGCAGCATTTCCCACACACTGCAAGCCGTCTTCTCTTAGGGGACAACCCTCTATTAAAACAGATATCATTAGTGTAAATGAACCCAAGAGAAAGATGTTTAAGGGGATGGTTGACTTGACGGTTCTGCAGCATTGGTGCTGTTGCATGACTTTGGGTTGGGTCGTTGAGACAGCGTTGGAGAAGCTGCTCTGTCATTCTCGTGGGTTCTGAAACAGCAGATCCATTAAAGGTGTCTCAGTGTGAAGAAATTGGCCAACAAGTATTCAAAGTGGTTTCTTTTAGGGGAAAAACATCATATTAGATAGTTGCCTTTGCAGATCACCGTACCACACCTGGCTGGAGGCAGCACCCAAATCAAGTAACGCAGCACAAGCTGTCAGCTGCTTCTGAAAGTTATTTGCCGTGTGAGTTGACCGCACTTGTGTACGAGTGCTGTGGCCATATTTTTGCTATTTTTTTGTTTGCTATTTGAATACTTATGCACATAATTACATATTTAAAAATATTTTAACTTTTGTGTGGCAATTGCTGAGATGTGTTTCAGTGCATTTTTTTTTAAAAAAAACCAATACTATGGCAAATTGAGGGGATGCAATTGCTCAGTTTACATATATAAAAACACCTCTGGTTGGCCGTCATCCAGGCAAATAGCAGGCATAAACCCATTCCTTGATTTCTTCCATAGGTCAAACCCTGTCAGTCTGTGAGGAGGACAGAATCCTTGCTACCAGCAAGGCTCTCTGTAGCTGTCTGTCTAGAAATCTCCTCCCTATTGTAGAGAAATTTTCCTCAAACAATAGCAAAGGTGTAAATCAGGGCTTACTGCTTTGGGGATCTCATTCAGAGCACAGAAGATTCTCTCCTGGTGCACCAGGTCCCCCGATAATTCTAGGATCTGAGGAAATTGTTAAGGAGGTTGCTCCAGAGCTTGTGTTGGGACATGTGGCCACATTTGTGTCGTGGTAACACTTAAAATGACATGTCCTTTGACTCTTCTCCCTTTTTCTCCTCTGAAAAGGCTACTTGTGGGGGAAAAAAAAAAAAAAGAAGATTGCAGAAATCTCAGTGCTGAAGGCAATATAAGCACTTTACTGGGCTCTACATAGCAAAGGCTCGAAGCCAGGACATGTCCAGGCACAGTTCAGCCCCGTTGCCTTTCAGGAAGTTAGTGTCATATGTCTGATGCTCTCCTCAGATTACTATGCGCAACCTCCTCAAAATGGCATCACTGCAATCTGCTTGAATATATCAGCTGAAGTCACGAGGCCTCTCGTGTCCCTTCCGGGACCTGACCAGGACTTCACTGCGCTCTTCCTACCAGCCAGATGTATTTCAGGAATGTGTATGACTGGAGCAGCCCGCGGTAATGAGGGGCTGAAGGCCAAAGACAGAGTTATCCAATACTGCCTCAGTAAAGAAGTGGGATGGGAAAGTTTGTCCAAAAGGCAGAAAAGCAGGAGATTTGGGGATGGCGAGTGAAGGATGGACTCGCCTAAATCCCAGCAGCTTGTGGTTTTGCCGCAGCCACGGTGCAAACAAGCAGGATAAAGTGGGGAGAGCAGCTGAAGCAGGTGTAGGAGTGAAATCTGAGCTCCCCGAGTCAGGCTGCCCTTACGCCACGGAGCAAATATAGGAGGGCGGAGAGGGCTGCTTCGCAGGCGGTACGGACAGAAGGGTGCACAGGAGCTCACACCCCAGCCCAGCCGGGCACGCAGTTACTGGCGTCTGCTCCTGGAGCCCAGCCACGGCAGCGCTTGCGGAACTGCTGGAGCACTCTCAGGCAGATTTGTGACTGTGCAGCCCTGCAACACGGCATCGCCATGGCCACTAACAGGCCACCAGCTTTGTCCCGAGTTTGCAGGGCCTCAAGCTCTGACTGAACTTTTCCTCACCTGTTTTACTTGGTTTAGCCGTGGCAGCAATTTCTGTCATTGACCAGGCGTCTGTGTCTAATGTGTTTTACTTTATCTTTGTGTCGTAGACCAATAGATTTATACAGACAACAGTAAAAAGGGATGTTTACAACTCTTAACACGCCGATGTTGTGTAGAGCAATACAGGGCTGGTACGGGGGTGGAGGCGTTGAGAAGTGGAGACATGGGATGCAGCGTAGAGGCGTGCAGGGTGCGGTGAGTGGTAAGTGAGGGGACACAGGCTGGCACTGGAGACCCCACAGCCATAAACAACTCTGTAATAGTCAGTTAAAAGAACCTGCAGACCTGGAGCTGGACAAATCTGGTTTTAGGAGTAACAAATAAAGCAAAAAAATAGTATCTAATATACATAAATAGGGCCATATATAGTAAATTCCGACGTTACCTGGACCTGCAGACCAATTAAGAAAGGCAAAGGTCTAAATGTGTAGTAGCAAACATACATATATGACCCTAAGTAGAAGGAACATTGCTATTACTGTAACTTTTGCTATATATAAAAATATCCTACCTGCATTATTATTCTTTGTTTTTCTGTAATAATTAGATCTAGACTAATGATTAATGAATAATTAGATCTAGACTCAAACTGGAAGAGGGTAGATTTAGATTAGACATCAGGAAGAATTTTTTCACTGTGAGGGTGGTGAGGCACTGGCACAGGTTGCCCAGGGAAGCTGTGGCTGCCCCATCCCTGGAAGGGTTCAAGGCCAGGCTGGATGGGGTTTTGAGCAGCCTGGTCTAGTGGGAGGTGTCCCTGCCCATGGCAGGGGGCTGGAACCAGATGGTCTTTAAGGTCCCTTCCAACCCAAACCATTCTATGGTTCTATGATTCCTGCATTAAACTGTGAAGATTTGCATTATATTAACAATAAATTCTTGCCTTAACTTACATGTATAAGGAAAGCTGCTTTTCTGCCTGTAAGCAAGATTTTGAACGTAACAAAACGGAACACACATTTTCTTTATTTGTATAGCTCTTGCAGTGCCCCAGGAAGAGAGGCACAACCCTGAGTGGGGGAGCGCCCGGGTACCCTCCCGAGGTACGGCTGAGAGGGCAGCTCAGCAAATGCACGGCAGAGGGGAACCAAGTACCTGTGTCATCTCAGTTCATCCAGGACATGTTTTCAGTATGTGACTACACCCTTGTTTCCCACGGATTTTGAGCTTGAGATTTCTTAATTTAACATATGACCTAATTATGTGCTTTTGACGCTACCATAAACCCATTGTTCTTAGTGTTATTTTTTCTCTTCTTTTCAGTGTTCTAAAGTAGACCTCCAAATTCAACACAAGATTACTCAGGCGTTTGGATTTAAATGCTAATTTTTGTTTAAAGATAAGCAATAGTAATTACTAATAGTTGCATGTGTACAGTTCTTACCCAGCAAGTGCATAGCACTTTACAAATATTGATGGAGTCAGTCTTGTAGTGCCAAGAAAATGTAAGTAAGCATAAATTTGGGCACTCAGCATGAAACAAATCTGGTGATACATGCATGTAATGAAAGCGTATAATGGTTTATGCTGATTTACTAAGCCCGTTGACTCACTGTGTAACCAAAACCCGGTTAAAGGAACTTGGGAGTGGCTGTGTAGGACAGGGGGCAAGGACTGTAAAGCCTGGAAGCATTTGCTAGGGCGGGACACTGTAAACACGAGGCAGAAAGCTTGAATTGATATTTATTTCCTCACTTTATTTCTTTTTTATGGTTGTCAAATTCCTGAAAGGGACAAGTTACATTGAATGTGTCATTGAGCAGGTTGGGCTCAACATCTGTTCATATTAGAATGGCATCTGCTTTGAGATGGGAAATTTGAAGGAGAAAACATAAGAGGAATGCTGGAGCAGCAAGTATTGCCTCGGCAAAGCCAGTCTCTGGCTTTACTTGACAACCACCTCACTTATTTCCATTTATAAATTAATCAAATCGATTTATAAGCACTGTTACATTGTTTGCCCTTATAACTCTCACTGGAAAGCGTTTTCAGAAACTCACTAGTTTGCTCTACTGTGAGTAAAAATCAACTTGGGTACCTTGATACCCACTGCGTGCTTTAATTTGAAGAGCACACTTCCTTTCATGTGCTTCCTTAACTCAGAATTTACTTTAAAGTCCCGCTCTCACTGATGGTCCTACACTGGGACCTGCCCTTACGGAGCACCCGGCATTGTTGCTGTTTCCAGTGCTTTAAGTCATCCGTGTGTTGTTTTCTTCACTCATTGCCAGTTCCCTAAAGTAATCAGTATAAGTCATTTCCTCCAAGTGCAACAATTTTACTACAGTGAATTGCGTTTGCTGTCACTTTCCTATGTGTGTTTAAGATGTTTTCCTTAATTATTCCATTCATACATTTCTGCATGGTTTTGAATTAGCCACTCGGCGCGCAGGATTGGATTGACAGCCCAGAATTCAGTGTTCACTTGTCCTGCTCCGCATTACAGGATTTTTTTCTTTTCCATTGGCAATGTTTATGGATTCTTAGCAGAAGGAATGGAGATCAAATTAACAAAGCAGTATGCTTCCTTTGCTGACATTAAGTAAATCCTGTCCATTTTGAGTCATTTCAGCCATTCAATCCATTTTAAGCCATTTTCAAACCACTGTCAGACAGCCAGGGGAATCTACTGCTGAGCTCTGCTATTCTTAAGAAGAAAATGTTGCATTTGCATTTGGAGTAGCTTATTAATTTTGCTTTCTAAGTAAAGCTAAAGATCAAATATAAAATGTGATTGAAAAACAAGCCAAGAGTTTCCAGTGCTACCTGACATAAATCACAACCTGTCACCAGCCAGTGACCAACTCCATCCCACTAGGCAGGTAAATCCTACGCTTAGCAGACTCCAGCGCATTACTCATGCAATTCAGGTGGTTTTTAACATGTTCCACTATTAACAGCTTCCAATATAACTCCGATGCTAGAATGATTTTATTCTGTTTATTAAGCAAGAATGCATGTTGTGTGGTAGACAGTTTTACCATGCAGCTAAGTGGCCCCTTCTTAGGCCACTGATACAGTCACGGCAAATTGTTCTGAATAAAATGCACTGCAAGTCAGTAATTAATCTAGTGACAAATTGCTTTTAGCTGCAGTCATTAAACTTTGTTGTGGAAAAATAAGAAAAGTTGCTAGAAAGAATTGGCTAAAATATTCAAGAATTTGTATTTGAAAAATACTGAAAAAAAAAAAAAATTGTTAGTCAATTGTGATTTTACCAAGATTTTCCACCTGAGTGCAATTAAAGATGAACCATTTCGAGCAAAAGAGGTTTGTCATAGCAAATCATATAGTTTGTTCATAGGTTTGTTACAGCAGTGGAAAACACTCTGTCGTATGCAACATTTCTCCCCAGAATGGCAAGACACGAGCCACCAGTTTGGCTGCTTTATTTTCAGCCCACCACTGCAGGGCACTTTAATAACCTGTTGTGTGAGGTACAGGTCAAAATCGCCAAAGCTCTTTGCTATAGAATAAAAGCTAATGCCTCCAAGTTCTTATGTTTTTATTCTTCCACTGACTGCTGTTTTCCAGCCCATTCTCTCCTAACTGACCGGCTGCTGAATCTCATCTTTGAACATATTGAGGATGAAGCTGTACAACTTTTTTTCTTGAGCTTATTAGAAAACAAGGTTATGTTTGTGGAGCAGGTCCAATGTAATAGCTTTAATGAGCATATGAAGTTGGCAGCTTGTAGCGTTCATGTTGAGTCAAAAGTCGTTCTGTAGATAAATTTGTTTTAAACTTACATACTGCTGGGATATCATTGTCTTTTGCGATCAAATGTCTACTGAGAAGCCCTACTGGGATAGACATTAAATTACATTGTTGTAGCTTCAGTTGACAAATAGTCACTGATAACTTGGGCTGGTTTTAGTACAGACAGTAGGCTTTCGTGTCTGGTCTGGGGCCTTCTGCATTTTCAATGACATCTGCTTTGTGCAGAATAAGTACTGTGAGCCATCCCATTTCCAAGTGTCTGTTCAATGTCTTACAAAACATTGTACATCCTTGCTTTGCAGTGCTGCCTTGGACCGTGGTGTGTCAGCAGCCTTGTCGCCATCACCTTCGGTCAGGGAGAGGTCAGCTCCGGTTCGGGGAGCGCCAATGGGCAGGTGAAAGCCTCAGCTGCAAAAAAACTCATAATGGCAACAGTTTTTCCTCCTGTGACCAATAGGGCCTTGCACCATTGTGATAATTGAAGCTCTGAGGTTCTGAAGAAATTCGGACTTTACCTATTTTTGGCCAGATTTGTCACTGTTCTGACATTCGCTGGAAGTCCTCCAAGGCGAGCAGTTGTACTGACATTTTGACTCAGAATGCTGGGCTCTTCGTGGCCATTGAAGTAGCGCTGCGCCACCTTTCCCCACCTTAATAAAACACCCACAGGCATCTGGCTGGTTTTCCTGATCAGCGTTAGAAGTTTCCCTTTGGGCCAAGTAAAAAGACAAATAAAGGATGGGTTGAACAAGGGAGCCTCCAGCTGTGAGTTAAGACTACGGCTACTGAGTGATCCTATGTTTGAATGTTACTTCTTTGTATTGCTAGTGAGCTTGGTTGTCCCGAAAATTAGATTCTTCAGCAGGAGTAGCATGAACGTCCATTATGATTTCAAAATGTAGTACTGTTTTCTAAATAGAGAAAAATAACAAATTTCAGTGAAAAATAATAGAGAAATGTTGTATAATTCTATGTTCTAGCACGCCACAAAGGTTCTAGGAAATGCCTACTGTGTTTGTAGAAAGAAATGTAAATATTCTTTTTAAAACTTGTTTGATTTAGTAACTTCAAAGTCATTAACCTTTCTTCAATGATCAGTTATGGATTAAGAGCCCTCATTTTGTCTCACACACACAAACGGATTTGTCCCTGCAGCTTCTGTTCTACAGGGAACAGAAAAAAGTAATGAAGGAGTCACTTCTGGAAAGAGTATATCTGGAGCATCTTCATCCTGTTGATTATCAGTCCTTACTGCTAGCCGGCCTGCAGTGGTCAGTGGATGAAGGCAATGAATGAGGCAGTCAAGAGACAACCAGGAAGTTTGGGTGATAAAACCCATCTTCCCAGAAATAAGTAGAGAGCTGCAGTGACAGACCAACCCAATTGTTCCTGTTGATGTGGAAAGCGGTACTGACAGCACGACCCACCACTGCGAGCTGTTTCTGATGGTACTTAAGTTCGCTCATGGTAAACGAGCTGCCAGGTAGAGGTTTGCAGCACAGTTTGCCTGTCACCGAACTGGGGAACCCAGGGCAGGAGGCTCGGGGTCGGCTGTGATGGAAGACAAACCCAATGCTCAGGTGGGAATGATACATAAAAATCCCTGGAAACAAGTTGCGTGGAAACATGGGCCCATTTGCCCAAATAAGCAAGGAAGGAAATATCTGCTCCTTAGGCTATTGGGGGTGCTAGTGGAATATTCTCTTATTTTGGGAGATTTGCTTCCATAGTTCATAACGGTTGTTAGCCCATGAGAAAAGACTTTAGCCATAACCTAAGGGAACGTTGCATGTTTGTGGGATGTTCTTTTGAAAAGCTGAAAGAGAAATGATGTCCTTACAACAAGAAATAGACTTTTGCCTTTGCATCACTATCTGCTCCGGAGAGAAATGCCTGCTATTGTACAACATTGGGGAGAGCAAAGGATTACCTCTGGGTGGGGGATAAAAGCCAGGTAAGGTCTGAACAACCTAAAAGGATGCAGCCAAGGAAACAGATCCTCCCACTTGCTGCCCAAAGGAAAACATGGTGAAGGACTACGCTGTAAGCAAGGAAACAGGCTTGTGTCTGATTTTATTAGGGATAATTGTATGGAGTCCATATTCTGATATGCATAGGTTAACATGTATTGTAATAACATTTTCCAGAAACATAGTAGCAACAAATTTAAATAAGACGATGCATCTTTCATAGAAATAAAGTTATCCAAGATTGTGATAAAAGACCAATAATCATGAGGAATGGTCAAAATAAGGTTCTCCTGATCCATTGGTCCTGTAATTGGGCAGAGAGAAATTGTAGTCCCGTTAACGATGGGTTCTTTATGCACTGTGAGGGTAGAAGATGAAAGGACAACACTTCAGTCACCTGAACAACCCATCCTGTTAGTCATTTTGGCCGTCTGCTTCCTCCCCAGTTAAGGCTGCCCAGAGACCTGAGCACCACCTCTCTGCTTCAGGTACCATGGCTGAGATGAATTCTGCCCTCACAAAACCTCTGTAGCTTTTAGAAATTTTTCAGGTTCTCTGAGAGAAGTAAAGTTCTTTCCCTCATGATTGTAAGTGCTATGGAAAAACAGAAACTGAGGTTTCAGAAGATAAATAGCCAGGAATATATGAATTCTTCAAGATCTCAGTGGTACAATTAAACCATTTTCTTTATGAAGACTCAGCTCATGAAAAACTGAGTATACTAATAAAACTGTGAGTCATCGTGCCGTTCTTATTGATTCTTGTTATCTTTCTGTATCCGAGGCAACAATAAACATGATTTATATGCACTGTGTTTAATTTCCCGTGGTGTTCTAATCTCGCATTGGTGTGGGGGAAAAGTCAATGAAGATGGATGGTGAGCAGGCTGCAAACTGGGAGGCAGGCAGCAAATGTGGCCAGAAGCTGGGGGGTGCGTCATATTGCAGAGATAAGTAACACTTTTATATCTCTAAAGCTGATGCTATTTAGAGTATATTAAAAGAAAAGGAATTATGTGACTGGTAAGGCAGGAAGATGTTCCTGTCTGTACCCACAAAAAAGGCCCATTTAAATCCCCGTCTGCAGATGAATCATAGTAAGATGCTTTGCTTCCCTCCACAGCACTGCCGAGCGGGGACGAGGTTCTGTGAAGATGTCTTCTGTAACCTCCAGATAATCTGATCTATATTGGTCCTACCTGCCACAGCAGTTCTCCTCGCTCAGCCACATGGACCACGTGACACACACGGCATCACAGGAACTTCCAGTGTCTTCATGTGCACGTCCTATGTCACACGGGTGTTTGATGGATGATGCCTGGAAATAGGCCGTAGGCTCCCTGCTGGCATTGTTGGCAAAAAATTAATTCAATCTTCTAAAGTATAGGCAGACTAGAGGAAAATTACTACAGGCTATTTTCTGGTTCCACATTTTCAGATACATTGTTGGGATTTTTTTGTTTTGAAACAACATTGAAATTGGCTCTGATAATATCCTTTAGATGATTGTGTTCCTGTCGAAACGGCGCTGTATAACTAAATGCTGTTTACCTTTGCACAAGGGACAATTAAGCCTACAGCTTCTGACAGAGCCGTGACCCTCGTCCCTCCATGTGGACCTCTGTATGGAGATACGTGACGTGGAAGAGGCATCGCTGGCCACCTGGGAGAATCTGAATGAAGACGAGACGCCAGACCAGTTGATTGAAACGGGAATCAGCACTGAGCACTGCTACCGGGAAAGTGCTTAAGAGTAAAAGTGCAAATACATAGTGACTTCTGTTCCTCATTAGATTGCTTACCATGGTTCAAGAAGCCAAGAGCATAGATTTAAAAACATGTCGGCCATGGACATAGAAAACTCAGAGGCAAAGTATCTACACTTCTGGAAATGTCGTTTGCCTCTGTAGAGAAAACCTCAAAGAGAAAGAAAAATGCCTTTCCAAGGAGCAGCTATTTGTAGGGCCATGGCAGCCACCGGAGAGAGGCATCCCGGGAAGCCCAGCTCTGTCTGCGGGTGTTGTTTTTGGAATAAGAAAAAGGTCACATTCTGAGGCAACAATAGTTTAAGTCTTTGTGAACAGCCTCTTCTTTATGTTTCATTTTGTGGTCTCACCAGTAAATTATATTACTTTTTCTTCCAGGGAAAGGCAGCCCCACAGTTAGAGAAAAGCCTTTTGGGTTCTGTTCCCCAGCTCCGCTATCCCTCCCTTCTCCAGTGAACACGGAGATCCTTAACCTACTTTTCGGTTATTATGAGGCTCAGAGCCTGTGCCTGCTCCCTTTGAGGACAACTGGAATGCTGCCATTGACTTCAAAAAGAGCATGGGCAGGCTTCTCGTTAGTTAACATTCGTAAAGTGCTTGGAGGTACTTAGGCAACAGATGTTACATAAACGCGATGAATACTGTAACTTCGCTATCAGTTCTGCAATGCTACACTGCAGCGTGGTCAGCAGGCATCTTCATTCACACTTAAGCGCCGCGTGTTTGCAGGATTAGGGTTTACTTAAATGCAGATAAAGAATCTTTCCAAATTAAATGAAACTATTCCTCTACATAAATAAAGCTTCTACCTTAGTCTCCTAAATAGGGAAAACTCTTGTTTGTGTGTTTCTCTTTTTGTGTGAAAACTCTTTTAGAAGTATGTAATGACACAAGCTCTTTATTTCTGGTACAATTATAAAACGTAGCTGTTTAGATGTCGTATGCTTGAATCATCACAGATGTCCAGGGGAGAGCACTATAATAATAGATACAGAAGGCAAATGCTATTTAATACTGATCTTTCAACCGTTCATGTAAGCTTTTTCCAGTTAATTGTCAAAATTCAGTTTTATCTTCCAGTGATACAGAAAAGTCCACTAACACTGATGAGTTATGTAGGTTACATTAATACTTTGGTGTAGTTTTTTCATTGCACATTCTATGAGAACAAAGTTATTTCTTTATCATTTTACAGAGTTTACATTGACGTTTCAAAATCCATGGGCATTTTAAAGCAATTTCAAACAGGAACCTTCAAATTAACTTTGGGCAGCATTGCTGAACTCTACCAGCTTGAGGCCACTACAGCCAGAGATTTGGAAAAGACGTTAGATTCTTGGACAGACAGACAGATGAATGCGAGTCCTTGAAATCACCTATTGATATGTAACAGCAGCTGGTGCAGGGAGCAAAAGGTGGATGGAACGTGCTCACCTAAGAAGGGTCGGGGGCAGAGAGCTGGTAGAAGGAGGTGGATTTCATGTAAGTCACAGCTCATTGCGGCAGCAATGGCAACGGGCCGGACAGTGAAATCCAGTGGCTGGAAGGGAGGAACATGCACAAATCCCTGTGCTGTGTAGACGAGTCCCCTGCATGACGTACGCTTTATGTTGTACGAGCAGAGGCATCGTCCCTTATGAAAGCACTAATATGCATTAACTGATTGATTTCATTATGTTCCATGAACCGTTGACTTGTTTCCAAAAATTCAATCTGCAAGATAAAATCCAACATCAAAAGTCTTTTGATAGGTTTTCTACTAAGATGTAAAAATCCCCCTTTGCATCACACCCCTGCAATTCTCCATCTACATGCTTTATGCATTTCTGTTGCTCAGAGACTAAAATGAATATTTTATAGTAGCTCCTTTGTGTATTGTAAGCACTTTGTTGTCATGCGCTGCAAGGATTAATCAATTTGGTTAACCTTAATAAAAATAATGTAATGTAAATTATTAACGTGGCTATGTATCTACCATTTCAGATACTAGTTTCCTTGGTTGAGATCATAACCAATGGAATTTGCAGATCATCCATGGATAATATGCTTGAAGAGCAAAGCCGTCTTGTAAAAATGAACATGAGTTCAATGACAAAATAAAAATATAGAGAGTACAAAGGAAACCTACTGTGTATTTGAAGGGGAAAACATAATGCGCCTTATCAAATCAAATATTCAGCACTTCTATTCCCACATTTCTTTCGTGTCAAGTACAAGAAGGCGGCAATTCTTGATATTGACGGGTGTTCTACTAATCTTTAACTGCTGGAGAACCTGAGCCACATGGATAGTTAGGGCAAATACTTGGAAGCAGTGCAACTGATCTGAGCTTTTCATTTCTTCAATGCATAATGTGAGACACTTGGAGTGTGATGTGAAGAAATATTTAGTTCATTATTCCAGTCATGGCCTAGTAAATGTAATGCCAGTTCACGCATCTGTTGATACATTCTGTGTCTGAACACCCTGAGTCACAGCATTTCCACAGAAGAGGATGTTCCACTGTTATCCGCTATAACTGCTGCTTTGCAGGCACTTTCAAGATTAGCATTTTCAAGACTGCTGTTCCCTGCTCTACAAGTATGACCTTTCATTCTCTTAAATTATTTGTCAACATTAAAATGTGGGATGCTTCTTTGCACTCTGCCCACCAAGTGATACAGATCTTTTCCTATAAATGTTAGGTTTGCATTCTTCATTTCCATTCCATCAGCCTTTGTGCTGCACAGGGATATTAAAGCTAACTCTAAACGAGCTCACTACAAGCTCATGTCGCTGAGCTGCTCCATGCTCCCAGCTGTCTCCACGCTTGACCAGTTCCCTTCAGCCATGGACCAGCTCTGAAGTGCATACCGTTCCTCAGCCAGTGCAACGACTGGCGAGGAGCAGATCTGGGTAGAGAAGTGGCATTTGGCTGCAATTTGTGGGTCATAACCCCAGAAGTGGCACGCGAGTGCCATTCCCTGGGTTGGCTGAGCTGGCTGAGTCACAGAGAGGTTGGGAAGCTTCTCACTAAACTTCATTGCACTACGTGGCCATAATCTTTCTCCTTTCTCTAAAGGTTCTGAGCAACCATTTTATATAGTTTTCATGGTGATTGATTAAAAATTTAGTTTAACATATAGCTGCTTAAATAATTTCAATTCTGTAGTGGAGTTAAATCGGCAAACTGAGTAATAAGGATGGATATTTCCTCTACCCCACCTCTATTCAAATTCAGCCAACTCAGTATTTTATGCCTGTAAAAGCTTTACACTGAAGTTTGGAGAGAAATGTTGTATATAGGTTCCTTGTTAAAAATTTGTTGATTAAGTGATAAGGTCAATGACGGGTGGTGCCTGATACATAACGCATTGAACCCGAAGATCCTTCAGACTGGGCTTCCATTTTGCGGGGAGAACACAGGGAAAGCAGTTCCCTTGGTTCTGGATGTCTAGGGAGGGCTGGATCCATTCTTCCTACGCACCTCTAGCCTCTGTCATTTGTAGATGTCTATATTCTTTGTTCACGAGGCTGGAGAGAACCACTTTGTCGCTGTAGTATGACCTCCCGCACAAAGCACCACAGGGCTGCCCAGCATTGGCTGTTGTCTGAACTAGAGCACAAATATCCCATCTTGATGTTAAAAATGACAGAAACGAGCAAGGAACCGCAACCTTTAAATGCTTTCAGTGTTAAAAAATTGTTCCTTGTTTATAATCAGAATATATCTAGCATCAGTGTCATTTACAGGTAATGTATTCCTCCCCTGTGCTTTTAGCAGAGCCATTTATTAAGGCAGACCCGGTCCTACCTAGAAGGTACCAGTCACAGTCAGTCCTTGTGCAGCTCCACTGAAACAAATAGAGTTTGCCTCAGAGACTCTGCTAAATGTAATCTGCCCTTTAAAATACTTCTACAATCGCATTTGGGTCATCCACCTAATTCATTTTTTCTTTAGTTTTTGAAATGAGCCTTGTTCCCAATTAGGTAGCTTCTTTTTCTCTTCAGTGCTTCACAAGCGTGGACAATTGTTGACTAGGAAGCGGTGTGCACCGTAGAACAAGGTCACTGATTTCATACTTGAAAAACTACATGGACTTGTCATTTAACAACTTGATTTTTTTTCTTCAAATGATTATACTCATGAACTGAAGCAAGAAAAGTAGAATATAAGCCAGCACAGAGACAAATACAGCAGCTTTTTGCACGATACGGAAAGCTGTAGATCTGGTTTATGTTTTCTCAGAACATTCAGGAAATATTTTGTTATATTTGGTATTCACACCCTCTTCATTCAAAGAGAATCTAATCTAATCAAATAAATATGGAAGCAGTGAGAGTCCTTACATCAAGCACAGGAAGTTTTACGGTCAAACAAGAAACACAAAAAGCTGTCCACAACGTTATATATATGTCATCTAACTAACGTGATAGGGATGATTTATTGATGAGAACGTCTACCTATACAGACTGTTATTTGTCTTAATTTTAATAAGGATCTTAAATATATGTAAAGTTCACCCAGATGCTGAATATTCTTCTGCTCCTGCAGCCCCTCTCACTGCCAAAGAGCAGCTCCAGCTTGTTGAGAGAATCCCCTGTGCTACGACCACGGTGGGCAGAGTCTGATGTGACCACCATGGAAGACAATAAATCTTGGGGGTTTCTTCTGGGTTTGGCCAACTCTCCCACAGGTGAACTAAATTGTTAGTATCGAGGCTCAGGTTTTGTTTCCTTGAGCTCTTGAATGCACTTGACCTGCGTCATTCTTGCTCTAGTACTGGAGATCTCATTAATGATGTGCCTACCAAAATTTTTTTATTTGAACCTTTTTTGTTCATTCTTTGCTCATTTCGAACTTAGCGGCAGTCCTGAATAAATCCACACTGCCATGAGCAAGCTTGGAACAATACTCAGCAAATGCTGGGGCTTGTGTGGATACCCATATTCATTTCAAATCATGCCTTGTTGGACAGTCATATGGGTGCACTATTTGTAATTCACCAACATTCTGTTGTTATTCACCACATTATGCAGTTTATTGCTGAATAGTTTACTATTTCTTGGTTTATTTTTAATCAGTTTACTGTTAAACAGTTAAGCAAGGATATAGGTATGTGGACACTGAGAGAAGACTGACTCTGGGCTGTGAAAAGGAGCCAACATTTTCAATTACGTGGTCAGTTTACTATTCCTGCCCTCTAGCAGAAAGTTAGCATCCAGGCTCCAAAATAAGATACTAGCATTTTATTGCTAATGTCGGGCTGGCTATGGATAATAGATTTAAACTGTTATAGTCCTAATGAGTTCACCACGGTAACTTAATTAAGCAATTGAACATGACAGGCAGTGCATTGTAGGGGGATTATTGCATGCCTTTAGTAAAGCATAAAATAAAAAGACAAAGATTTCAGCTACCAAGAAACCTTTGAAAACAAATCTCTTGTCCACCTTGCTCAAACAGAAGAAACTAATGGAATTTTAAGAAAGAAAATAGATCAGTCTTGCATTTAGCAGTGTGAGGATATTTATCACCACTCAGAAAAATCTGCCCAGAATACTGTGTTTATTCCTCATAACACTTTGCATGGTGAGTTTTACCCTGGAACTACAAAATGATGCAAGCAATGGGTTAATATTAGGACCCTTCTCTGTGTACTCTGACCAAGAGCATGAATCCTTAGGGAACTGTCCTCAAGGTGTCCTTTTGAGGAGGCTTGTCTCCTTTTCTGGAGACAAGTGCAAAGAAATAGCATTACCAGTTCGGAGTTAGTGGGATGGAGCCCAGTTTACTTGAGCCAAGCCCTATATTATTGTCAAGACTTTGCCAGACCAAAGTGATGGTATGAAATGCAGCAGATAAATTTGTACTGACTGAAAACTTGGGTCTAGATCGAATTAGATACTACATAAATACCCAAATTGCGTATTTCACTAAAATTATGAGGAGAGTTCTAATTCTGACATGATAATAAAAAGAATTTCACCTGCATAAGCCAGGTACTTATCACGAGCCCTCTACTGACAGGGGCTGCCAGCATATTTGTACTGGGAACGCCTTCCCTAGTTAAGCCTCACCTTCAGGCTTTCTTACCGAAATGTAGTATGTCAGAAAAGGAATTGAAAAGGTTAGGCCAGTCAGAGCCAAACTAGGAGAATATGAAGCTACTCTCCTTTTTAGAGTATTTGAGATTACTATGCTGCAGACTGCATGACGAAATAATAACAATTTTGATTTAATCTGTTTCAATCTGGAGCAATGAAACAAAGAATAATGTGGAGGGTACTGTGTTTCAGCCTGCGTTTGCAAAAGGGTTTGGCTTTCTTTTGATCCCTGCTGTTCTACTTGAGCTCTACTACAGGGTCTCACTGGGCTATATTCAGTCTTCAGTATCTGAAGGGCACCGATTTGTCCCTCCTGGATGGATAACTGACCAGTGTCAAGTGTAGGCAGTAGTTAGGTACCAATATATTCATTTAACACAGGCTTTTTACTGTATTAGTATCGTATTGTATTGTATTTTGAAGGCTATTCAAAAACCAAACCATGAAGTTCATCTTCAGCTTTCTCCCCACGTAATCCTTGGATTTACCACTGGTATCAAGTATACATCCCCTCTCCCCTCTTATACCTGATGTCAGTGATAAACTGTGTCTTCACAGCAGCACGTGCTGACCATTGAAGAACAGCAAATCAAAAGATGATGTTGCTTGACCTACCCTGGAGTTAGCAAGTGGTCAAAATGAAGGAGATGCCATTTCTATTTAGTTGACTGACACCTGAACAACCACTGATACATGGGTCCGTGAAGGAGAGAGCGAGCTGTGGAAGTGCCTGATGCACTCCTCATCCCAGTCCAAATGCCTAAATGCCATGGAGGCATTTCTGCCACTCTGGCACCAGAGCGAGAGCTGACATTCCCTTTGTTTCCCTTTCCTGCTATCTCTCTGCTGTGCTCTCTTCCTTGAGCTGAGGATAATCACATTAGGAACATACTGTGCTTTCTATGTTTAGATCTCTAATTAGTTTACTCAATAGGGTAAGTGTAATTATCCTCATTTTGAGCCATCATAAGAAGATGAAACAATTTGCTCAACATCTTACCCCAAATAATCTTTATATATGCCTTTATATCTATGAAAATCCTACTAATGTACTCCTTTTAGTAATATCTTGTTGCAACTAGTTCCACATGCTGGCTGTGCCCCACATCTCCCTTTCAAGCATTTATCTCCAAGCAAACTCCCCCCCCCCCGGCCCCGGCACCCGACAGCTCTCTGCAGAGGGTGAGAGGCAGAGCCGCGCAGCCGGCGCAGCGAAGCAGCCTGCCCCGCGGGGCTCCTCATCCTCTGCAAAGTAAGCAATGAAAACTTTGAAACGTTCCCTGTTTACTCTGATAATCCGGGGAGGGGGGGGAACCCACCAGATGGATTTTGACATTTAGTTTCTCCCAGTCAGTTGTTTGTAAGCACACCACTTCTCAGAGCAAACATACAGTGATGCATACTGAGGTTAAGTAACGTAAAAAAAGACAGACTGTGGCTGATGAATCCCAACCCAGTTTTCTGTCCAGTGACCACTCTTTCTTATAAGGAAGGACTGACAAGTTGCGCTCAATAAGCCACAGTCATTCAGAAAGCTCATGTTTCTTTTTTTGTCAGCTCTATTTTATTTGATTTTTTCTAAAGAAGAGAAAGTTTAAAGGAACCCAGAACAAAGTTTTTGGCAATGGCCTCCGCAGTGCCACATGTATTCTCTTCAGTGTGGCCATTATGTTGGAGCACACAAAACCGCAGCTTTCATTTGTCGAGACTGACTTTTAAGAAGCCTTTTCACCAGTGCTTACAATTTGGTCTGTGTGTCCTCTTTTGTAGCCATTATCAACTCACAGTGTGGGCTATAAACCCAAGCTTCCTTATCTGGTGCCAACTGTCATCTGTCACCACTCTCTCCTTATCTGCCACCTCTGTCAGTTCCCGGCATTAAATGAGGCCACGCCATGTTTGCGTCGGGATTAGACCTAATGCACTGAGTTCTGTCTGCCCTCTTTATTTTTAACAACTTATTTAGATTCCCAGTCTGGGCGTCCGAGCTGCAGACTTGCTGGTGTTTCAATAAGCAGTAAACCCACACAGATGGAAAGCCTGGCTATTTTCTCTCGCGTTTGCCTATGTGTTCTTAGACATCATGGAGGAGACACAAAAATCCTACAGCACAGGAAGCTCTGCAAAGGTTACTTCCGTACCACTGCCACGTGTGTGTCCAGGGGCTGGAAGGACCAGGGGACACAAGGAAGGACAATTGCCTGCCTGTGATGGGAGGCACCTGGAGCAGATTCAGCCAATGCTCTGCAGCTATTGACCAGAGAATTGTACTCCTACTATTTCCTAAACTGGCTGTATCTTTATTAGATACTGGGAGATAAAATGGAGGAGCAGATAAACAGATTTATAACTTCCTCTTCCAACATACAATGGTGATTAGATGAAAACATTGTATGATCCATTTATAAGCCTGGCCTGAAACTGGTGGAGCAAAATCCAAACTAGGTCGGATGCCAAAGCACAAAGAGCAGTGACACAGGCGTGAGATCTGCAGTTTGGTTCCCAGGTATGGAAGAAAGTAAAGGAACTCACTGCGGAGAGAGAAAGCTGCTTAATGCCAACGCAAAACTGTCCTTACTCTTTCACAAGGGTTCAGGTCCAGTCCATTTTTAGACACAACCTAGCTCTTACTAGATATTTCAGATAGGAATACATTGCATTGATGGAAAATATTTCCCTTCACAGTCAAAACAGAGTTCTCCTCAGTTTCCTCCTTTCATGTCCATTCTGCGATTCCATTATTTCAATCCGTTCTATGATTCTATGTCTTTTCATATTACTGCTCAAAATTTTTCAGCATCATGGTTGTTTACACCTTTTCTAATTCTCAGAATAGAACAGAATAGACTATTTCAGTTGGAAGGGACCTACAACGATCATCTAGTCCAACTGCCTGACCACTTCAAGGCTGACCAAAAGTTAAAGCATATTATTAAGGACATTGTCCAAATGCCTCTCAAACATGGACAGGCTCAGGGCATCGACCACCTCTCCAGGAAGCCTGTTCCAGTGTTTGACCACCCTCTCGGTAAAGAAATGCTTCCTAATGCCCAGTCTAAACCTCCTCTGGCACAGCTCTGAACCATTCCCACATGTCCTATCACTGGACACCAGGCAGAAGAGATCTTATTTGCTTGTTAAATCCCTCAGTATCCTCTTTACCTTCCTTAAATTCCACAGCATAACTTTTTGATTTATCAACTCTCTAGTCAGAAAGTAATAATAGCATCAGGCTTACGATTAAGAAAATAAGGCTAGTAAGGTTAAGAAGAAAATGGAAATTAAGCAAGCCTCCCAAGCAAGAAGCTGTGGAACACTCCCAAAGGATGTATAGATAGTAAAATTTTACACATATCCAAGAAGCAATTAGAGTCATGAAGGAAAAACACTTCAGGTGCTGTGAAACAGAAAGATGTCACCTCTCAGCAAGTCAGTCAGTTGCAGATGACTGAAGGATGGGCCGTGAACAGGGGAAGAGTCACCACATGCTTTCCTTGCTCGTCCGCTCCTTCCCAAGCATCTTGTGTCAGCACTTCCAAGGCAAGACTAATGAAGTAGACGGACCTCTGACCTGATTCAATATATCAGCTCTTACGTTTTTTTATTATCCATTTGGAACAGGCGGATTGCTTGTTTGATTGATTTAATTTATCTACTGTATCACGCAGAAACTGTGCCAAGAAAACAAATTGCCATATTTATCATAATGTTGCTGGGACAGAGGTCAATGGTGCAGAGTGGCATTTCTGGACTGATAAGGGTACAGCTTGCAGCCTCGGAAAGGAGTTTCAGAAAGAGGGGCTCAAGGTGTGTGCTTGTGCAGGTAAGAGATAAGGAGTGGGCAAGTTGGACAAAATAAGACACGTCACTCGAATTTTGCTCTTTACACAACATACGTCAGTGAAACTCTCGTGACAGATGATAGATACATCCCTGAGCGCCTTCAGTGAGAAGCTGCGTGAAGAAGGAAATCAAGTAGCACTGCATTTATGGGGGCCACGTGAGGCCCGGGGACGACGAGGCGCTGGCGGCAGAGCTGTGAGGTGATGCTGGCGAGGAGCTGGAAGCAGCGAACATAATTCAGCTCCACCAGCGCCGGTGCCAGCAGGATGCGCTGCCTACCAAAGCCCAGGACAGTGCTCCTTACGAGTAAAACATCAGCCCCCTGCAGTGCAACACTGCTTTAAGCTGCAGAGGAGTCATGTTTTCCCTGCGTGAAGTTCATCAGGATGAGCTCCAGGTCATTGGCTGAGGTTTCACTAACTGAAACTAGTGCTTTTGGGCCATTACAGTCTCAGAATCGTATTTTCCTATGCACGGATTCCCCCTTCCCCACTTTCTTCTTTTTCTGTTTCACTCAACGGTGGTGCTTGGCTCGTATCATTCTTGGCACAAGGTAATTGAGGGTAAGTGCCCTGAGCTCAGTGACTGTGCTTGGGTCAGAAGAAGGTGAGACAGTTGATGGAGACTCATGGACACAAACCAGAATGGGTTTCAGATCTGTTTTCTTATCACTTCACAGAAAACTACATTTATTTAGTCCAAGAAAGTGAAATTCAATATTGGAATTAATATTTTCTCATTTTCCTCAGTAGAGTAATTAAAAAAAATCAGACTACCGAAGTTTCAAAAATAAATGACATTTTACAACGCCTGATTGTTTCTGTAAGCTTAAATGCAGTGATTTATTTAGAAATATTAAGCCCAAACACTTGATATACACCACGTGAAACTGGGAGAAAAATTGTCCGAACCAGTCAACCTTCAGCTTGATTCAGCGCCACCCAGCAAAACAGACCTCTGTCACAAGCAAGGCATTGCAATTTACAGTCCTTACCAGTCAGACACAGCCTCTGACTATATTTCGCCATAAACAGATCTAGAAATTGCAGCCCCAATAATTATTAAATTCTTGGAGTTTATTCATTTTATTCTTTTAGATTGGTTTTCTTTATGTGTCTACCAACATAACAAAAGTAGGATTCACAGATCAGTTACTGTTCTGTTGATCGTTTAATGTGTTCTGTGATTGCCTAACTTGGGCTAGGATGGTGCCAAGCATCTCTGTTTTTCCGTTCAGTTCAGGCTATTTTTTGTGTTTGGGGAAGGGAGACAAATATTCCCTCCGTACCTATCAGCTTCAGTGCTCCGATGCACTTCACTCCTGCTTTTCTCTGCTTCCCTTTCCAACCTATAAAATACTTGGGCCAGGTACTCCACTCCAAACGGATTCATACATGCTGAGGACAGTTTGCAAGAGCTCATGAATAAAAGAACCTTGTTCATCTATTTGTTTTCACCTTATTAAACCAAAGCCAGATTGTATTAAATTCTGTATGCCATTGTATTATAATCATCTTAGTACATGTGTCAGCAGCAGTCAGCAACTTACAAACATATGCTTATACAAATAGTTTTATGCTCGAGATATTTACAGTGGTTTTGGGGGTTATTCAAGTATCGATGTCCTTGAGTGTGTCTGTATATGCAGGATCAGGGCCAAAACTTTCTGGGAAGTCATTTCTAGACAGGAACATGATACGCTTTGTTTCACACTGTGACAGATCTTGTAGTAATACTAAAATCTTCAGGAAGGATTCTCACAAGAGTGTGACTCAAACCGGCCTCGACTGTCAGCATGAGTAAGGGATCAAATACTCAGAAAAAAAAGAAGTATCAAAGCAAGAAGCCAAAGCAGTGTAACTATTCTCTGCTACAGGAAGTGGCTGACGAGCAAAACCCAGCTGCAAACTGGCTGACATAAAGATGGTGGTTGCCAAATAAAAGGAAAAATAAAGATGATGAAGAATGTTAGATGGAGGACTAATTAAGGAGTTTACATAACCTGACTTTGCCTTAAACCAGATGATCAGAGATAAACTAGTAAACCAGAATAACTCACGAAGAACATATCTGATGCATTCAATCTTTGCAGAGATCAGAAATGTGTCATTATGAGAGCATTGCTGTAATTTGCGGGGTAATATCCATATAAAATATTTTTCATGGTAAAAACTATTGAAAATAAATATTTGCACAAAGGAGGACTTTCTTAAAACATTTAAAAGTTTTTAAACAATACTTTTAATTTTCTATTTTAAATCCCAACTTTAGAATTATTTACCAAACCTTGCATTCTACTTTTATTTTTTTTGGTGAATGTAGTAGGTTTTCTACGTTATTTTGACTTGATAATTGAAAATTCTATTTCTCTCTGAAGTGTCATATGCTGCCTTTTGTGCTTTTGTATTAGATAAATGAAAAATATTTTTAATTGAATCAGTGTAGCCCTATGAAGTCACAAGCTCCTTATGGCTGAGCAATCCGTTATCAATGTACTTGCATAGTTATATATTTATATTAGAGGTACATTTTTCTACAGAAATCTCAAACAGAAGTTGGTCTGATATTGGACAAAAATCAGTCTGTGTGCATGCTGTAACCTCGGGGATGTGCTGGTTCTTCCATTTAAGTGTGTTACAGCTGGCCATCTGATGCTAGACCTACTGCCGCGGCTCAGTGACCATGGAGGACTTATTTCACATGCATTTCACAGCCGTGTGCCGATGCTCTGTGGGTACATCTGGGATTTCATGTGATATTCACTCTGCCTCTTTCCCACTGTGCTTACCCTTCTATCCATTCTTTTCAGCAGGTCACTCCTTGGCCTCCTCTCACCAGGTGAAACAAGCAGAGCTCCCTTAACCCTTCCTTGCAGGCCATATGCTCTAGACCCTCTGGCACCCTCCCTCCACTTTCTCAGCATCCATCCTAACTGGACAACCCCCTCAACACACCTTATTGGTGACAAAAGTGAACAACCACAAAATACACTAAATTAACTCTTTGTCTACAGAAAAACGTAGCTACTGTTCCATGAGATTTGATCAGCTCTTGCAAATCTCTAAGGGAGTCTGAGTTTTTGTGTTGGCTCTTTGGCTCTTTGGTTCTGATACTGCTCTTTGATATAGAACAGTTGTTGGTTATGTTTATTGTCATCCTTGAGGATGTTTGGTCAGGACCATCTTTTCTGAATTTTTCTGCTCTCCATAATCACTGAGATGTTACGCAGAAAACTATGGTTCTGCCCAGTCAGGGGCTTCATAGAAACATAGAATCATAGAATCGCCTAGGTTGGAAGGGACCTTTCAGATCATCTAGTCCAACCATCAACCTAACTCTGACAAAAACCATCGCTAAACCATATCTCTAAGCACTCTGTCTACCTGTCTTTTAAATACCTCCAGGGATGGTGCCTCAACCACTTCCCTGGGCAGCCTGTTCCAACGCTTAATAACCCTTTCAGTGTAAAATTTTTTCCTAATATCCAATCTAAAGCTCCCCTGGTGCAACTTGAGGCCGTTTCCTCTTGTCCTATCGGCTGTTACTTGGGAGAAGAGACCGACCCCCACCTCTCTACAGCCTCCTTTCAGGGAGTTGTAGAGAGTGATCAGGTCTCCCCTCAGCCTCCTTTTCTCCAGGCTGAACAACCCCAGCTCCCTCAGCCGCTCCTCATAAAACTTATTCTCCAGACCCCTCACCAGCTTCATCACATCTTTCATGGGCAGCCAACCCTCCTCAATGTCCCCTCCTACTTGTGGTCTTCAAACTGCCACAATTTATGCCTTTGTTAAACCAATTCAGTACAAGTAGCATTCTGGAAAAGACGCAGTTGTTTACCAGAGCTGACCCAGGGGAACAGCATCTCAAAAACATTGTTAGAACGTATTTTCATTTAAATAGGTATAACCACACTCCAGTGAATTTAACTCCCTGAATTCAAAACACATCCATATCTGGCTTTGCCAGGGATTTCCTTCTGGTTTGTACCATCTCTCAGTGACCACAGCTGTTCCTTCGTGTCTCTGTACGCTGCTTTGAGCTATGTAAAGAATTCCTAACACTCAGTAAGGTCTACATATCCAGCCTGATAATTCAACATTGCTTTCTCGTGTAATGAACGATTGCTGGACCTAATGAAGGGTTCTCCAGATGACTGGGGTTACAGGGTCTGTGAACTCTGGTTACAGCTTTTCCCACGACCGGAGGAATTAGGGTGTTTTTTTCAAATTCGGATTCTCTCTCACCACCAATTACAGGTGAACTCATGCTGCAGCTGCTCTTTCAGCCACGGTATTTATAGCTTCCCTCTCCACACCCTGGCCATCCAGTTTCATTGAAACTTTCAGGAATTCAGGGTGGAATTAAGGAGCTGTATTTAGGCACTTGGGTTTAGATGGGCAGGATCTCCCTCTGGAGGCCTTCAACAGCAACTGCTTCTCTCCCTTGGTTCAGAGACCTGTGGGAGAAGAGCTTTGGTAGAGCCAAAATGCTGTTGCAAATCAGATACCTCACCCCGGACTGGGTTTCTGATTTGCCTTACAACCCCAATCCTTTTGCCAAACGTGGCTGCAATTTGCCAGCAGTTTCAAAAACTCACGGACAGACACCTCTACCCCCTCCCGCACCCTCTACGCGCAGTAAGCGTATGCGTAGATCCTTTGGAAAAGCACGGAGAAGAGCTGAGGCTGTTCCTGTGTGCTGGACATCGGGCCAGGGGCTGCCCAGCAGCATTGAGGGCAGCTCCCTCGGTTTTGCCTAGAAGAACACGACCCCAGCTCATCTGATGAGTAGCACCAATGTTAAAACGGCAATAAAGAAGTCTGATGATAGAAAATGAGTCTCACAATAGAAGATAAGGAACCAGAGGAAACTCTAAATCAACCCATAATGAAACTTCCAATGCAAATGTTTGAAAAGCATAGAAGAAATCCAGAATTAACTACTTAGGTCTTTTGACATGTTCAGGATTAGTGTCACGTGTATTACAGAATTATATACTTACTTCATTATCATAGTCCCCCATCTGACCTGTTGAGTCACTCTTTTTTCAAATATCCTTGCCATACAATAACGTATTTCTGGGCATAGGAAGAAAGACACATAGGCTACCAGTTTTTCCCCAAAAACATTCAGGATGTTATAAAAGGTTTACAGTTGTGAGTTTAAAAATAATAAACATGCCTTTTTTCTAACTGGAGTAATCTGTATCAAGAACTTAGAATCAACCTTTATTGTACAGACCATGTTGGATTAAATGAGTTTCACTTAGTACCTTCCGCTCTTCTCATATTCCTTTTTTTTTTTTATTTTCACATCCAAATAACTAATTTTGTCTGAGCCTTCTGAACTCAGGTTGATCAGGTATCCCGCTAATATGCTGGCCTCTGTTACACATTTAAAGGATACCATCAGACTGAAATCCAGTGAGTTGCAAAAGTTGTTTGAAAAGTTAAACCATAACATCAATACCTGTGAATAAATAAAAGGCTCCCATTGAATTTCAGCCAGTTTAGCTGGTATAAAATTCCCGACTGAAGAAGAATTCAGGCTGCAATCTCTTTTGAAATTCTAATGGTCTGCAAATTGAATGACTCATAATCAAAAAGCATATTTAATAAATTGAAGATAATATATTTTTTTAAATAACATAATAGATTTTTCTTGGACTTTAAAATTATATATTATATAAAAAAAATATGCAAAACATCAGCCCATCATCTGAAGGAGAGATTGCAGTGCAAGTCCATGCCTAGCCATAAATGTAACAAGAACTAACGCTTGAATAGTAAGAAGATACAATTTATCGGAAGTTAAAATATTTGTCTGCTGTGTCAGTGACTTTGGAATCAAGTAAAAGGAAAGGCAAGCAAAAATATTTCTGTTCCCATAGTAACTAAATGCAGAATTTCTTTCTATCACTAAGAGGCGCTGCTGCATAAGGGCCATGGGCTACTCTTGCTCACCACGCTGCCAGCTGTAGCCAAGACTAAATACCTACAATACACAGACGTGAGGGGGTTTTATGCTGGAAGGTGTATGTATTATCTCTCTATATATAGATGTGTGTCTGAATGAATATTGTTCTTTCAAGAAACAACAAAATCTTTCATCTTAAAAAATACATTTTACTGCGTGGCTCCTGTACCTTCCTTCAGAAATGTCCTATATTTTCATTCAGTTACAGAAGGTTTAGCGCTGGACTTGTGATCTCAGGAATTGTTCTGAAAGTTATGATGATACAGACAGCAAATTCTTTGTGTCTGAGACTGGTAATTTACATTAAAAGGAATTTTAGACCTATACAGTCAACTCCATTTTCACGAGAGGATCTAAGGTCAGGGTCCCAGTGCTTTTACACTATGGTACATGAGCATGTCAAGCAATATTTTACTCCTGTATTGCTAAAGATGGAGTTTCAGGAAGGGGCATAGCTAAGTCATAAAAACACATAAATATTGTCAGAATTGCGTATACAAGTAAGGTAACTGTTACCAGCTGGTAAAACCTGTTCTAATTTGACAAGGAGGTTTCTCAGCAGAGTTCACAGCAAGCTGGATGTGGACTGGGATGGAGCAGGGTAGGAATCTCAGAGAGGGTTTGCAGGTGAGGAGGGTGAATGCACCTGTAAAACTCATTTTCAGTTCAAGAGCAGAGTAACCACAACCTTATTGCCTTTTCGCTGCATTTCAAGACCCTTCTCTTCAACCTGTTTTTAGCAGACCAGCCCTTGCTTTTGAAAAGAAATAATTAAATCAATAGCGGGTAGAAAAAGAAGAGGGGCCTAACCTTTAACCATTTGTTACTTAGGAGAAAAGAAAGAATCCTATCCATCACTGACTTCACATAACAGAGTAAAGCACACACATACCACAGCCCTGAACAGAGGACTAAGTCAGTAGTTTCAAAACCCTGTCACTGAAGAAAGCTGCTGGCCCCACTGTATTTTACTTTTTTTTTTTTCCAGTTGGGATTAACATCATTAGAAGATAAATAGCATTCCAAAACAACTTTTTTCAAATTAAAAATCACCCTGATTTCCACAGAGATGTCATTTGGTGATTAAGAGAACTGCTGAAGAGGACTAGTTGATCGTAAATGGGAGGCAGGAATGGTGCTCATACCATAAAATCCATTAGGAGGGCATTTCTGAGGCTTTGATGCTTGTGTTAGGTAAAATTCACCTTAGCTCAGTATTTCTGAGGCCATTGATTGCTACAGGAGACCCCAGCCAGAAGACAAATTTTTTTACAATGAGGGTGGTGAAACAGTGGAACAGGTTGCCCCAAGACGTGGTAGATGCCCCATCCCTGGAAACATTCAAAGTCAGGTTGGATGGGGCTCTGAGCAACCTAATCTAGTTGAAGATGTCTCTGCTCATGTCAGGGGTGTTGCCCAGGGAATTTGTGGAGGTCCCTTCCCTGGAAGTGTTCAAGGCCAGGCTGGACGGGGCTTTGAGCAGCCTGGTCTAGTGGGAGGTGTCCCTGCCCATGGCAGGGGGTTGGAACCAGATGATCTTTGAAGTCCTCTCCAACCCAAACCGTTCTATGATTCTATGAAAGAGGCAAAGGCCATTGTGACCAGAGGTCAAGAAGATGTCAGGTATGACTATAACATGGTAAAGATACAGCAGTGTGCGATAACAAGCAGTTGAAAAGTACTTCATCACGTTGCCTGCTCTGTAGGTCATCAGGATACAAAGCTAAAATGCTGGGTGGTTTATATCCTCTTAGCATTCACATCCTATGCCTGTGAAAGCTCCAATTATACCTGTGAGAGTGGGTTTTGTTATCCTTTTAAAATCCTGCTGTTCTTTTGGCCTCAGGTGTCTGAAAGTTCCTGACATTATTTAAAATAGTGCAAAAAAAATGTCTATTATCGGTTTAAGAGTGATAGCTGAGCTGTGACACTTTGTAAGGAGGAGACAGTGGCAGAATCAAGATACAAAATTCAGTACCTATGGAGGAGTTGAACAGGAAAATGGCTCAGGCTCCTCAGGTAGACAAGGATTTATAATTGTCAACATATAATGTAGGAACATAATAAAAATATTCAGTGGAACTTTACCTATTCTTAATTTCAACAGCATTTAAGTTATAATACTACTAAAGGTGTTTGTTAGAAATTCTGCCTAATTTCCAATATATCCTTATATAACTGTTTGCCACTGTAGCAAATTATCAAGACACCATCAAAGCAGACCAAATATAAGACTTTTCTGTATCTCTGTCTTCAGGAGTTGTCATGAAGTGGCATATCCCTTCAGAAAGGTAAGGGTATACCAGCAGAGATGGCTTCAGAATTTGTTTTCATTCATTCAGCGTTAAGAGTCTGGCGGAAAACATTCTGAATAATAATTAATTGATGATATGATGATTGCAATTGTGTGAGTACTTTGCTTTCCCATGAGCTCTGTGTTTAACCGCATCCCAGCATAGCGTTAGCAGTGTCTGTCTTTTGCTTTATTGTTCAAGTTCAGTCATTCTTTCCATTTCTAGAGCCACCGCAGAATTCATAATTGAACAATTCCATGCAAAGGAAAAGTGCCTTCTGCTATAATTAAAAAATCTCTCTGTGCTGCAAACATCATAATAAATCAATCAACATGCCAAAATCTGTTCAAATGACTATAATTCTTGTATCTCAAACTCTGATAATGTTCCTTTAAATACAAAGCCACAAACAATGGTTAAATAAGAAATAATCTAAAGGAATGGTAAAGGGAGGAAAAACATAATTTCTCTGGAAACATATTGACCATATTGTATTCCATCCAAAATGTCTAGCAACAGCAAGGCAGTGACTGTATGTTAACCACTGAGCAAACCTCATAGCCTTTCTCTTTCACCTTCCCCTGGTATAAAATTTGGAATAATGATCTTGCTGCATGTTGCAACTCCTACTTAACTTCCACTGGTGGTTTAAATTGTGTAAGGATCTAAAACACATAAGCTCTTCTGACAGTCTCCAGCTTTAAAAAACAAAAACAAAAACAAAAACAAAAACAAAAACAAAAACAAAAACAAAAACCACATCAAGTGATGGACAGCACTGAAATATTGTAGAAACTTCAGGCTGATATTCATTATGTTTATATTTTTTTCCTGTAGTCAGGGTGATCAGAAACTAGCCTTTAACTAAAACGATACCCAGGACTACTCCTCTATCACTTCTAGAACTGAGCCTTAAGAAGATAAACAACAGTCCTAAGACTTGTGATAAAATCAGCAGAATTAGCACAGCATGTAAATCTAGCATATTAGGAAAATTATGCAGTGAAGATGGAAAACTACAGTGCAAGAGGTAAAAGTAATTCTACACACAGTATGGCAGTCACTTCAAGATTAAACATTTTTTGAGTCACAGGCATTCTTGTCTGTGCTGATTCATCCACACATCACATCATGTCTGATTCTTTTTTCCCAATTAAATCAAATGCAATCCTATTATCTGATTGTTTTTCTGGCAGGGACACTGTGTTTTCCTCTTTCACTTCTTAAAAAGAGATGCAGATTCTTAAACAGCTGGGCATCCAACAGAAATGATCTCATTCTTTAAATCTGTAGTGTCAAAACAAGACAGAAATAACCTTTGAGTGCAATGAATATTTTTTACAAGATTAAGGTCCCACGCAGGAAATGGGACACAGAATTGTTTTTAAAATCTTTAATATGTGTTTCTCAGAAGAAAGCTGAATTCACTTTTGGAAAAGAAGGATGAAGTGGACTTAGAATTTTCTCGTGGCTGTACCATAATTAAAGTTATTGTTGCCAGGCTATTTTATACTCACAAAAAGCCTCTGCTTTCCCCTTTGACTGCATGAGGAATTTGACTGCAGGATGGAGTAATTTTTTCCAGTAGCCCGGGTAATCCCTGCTCTTCCTACCCATCGCTAAAACCACTCTTTACATTAGTGTGGTTTTCAGCTGCACTTTACATGTGAAAGCAGAGCTCTCAACAGTTACTGAAATAAATTCCAAAATATTGTGACTAATGCTACAGGCAGAGCTATAAATCATCATGCCAATAAGGGGTAAGGTCTAAAAAAAAAAAGTCTTTGTATTCCCAAGAAACTAGAATTTTAATATAAATCCTGAAGTATTGGGGTTTTTCCGGGCTCTTTGTGGCTCCATGAGTGCTGGAGTCCTCAGGAAGTGATGGAAGCAGAGGCCAGGTATGTGTGCAACTTCCAGCAAGGTCCTCAGCTCCTGCTTCCTGTGCACCACCGCTTTGTACCAAAGCCGTAGGTGATTTTCAGAAGTGAGATGACTAACCTAGTTTGCTTCCCTCAGGAGTTTTGGGTTTGGGTTTTTTTTTTATTTACTTTTGTTTTGTTTTGGCTTGGTTTGGTTTGGTTTTCTTGCTGGTTCAGGAGTTTGTGTAAATTTTCTGCGTAAGCTAGAACAGACAAAACCTCTGAGAAGGAAAGGAACAGTTGCGAAGGGGAGAAATATTCCTGCTCAGAATGGGCTGTCTTTCTCACGTTCACTTGAAAAGTAGTTATACTTCTGTGTATGTGTTACATTTCTGTATACACGTACCTGCATACACGAGAGTATAACTTATTGTAATAACAAACGGGACACTGTGGTCTCTGGGAAGAGCTGCAAGGGGCTTTAGAGCAACATCCTTCCTGCGGCGGGCAGCGAGAACAGCAGCCAGCCTAGCGTAAAGCTGAACTACAGGCAGTGGTCTTGGTTAATCTCAATCCAAGTCCCCCTGGAATCCCTGCAGCAAACAGTATTTGACAAACTCCTGTATTGACAAACAGTATTTGACAAACTCCTCCACAAAGGCTACTTATTACCTGACTTTCTGCCTGAAGCTCCCTCTTTTCCCAGCATCCTGGCAGTTACCGTGGCTATCAAAGAGGGGCTAAGTGCCTTTTCTCTTTTTCGGGGGAGAGGGAGTTTGGGGAGGCAGGAATTTCAAGGCCGGTAGCTGTGTGAAGAGACCCACTGTCACGCGGGACATGGGGAACCACATCCAGCAAATTGTATTTTCAACATCCCATCATCTCAAGTGTCAGAATACGGTGCTCCAGATGGACAGCAAACCAGCTGTCCTGCCTAAGCATTTCAGGGCCAGGCTGTCTGGTGCGCTGTTGTCACAGGCTCAAGACAACTTGGAACTGAGCTCTATAAATATATATCTCTCATGCCCTCCTCACTCATTTCACAGTTCCCTCGCTGACAAGATTGCTTGAAAATAAATTAGCTTTTCCCATAGGTCGATGCTGATAATGTCATAAATAATCAGAGCTGGTCAAAACCACCAAGACTTTTTTTAATATTTTGCCCTACATCAGGACAAAAAGTAGCATCTTTTTCTAAAATGAGAAATTCTAAAATATTTGAATTATAAATATAAAAGTTATAAAAAGGCATTGTAACACAGAAGTGAAACATTTCTTTCCTTAACACATTAACCTTTTAAGGAGGCAGAACAAACCAATATTCACTTGAAAATATTTTTTTTAATTTTCCACTGAAAAGTAAATTTCTTTTTTTCTTTTTTTTTAACCTGACGTTACTCCATTTTAGGGAGAGGGTATTGAAACAGAGCAATCTGCTTCAAACACCATCACCATGCAGCCACCGCACTGGGCTCTTATCAGGCACCTTGTATCTCTGTGGTCTACACTTGCACAAATAGATATGCCCCAGCTTGAGCCACCAGGACGGGAAATCCCCTTCTTTTTGTCCACCAAGAATGAGTCATACAGATATGAAATGGGCAGAGCTATGACCAAAAGCTGAAAGGGCTTTGACAGACCAGGTCGAGCAGCCTCATGCTCTCACTCAAGACGCTGTATGAACGGAGACACACCAAATCTTTTGTCATGAGAAAAGTTATGCGTATGATTTGCATATTCCAATTTTTTCTGGTTTTCTATGAATCAATGCCTTGGAAAACGTATGTTTTTTCTCCTAACCTCTTCTGTCAGGAATTCTCTGAAGAATGAATTGTAAAAGTGAGAAAATCTTAAACACTGCCTCATTTCCAGTTGGTTATTCCACCTTTTTTACATATTTTTTGGAATTGTTCTTTCTCAGCATGAGACCCTGAGCCACTCCTTTGTACCGTAGCCCACCTGTCCTGGAAACAGTGACTGGTGACTGGCTTCATGAGCAGCTTTTAACTGACCCAAAGCTCCCATGGGGACACCTTTGGTGGACTGCAAATCCCACTTGGACACCAAACTACCATGAACTCTACAATCAAGAGAAGCTTGCTGCAACACAGAAAAGTGTTTTTGCAAGCCAGCACTTAAACATATTCTTAGATTTTAGAGACAGAAAGGCCTTATCTCTGTTCTTCTGACTACTCGTCTATCAGAAGCCTTTAAATGGAAAAGCGAAGTTTTCATAGTTTGTGAGAGTCCCTTTTGCTCAACAGTTCAGAATTCAAGCCCCTTCTGCAGGACCTTCAATCTGGTCCCTGACCCAGCCTTCCTTTTTAAATTTCAAGCGGCATCCAAATACATCTGAGCTGATCCCCTCACTGCTCTCCTGGGCTCAGGAGGAGGAAGGAGAAGTTTCTCGCACAAGCAATTATGAAAAAGGATGTTTTGGCTTTTGTTCCCTATTGTGTTTCCAAAGTAAACCTTCTCATCTCTTGATTGTCTGTTCATACACACCCTGGCAGGTCTACCTGACTGACACCATCTGTTATTCCTGTGCTTGGGGAAAGAAATTAGTCTCTTCAGTCTCTGTAGGAACCATATAAAAACAAACACTGAAAAACTAGTTGCTGTTTCTAATATACTGCAAAAGCTTAAACCAGTGATGTTTATATCTTGAGTTGCATTAAATTTAGGCTGTGGGCAAATGCCCAAATCCTTTTGCAAGTTGTTGCAAACATTTATTGACAATAAATATGTGACATGAGTATCCAGGATGTCTATGAGGAAGAGGTGTTAAAACAACATATCTGTAGACAACTGTTTGTAATATATCCTCGGAAACTTGTAGCTGAATTATGTTCACTACCTTGACATAATTTGTAGATCTATTATTTCAAGGCTTGAACTTCAGGGGAAAAAAACTATTTTTAAAAACCAAGAATGCCTTAAATGTTTAAACAATCAGAATAAGAACTGGGGAGTCCTCCTCTACACTTTGTCTTTTCATCACTGCTTTATTGTGATGCTTTGGGTCAAATAGATATTTATCTGAACTGATAGAGAAGGGTAAATCCTTAAGGAAAAAGAGAATATTAGTTAATTGTAGCAGAATTAATCAGCTGGATTTCATGAGGAAACTTGCTGGGAAACTTGAAAGAGTTTTTAATAAAATGGATACTGTAGTTCCTGGGAGCTAAAAAAATATTAATGAGTGCTTAAAGCTTGAAATGTTAGATCCTATTCATAAAAAGTCTGGAGGGTGGTAACCTACAATAGTGACTACTAATACTCCTACTTCCTTTGCTTTAACGAGAAATATCTCCATAGCTGTGAAATCGGCAGCTTAGAAAATTCTTAAATTACATGCTATGTAGCTTTACTGGCTGCTTTATTCAAGCAAGAGTTGGCTGACACTGCCATAGCAGTATCAGAGGCTTTTGCTTCATAAAACATCCCCCTGATTAGAATGTGGGCAGATATTTTGGCATTAAAGCTATTAGACTGTGGTTGACTTCACTGAGTTTAGGAATACATTTTCTTTAAGGATTTTATTTCTTCTTTCAGACAGTAAAATTAGAATTAAACACATACTCATCTTTCTTTAATCAAGGCATATTGTGAAGGACCTCCCACACAGCTCTTGTTGTTACTGTGATCTTTTTCCTGCTTGCAGGGGACAATAACCCAGTGCTTCTCCAGTGGACATTGCCTTGAAAGAGACCTTGAGCATTTTTCTGAAAGATTTATCCTATTTGCTGCAGTCAGATTATGTTTCTCTATTTCAAGATAGCAGTATTTTGTGGGTGACTGGGGCTTTCCTGACTTTCCTGTTATTTTTTTCCTAATACTTCCAAGTAGCGGGACGGGATCAACACCTTTCTGGAAGTCCTCTGGCAGTTTCCAAAAGTGCTAAGTCACAATTAGACATGCAGTACCACACACCACAGCTTTTTGGCCAGCCACAGGGGAAGATACAGACTTAATGACTTTCTCTGAAGATGTTTTTATCACTGTCCTGAACCAGGTACTAATTTATACCCTAGAAAGTTAATATAAAATAGTAACCATCAGAGCAGTATCATATTTACCTTGAATTTATAGCAATATGTATTACCTGGGAAGGCACAGGGCAAACGGAATTCATGTCCACTGTACCATACAGACATAGTATCATTGTGCTAAGTGATTTCCAGATGTAACATCTAAATGTAACCCAATTTTGAAGGTCATTATCATGGGCTGCTACAAAGGTGGTAGATGCCACACAGTCTTAAAAAAAAAAGTACAAGCTAGCAACAGACACTACGTTATCATTAGTAAGCAGTTTGGCTAAGAGATTTCTGTGAAGACTAAAAATGGTAAGTACTTTCTAGTCATAATTAACTCCAGTACTGTGGACAGTAAAGGTCAGAACTGAAATATCTGGCAGACTCAGAGACTGACTGCATGTTGCCGTGACCTAATTCTATCCAACTTACTACACAGACTGCTTTATCACAACCAGCAAAATGATTCAGTTACAATGGAAAAAAATCTGGTGATTCCTACAATTTCTCTCTTGTATAGTAAGAGAGAAAATAACATCTCTAAGCTGACTACCATCACCACAGTGAACTTGTATCACCACACAAATGCTATCCAGTGGCTGAAAACATTTCCTCACCCACCTTAAAGTGATTGTGGTAAGCTAATTAAGTATTTTATACTCTGTTAGATGGTTGTCTGCTTATGCATAAAGGAGATTTTGTGTCTTCAGGGTTGTCAGGATACACGTGCACAGTTCAAATAATACCTTTTCACTAAGCAAACCCAAAGCTGCTTCTAGACCCAAACTATTGCAGCCAGATTGCAAGCATTGGCCTGCAGGCAGAAATGGAGGCAGGGATCACCTGCCATCTCTGTCACTTTAGTGACAATTACGTGCAGCAAGTAGGGAACTGTAAAAGAGTGAGATAAAAGAACAAACATAGCATTTTAAAGACTAACACTGGAGATGCAAGATCATAGCATTTGGCTATAAAGGCTTATTTCGGGAGCAGCTGGGTTCGCAGCCCCAGCTACCTATCGATGTGTGTGCAAGGAGCTAATGCTTTAAACAGTGTGTGAGCTTTACTGCCATGGGGATGCCACGAACATGTTCCACTTCCACAAAGAAAAGCACAAACCGCCTTGCTGGTTGCAAAACTATGGAGAACAGTCACCACTAATGAGGCTTTGCTTTTTTTGCTTTTCTGTGAAAAAAAAAAGTCAGCAGACCTTTTTCATTCACAGGCGCAAAAGAAAGGGTAGGGGAAGATGCTGATTTCCAGGCTCTGCAAATGCTAACAGAAAATGTAGTCCAGTGACAGGTAATTAATTTATTTTAGTTCTGTTGTGAAATCAGCATATTAATTTCCCATCATGGTGGGAGGATTAGATACTATGCATTCAAGTGGCCTTAAGTGTCGAAATAAGCTGCCTTCAGAGGTCAATTAAACTGTTCCCGAAAGTGCCCATCATCTTGGTACATGAGAACCCATTAATACAGCAAAGGTGGTATGCAGTTGGGAGGGATGAATTTTAGAAGACATTTAGTTGAAACTAATGGAAGGTAGGTACAAAACCTAATTGGATAACAATATACTAAGAGTAATTATTAATGGACCACTGTCAAGATTGAGGGATGAACCAAGCAACGTTTTTCTGTCAAGCTTTGGGCTACAGGAACCTGGCCCACGTCCATTTTCATTCAAAGTTTCATTTGCAACCTGGATGATGGACTAGAGAACACTTCTATTAAATTTGCAGACAACATGAAACTGCGAGGGACAGACAGGATATTGGCTGACAGGATTAGAATTCCTAGTGATTTTGACATATTGGAAAAATATTCAGAAGAAGGTATGAGAGGGAATTCAGAGGAAGTGATGCAAAGCCGTACATTTAGGCCACGTTCCCGCAACCCTAAGAGTGAGATCTGTGCATTGCTCAATCACCTACCATTACCACAAGCTCCATAGCAGATGGTGATGTGTTTTACGTCACCATTTGTAACCTATTACCGCGTGAGCAACACACCACTTTCAGCTCTGCCTCAAGCAGCAGCAGCAGCAGGCTGGGTGTCACCATGGAATTGGTCAGAGGGCTATGTGAAGAGGCATGGACCCACCCAAAGTACATCTCATACATCAAGGTGAGCATATTCCGAAATGGACAGAGCAATTGTACGGCAGTCAATGGTACCAAATCTGGTCTGCTGTAGTCCTGCCAGCCCTCACTTCCCAATTGCATTCCCATCCTTTTCATTTTGCTAGCACTGCTTCCAATGCAACCACATGCTGAGACAGTTGAGGGGGCTGACAGCTGGCTCCACAAAGAAAGTCATTATTTCTCAGCCAGAGCGGCTCCTGGAGACTGCTCGTCACATAATTGTATGAGCTTGTGCAACACAAGGGATAGGAACATGCATCTGGTGTTAAGGGGGGCAGCAGGACCACAGCAGCCCAGATGTGATCAGCTTCAGGTACCACAGCTCTGTGAAAACAGAGAGGACACAACTAAAACTTCTCTGTGAAGAATTCACTCTCGCCATGAAGATAAAGGGATTCCCCCTCCAAAAATGTCTTGTCCCATGAGGAAAGAGATGTCTCTTAGCTATGAGATGAGCTTCAAATATGGGGGGATTGCCTGTAAAAAGTGTGCTTTATCACCTGAAGGCCAGAGGAACAGCACTTAAAAGGAAGAAGGGCAGGTCTCAGACTAACCTTAACAGGATTCTGCTTCTCTGCTGTATCCTGCATGGTATTTCCAGGAGCAAAGAGGAGCAGATGGCACAAGGCAGAGAGCGAGAAGCCCAAATGGAGCCACGGTCACCACCTGTGCCTGCCACAGCTTGTTCACTCACCCGGGATAAACGGGAGGGGCAAATTGTGCAAAATGCCCCGACCAACTATTTTATGCAAAATCCCTGACTGCCGCTTGCTGTGCTGTGAAATTATGCATATGCTGGAGTGAAAGCAATAAACAATTGTTTTCTGCAGATCTTGCTCCCAGTGTGTTTTTTAATGGTGCTTGCCCTGCTTTGCATCCCAGACCCCCAGCCTACGCCAGAGCAGGCATAGGGCTGGCACAGCCTGTATCCCAGAGGCTGTTACTTCATTGATTATTCCCAACACTGTCTTGATAGCCCCCAAAATTGTTATTGCGACTTTTTTGCTTGGCAAAAGAGAAGTGCAAGCGCAACCCAAATCTGTTAAAGTGTAACAGAATTTGTTAAAATGTAACAAAGAGCTGAGCTACGGAAAGACAGCTGCAGTTCTGAAGGGCACAAGGTGTATGGGCAACTGCAGAGGTTTAAATCCCAGATTTAGCATGTTGCAATGTATGTCCTGCTGCAGCCACCCCACCTAGGGACCCTTACGATCTGCTGTTCCTCAACACAAGGTATTTTTTCAGCACTAGAAACAATCTTGGCCTTCTGGGGTGTCCTGGTCTGAGCAACTAATTTATCTTCTAATGCTGGGGAAAACTGCACTTTTAGAAGACTCTAGTGTCTGAATTTGTGAAAATATTTATTTAATAGCTAGCTATGGTATGCAGGTTTCAAGGTTTCAGTGTTTTTGAGTCAGCCAGGTGCAGGGATGAGGAGGAATGAGACCCGGGCACTTGACCCAGGCTGGCCAACAGGATTATTTCATACCATGAATGCCACATTCAACATAAATTAGAAAGTTTGCTGTGAAGTTCTCTCTCTCTCTCCCTTAATGACTGCGATCCTGAGAACTTCTTCCCCTGGTGCCAGACCCCTGAGCCCTTCCCTTCCTCCCGAAGCCGTAGCGCTCACAACGTCCGACATTTGCTGTCCCCTGCTGGGAGCGCACAGCTTCCTCCGATAGAATTGGCTGACTATAATCCTTGTATATTTTGCATTGGTATTGTGATCAATATTGGTTCTTTAGTGTTATTGATGTTAATTATTTAGTCTTAGTCTATTAAATCTGTCTATATTTCAACCCTTGGGTTTCCTTGTTTTTTCCCCGATTCCCCTTCCCTGGTGGGGAGGGTTCATCGGGTGATAGAATAATTGTCTAAACGACAATAAATTGTTGTGGGTTTCTCAAACCATAACATGGGGAAATATATCCACTGCCATACTTAGGGCACAAATGCTGAGGGTGGCGTAGTGGAGGAAGCTGCAGATATGCAGAATGGGGCAGAGAATGCAGCAGCCTCTTGGCCCCTGGCTCTAACTCTGCATCATCTGCTCTCACTTCAACAAAAGCATAGAAGATATGATCACCTGGACAGAATCCATAAGGGAGCAATAAGAACATTTGGAGATCTAGAAACATAAGGAACGATTAGAAGAATAAGGGAGAATTATTCTTTGGAGGTAAGACAAAGGAAAGCCTCCCAATAGTCTTCAAAACTTTCTAATGGTGAGGAGTAGAGCACTGGAATAAACTAACTGCAGTGATTACACTCACTCTAGGTCTTTAGGAGCTGCTCAGACAAGGCCCCATAAGGAACGATGGTGGTACAATCTTGGGATGAATTGGCGAGCTGTGCCACCTCTGCCTGAATTTTTAGGATTTTATAATTAATACGCATCATTGCATTTGCATCCTAGAGCATACAAACCAATAAAGAGATTCATTAGATATTGAAGAGGATTACAGGGATTTAGTTAAGAATATTGCTGTACTCAGAGTCTCCTCTCATTACAGGGAAAGGATTCTTGCTCAGAAATCAGAGGCCCAGACAACTCTGCAAGCCATACTACTGATGCCATTCCTCTTCAGTCTTCAAGTTACTATTCAATTGCTCTTGTAATTACCCTTATTATAATTTATTTTAATTAATTTTACTCAAATAAAAAAGAATTACTCATAATTACCAAAACCAGAAGTATTTTATAACTTGTATTTTTATAAACAGAATATGTTGCCACCTATTCGGGCACTATTCTAGATTTAATACAGCTAAACCACATTGAGTTCTTCATCCAGTTCTACTTAAGTCTTTCAGTATATTGCACTAACAAGTATGCCCTGGAGAAATGCTTCTGGAATCACCTCCTATCTTTTAAGACAGCATCAGAATGATTCCAGTAATTATTCTTCCAATCAAACGCATTTAACTGAACTACCTGCACAATCTGATTTGACTATGCAAAGTAATGATAAGAATGAAATAGAAGATCAGCACAGGAACTGCTTCAACAATCCCTGACCCCTCACTTAAATCCCTCTATGGAAATGTTCATTTTGCTAAGCTTCTCCTCTTTTTGCTGGTCCTTTAGCAGATATTTGGTGCATTTGTGTACCTGAAACTCATCGCTTGTTTCATTTCGACTGTCTGGGTGTGCTCACAGAGTGTGATGAGGAAGAAGAAGCCCAGAAGCAGCCCGGGTTGACTCCAAAAGGACAGGTTAAAATGCTTAGTGCTTTGCTACTGCTTAGACTCCAGTGCTGAATGACAACGCAGAATACAAGTTTTGATCATCTGAGTCCAGATTTTGTGGTGGTAAAATGAACCCTGGGAAGACAGACATCCTGGCTCACTGCAGGTTTATTCTGCATTCTATTAATATTTCCTATTCCCTGCTTCCAAACACACACTCTTACTGATTTTTGATCCAAAAGGTTAGCCAGTTTTCTGGGTTCTAGGTGGGTCATTCCAGGGAGAAGGGGGAGCTGACATTGGGACAATTACTGTGTTTCTTCCCTTTGTTTACAAGCAGGTTCTCTTTCTCTAAATACAAGAAAAATCAAAATAATAGTACATAATTCTATAGCTCCCATCTCCAAATTTCTCCCGTCCAAAACATGATTAAAAATATCTTTTACTTTCTCAGCCTTTTCTCAGGTCATAGTACCAGACTTCTGTGGGTGTGCCCTATTCTATATTTATTTATACAAGTGATGTTTCTGCCTCCTTTTGTAAAGACAAGCAAAAAAGAACAAAGCAATACCCAACAAATTCCTCTGCTGACACATGCTTTCTTTTGGGTGGAGCCTGCTTTTGGTTTCAGTTGCTTTTTTTTTCCATTACAGTGTTTAGTAACTTCTTTGAGTTAGTCTTAAATGAGGAATCCTAAAAAGCTCTGTACATAACAACATACTCACCCTTGCTGAACGTGCATGAATGCTGATTTTTTACTGTAGTACAAGACTTCAGGCCAAGTGGAGAATAACATAAAGCAATCCTTTTATCTGAACTTTGCAGAAGTTTCAAAGATGCTTAAACTAGCTTTGTAGACTGTACTTCCCTTGGTCTTTGTCTTCTTTTCTGTTTATTTATACTATTTTAACCCCTCCAGCAACACTCAATAAATAATCATTTCCTTTCTGTTAAAATCTACCATTGCATAATGATTATTCCAATGCAAGTTTACTACTGTTTTAGCTGAAAATCACCATCATCACCATCCTGAGGAAGCTTAATTCAAGAAGTTGTTAGTGCAGGCTAGTGGTTAAGAATTTAACTCACAGAAATTAGGAAAACGAAAGCAAACACGGCCTCAGTACAGCTATGTAATACACACAATCCTGCATGAAGTGAAAGTCAAAGAATTCATTATTTATATCACGCATTGCATATAGAATCAAAATACTCTTAACGTAACAGCATTTTTTGATAACCATATAACAGAAGGAGCCAACAGAAGTGTATTTCCCATGATACAGAGTCAGTAAGTCTGATTCAGCCGGAGGCTGATTTCCAGTTTGCAAACTCAATAGACTCCCATTCCTAGGGGAAGAAAGGCTAACTGCATGTTTTTCCAACAGAAAACTCCTCAGAAAGAAGAGACAAGATCTCAGGATTTTTGAGATCTTTAAAAATTAATGTGTCCTGCCCATTCAAAAAACAAAAGATTTCTTAGTACTCATTGGGCAGAATTGTTCTTCCTTTTTCTCAGATCGAAAATAAAAGCGCATTGAGAGATTTTATACTGGAATGGCTGTGGCATGCAATGTCTCAGCTAGCAGGTGACAAGAGAAGCTTAGAAGATGAGTTTCCAGACAAATATTTGTCCTTGCTATCATCCGCCTTTAATATGCTACTCATGCAGGCATCCATCCGTCAATGCAGTTTGACTACTGCCTCCCCACAGTCATACCAGTAAGTACATTTTCTTCCTTTGAAACAACACACTTTGCTGTATGTACATGTCTCATCTGAAAAGCTTTTAAATCACCCTGGGACTTCCTTAACCAGACAGACCCTAACACATACCCTTTCTTTAAATCTTTGTTGGCACGTTCCTTATGAGACATACAGTAAATCCATTCAAATGAAAAAACATCCCACTGTACCACTGAATCATTGCATACCTCCCATTCCTGTGCTTCAGATGCAAGTACTGCGTTTTGCCACTCCATTACATTTTAGCTGTTTTCCTTTCATAAAGTGAGTCCAAAGCATCACCAAATCAGAGTTCTCCACTTGTTCTGATGATAGGTTTTACAACTTCTTGGCATAAATAAAAGTTTTGTTATAAAATGAGGTCATTACGGGACTGCTATATTAGGTCACTGAACAGCTTATACAGCACCTGTTATACAATGTCAACTAGTAAAAGTGAACTACCAGTAACAAACCATGACAATGGCAACAGTAACGATAATGATGCCTAGCTACCTCACAGCTGTTTGGAGTTTTCCACAAAAACAGCACTTTTCATGCAAATAGGAAGTCAGAACCTGCTAATAATAATTTATGAAAATGACATGCTATTTTGCAACAAACAAACGTTTTTTTGTTTATGCACAAATGCACAAAGTCTAAATGCTCTTTTGGACTAGATAATTATCCCCACTGTACTTCTGGAAAGGCAGAATCGTACAAAGGAGAACTGCACTAGCTCAGACACATGGTCAAATAGTGGCACAACTGAGACCTCAGTGCTTGTGGGTACATTTTATTATTGCTGTAAAATAACGATAATTTGTAGTAACACGAGACAGAGCCTTTCTTCTGCAAACTCCTATAACATTGCTTTCATTCTCATTCCCAGATTTTTCCAGGCAGTGATTGTAGTTTTTAGCAGAGCTGAGCTAGCACCACACAGCACCAGGGAAAAACAGAGGATTATAACAAATAATGCACATACGCTGTCACGGGGAACTTAGAATGAGGATAGAGAGAGGTTAAGCACCAGCAAGAGGTCATTTTATGTAAATAGAAGTGGAGAGCACTGAGTTTAGTCAGCTGATTATTTATCTCGTATTAAATTTTGCTTGAACATTTGGCTGTGGGATACAAAAATGCTAATGTGACTCTGTGGATATTCTTGAAAGCATAATAAATTTGAAGAGTAGATAGATAATCTCACAGAAATAAATACTTTGGACCATGTTAAAATGGCACTCACGACAATACCTCTTAGACGTTAGAGATATTACAATAATTGGTTCCATGTAAAACAGATAGCTAAAGACATTGGATTAGTTCCCAGGAGTGTGCTAGAATACATCATTGAAGATGGGTTCTTTAATTGAATGCATATAGGAATAGACATAACAGCTTGAGCCATACACAGTATGTCACAAACCTTAACAATTATGGCTACATTTCATTTTGTACACCATCCCATCCCCATAAAATAGCTTGTTTCAAATTTAAAGGTACAGAATACAATCTATTTTCTGAAGTGGACTTTTATATTCTTCGAGGAAGGAAACACATCAACCTGCTTTATACTGAAAAGAACTTAGTATGGTCCTGGAGCAATATAAATAATAAATCTCTGTCTTACGCAATTATAAAGAATCCATCAGTATGATACATATTTAACATACATGCACTTTAAATTTCATTATATATGTATGTGAACATTAACTCCACTTTCTGGGTTTCCATAAATTGTAGCCTATAACTGGCTTATAAATACGAGCTAAGTATTTTTATTTTTATTTTCCATTTTTTTGAGTACATTTATAGAAGCTGAAAAACTATTTGCAGTTATGTTTATCCTTTTTTTACTTGGGGAAAGAGGTATCTCTTCATTTTTTTTAAAGGAGCTGCCAATATCTAGACTGGTTTTTTTATTAAGTGCAGGAAATTAAGAATTTCCATTGGTGGAGTGTACCTACCCTGTTCTGATTTTGCAGTTGTACATGTGGAAAAGTAAATACAGAGCTACTCAAGCCAGAGGGACCACAGACCACTGTGTTCAAATAATCAGACATTCTGCATTAAAGAGCTTCCTCCAAATTTATATTTTTTTTCCAAAAAGATAGGTATCATAAAGCAAATCATCTCTGCCTTTGGCCAAAACAAACTGTGCACTGTAATGGCTCTCTTATGAGAGCTATCATAAGACAATACCTTTAGAAACAAAGTGCTGCATTGTCTGTTAGCGTCAAGACAATGAAAATATGTGAATGGAAATCACATGACTTCCTTGGAATGTTATGTTAAATTTCTTGATTGACTCTCATAAATTGCTTTCAAATTACTGCACTAATTCTTTTCCCTTAGTTAGAGGGTTACTCAACAAGTATTCCAACATTTAAAAAACGCTTCAGAAAAAGTCTGAGCTGCTTTCAAAATGGCATATGTGCTTTGAAGCATATACTGGAATTCATTATAGGTTTTTGCAGAGTCTATTATTCTTTTGCAGGACAAAATTAGACTGTAAAGCCATAAATCTCAAATTCGGTTGCTTGCAGTTTGCACCAGAGTAGCCTAACTTCAGAGGTGTTCAGAAACCACATGCTCCATTCACAACTGTGGAAACTGTGGTGGCTCTGTTTTTCTGAAATTAATTTCAGACTGTCTTCCATTATTTATAGATACTGCTAACCTAAACCTAAATGAATCACACAGAAATAATGATCAAATCTTGCTTTTTTAATTAATGAAGATAATCTAATTCAGATGAGTGAGACTGGTCATGTGGATTACAAAGCAAAAAAGACTGAGACCTGGATCTGTAAGTTGAATAAAAATACTGTTCAGGTATTTTTATGTTAGGCTAGGAAAAGCTAACAGTTAATTAATAAGCTGAGCTCAGAGGGCCTGAATCTCCTGGGCAGCCCCCCTGCTGGTCCCAGGAGGGAGTGGATTGCGCCAGCTCTCGATCTGGTGAAGAAACTCTCCATGACACACCATTCATGCACACAGCAAGTATGGGGCAAATTCTCATGCTTGGCTTACTCTGACCCACACGGACAGTCTAGTTGTGTGGAGCCAGATTTTCTCCATGTACCGCTACTTGGGATGCTAATGCAGAGGAATTAAGGGGCTGCCTTTAGGCTCCTTACATGCATCACAATAAGCAACTGAACTGCATACAAGCACTACTCCATTTGAATTCTTAATGGCAAGTCAGTTGTCAGTATTTATTTTTTTATTTCCTTCATACGATACTGTAAATGTTAATGTTAACATAAACGAAATATTTTTTAAATTATTGTTTTTAAGCAGATAAACTTACTAGCTACTAGACACCAAGCAACATGCTGGCATGCGATTTGTTTCTCTTAATTGATAATATGCTCATAGCTTTTTGTGCCAAGGCATGAAAAGTTCATTACTTACAGCACAAGGTATTACATCTCCTTGGATTCTAAGTGTCGGTATTTTCTTCATGGACTATTTAAACCATTTTTTGAGGCAGCAATCTCTCTTTTTTTAGTTATTTTAAGGTGCACGATGATTGTGTCACTTTTTCTTCCTATCTAGACTTTAACAGTGGATTGTTTTCTCTTTTTTTCCTCTGGGTACTGATGATACTTTTAGCCACTGAGAACTGTGTACTCACTACCACTTTTCACTACCTTTTAGTCATTAGACAGCAACACCAAAAGAAAGCCTGGCAGATACCCTAAGAGAGTTAGTGCAACTCTGCTCAAACACAAATAAAGCTGATGTAAAAGGACTGAACTTTGTGGCATCCACAAGTCTGTACATTTCTGCTGAAGTTCGTCACTGTCTGCCACTAATCCTACAAAGCTTGGTGGGGATCAGCTGCTGATAACATCAATGAAAGAGGGTCTTTGTTATAACACTCTTGGTTTTTTGTACATATTGAAGACCTTGTAAGCCTTATTCACATTGTCTGTTACTTACCAAACATTAACAGTGTATATAATTCAGTGCTTCAGACAAATCTGTATTTTCCTTTTTTTTTCCCCAGTTATTTCCATTAGTCACAAATGTTTTTTATTTACAATTCATGTTTATGATTTAATTCTCTATCCACAATAAATGCCTCATAAATAAACATTTGATTTTTTTGGCCTTCTCTTTAGTGGCAAAATAATGATTGAATTGATAAAGTTCAAAGCTAGAATGTTTTGCCTGTAGTGGATTTCTTATTACCATTATAAATATTATCTTCAAAGAGTTAAAGTTAGTTAGTTATCCCAATCTTCCCTGTTTAATGAAATTATTTTGTTTCCTTAAACTGTGTTTAATAAGTAATAAGAGAGACTGGAAAATTAATATACATCTTGCTGTATTGATTTAGTTTTAGTTCATTCTGTTTTCTCTCTGAAGTCTATAAGCCTTCAGGTCCTATCTAATCTATTCATTTCTGACATGCGCATCTTTCTACTGCCTAAGCGCCTCTGCTCTTCTTGGAACAGCCTCAGAGATGATTTAAATCCTATGCTTTGCTTTTTCAGCTGTTTACGATTTCCCACATAATTTTATTATGTACTTCAAAACATTATAATTGTACTCTAAGAAACTCCATTATCATATCAAGTCTAACTTAACATTGAACAGCATTATCCAAGTATCCCTGCACCCATTGTCCTGCAACTGCAGGAACACTGCCAGACCCTCCCATGAATTCTAAAAGTGCCTGGCAGCAATTCTATACTTAGGACTGCATTTTAAAATTGATAGCTACTAGTGTTGGAGGGTAATGACTTAGTAATATGTTGTGCATAAATAGGTAAGATGCAAGCAAAGTTAAGACTGTAGTGCTATGATAAGTGCAATGAGAGCAGACTGCATAATTATTTAGACGACAGCATAGGAAATATAATGGTGTGCTTAAAACCCACAAAATGCTAAATTCAATCCTACAGAGTGCAGGGCCTCTCTGACTGAAGCAGCTAGATTTAGCAAACTGAGGTGCCAGCTGTAGCATTAGTCAACATATTTAGGATGAGCCCAACAGTTTGGGAGAGATCCACATTCAAAAACAGGCTCCTAAACATGATGCCAAGAGGGAAAGGATGAAGAACCAATCTCTGTATATCAGTCTCGCCCCTTCATGGGTATCAGACATAAAGAGACGGGTAAGCATATCAGCAGTTAAACTGAACTTCATGTGAACAGGGATTGTATTGACCAACGGACTTTTTGTTTCATTTTTCTCAAAGGAAATTAAAAATATCATCTTACATTAATTTTCTTTGTAAATTGGAATCAGGGTGTTTCACATTCAGAAGCTAAATACCAAGAAAGGGAGTTACACTCATAAAACTGGTGCAGAAGACACAGCTGTTTTTAAAGTTCAATGATTACAACATTCTTACAGTGACTCTCAAACTCATCTTTCTTAAGGGATTTTAAAACGCAGGGTACATTTAGTAGTGTATATTAGTGTACATTAATACACTGTCCTATCTCCTGAAGCATGCTTACACATTTTCTGGAAGACTTCAAGAATTCAAGACCTATGGCAGATTGCACTCCAGGACCCATGCTGGAGTACCTTTAACTTAACAATACAGATGTGAAAAGCTGTCCCTCTCAACGGAGATGCACCATGCTCTGTTTTTCAGTGGGGCTGTTCTCAGTCTTGCCTGCTGATTATGTTCAGTTGCATCAATTACTTAAACATTTTCTGAAAAAGAGGGACAATGTCTCAAGTCTAGAAGGCAGAGAACTCACTTAAGCCATAGACTGGAATTGTTGACTTCTGTATCTCAAGAAAAACTCCCTGATGTAAAAGAAAAATTTCCAAGCTCTCCAGATGTTGACTGGCTATTAATGGAAACTTAAGACAGACATATTCACAATCCCAAATCCACTGCCCACAAGTATAGAAGCACTTCCTGACTGATAACTATATAAAATCAGACCCACAATTGAATCAAAGTTTTGTAACTAAAATCCTGATACACAAAGCCCAGCCTGATGTGGAAGATGCAATGGCTGCACCTATACTACCCTGTAAAATCATCCTCAGAGACAGCATCAAGGTCAAATCAACCAATTCTAATTAATCCAGTGAGAAAATACCCCTACATTAAATGTCAGACACTTACACGCACATTCATCTCAGCCTGAGGTCGCCAGCCACTCAAAACATGCCTTCTATACTGTGTGCTTCAGAGAAGCCTGGCTGTTGTGATGTGCTGCCTCAAAGCCCTTTCCCCAAGCAGGAGCAACTGAGATAGACAATGATCATGCTCTTGAATAATCTCCACCTCTGCCTGTGGCCAGTACACAAGAACACAAGAGCACACAAGTAAAAATACGTCATTAATTAGAGATTTAACATTCTCTGTACTGCAAGGGGAATGCACTGCATGGCCTAGAGCTGTTCTGCCTTCTGAGTCTTCTCTGGCCTGCTAACCTCCAGCACAGAGGTGGATTGGCAATATGTTCTAGAGATGAGATGAAGTTTTCCTTTGTCCTCCCAAGAGCTGCCAAACTCTATGGACAGCTCAGCTCTAAGTTTTAAGCAAATACAGTTCATCAGCTGGTCCTGCATTATTAGCATGACTCCCCCTGTAGGATGGACAATACAGGATACACTACTCCTTCATCTTCACACTTTTTCTGTCCTGACCACTTCCTCTTCTTTTTCACCTCCTGACCTTTCTGAAAGACCACTTCCTTGTTATCACCCCATTCAGTTCTACTGGCTGTTACTCCTCAAACTCTGGTACAAGTTCTGTGAGGTCCTTCAGACCACACAAGTCCATTTCCAAGAAGGATCTGAGCAGTCAGGTTGGAACTGCATGTGGGAGCCTGAGGCTTGGGCTGCCATGCAGCCCTTGGGATATTGGCCAAGGGAGAGGAGGCCGGCTTGGTATATGCCTCAAGTTGATGTCTCACCCTCCGCAGTCTCATGGTATAATAAACCAGGTGTCATCGCCATTCTGACAATGTGATGCCTGGTAAAGCATCTCCTTGTTGGGACACCTTAGAAGCACAGAGAGTAGGCCATATCAACAACAGTGCAGACAGCACTAATCCATAAGGACAATCTAACTTTAATTTTTTTCCACTCCCAGCCTTCACTCTCAGTTCCCCTTTCTCCAGCAGTTAACTCTTGGGCTGAAGTTTGTAGGCCATTAAGATACCTCCTACTAATTTATTACACATTTCAGTGTACCAAGTACTAGAAGATAACATTAAGAAAAAAACAAAGATGGATGGAAATTTATTAAAAGTATGAGTAACCTCAAAAGATAGCCAAAAAAGGTTTGTGGCAATCAGACTCGGAAGTGAGAATCGGGGCTTTCCATTGAAAAAGGACAGCAGTCAACTTGACTGTGCATAACCAGCAGACATTTGTGTTATGTTGCTTTCTTAAGATAACTTGCCTAGATAAAATGGTATTTCCTCATGGATTATAAAAGGAAGAGCTCTGCCGTGAGACCAGGGTTCTTCTTGCACTGGATTCATCCTACAAAAGTGTTCACCTACAGCTGTCCTGGTATGTTTTACAAATTTGTGAAAACTATGTAAGATTTCCTCTCTAATAGCCTGGGCACATCTTAGCAATCCCCAAGAAAAATTTAGAGTTTTGTCTGTTGACAGCAGGCTCGATTTGAGTCAGCAGTGTTCCCTGGCAGCCAAGAGGGCAAACTGCATCCTGCAACAAACACAGCATAACCAGATGGTCAAGAGGTGATTATCCCACTGTATTCAGTATTGGTGTGTCCTCACCTTGAGCACTGTGTGCAGTTCTGGGCCCCACAATTTAAGAGGAATGTGAAGGTCCTTGAATGCGTCCAGAGGAGGGCACCAAAGCTGGTGAAAGGGCTGGAAGGAATGTCCTATGAGGAGCAGCTGAGGACCATGGGTTTGTCTAGTTTGGAGAAAAGGAGGCTGAGGGGTGACCTCATTGCTCTCTCCAGCTTCCTGAGGAGGGGAAGCTGAGAGGGAGGTGCTGATCTCTTCTCCCTGGTATCCAGTGGTAGGACACGTGGAAATGATTCAAAGCTGCCCCAGGGGAGGTTTAGACTGGATATTAGGAAGCATCTATTTTCTGAGAGGGTGGTCAAACTCTGGAACAGGCTTCCTAGAGAGGTGGTCGATGCCCCAAGCCTGTCCATGTTTGAGAGGCATTTGGACAATGTCCTTAATAATATGCTTTAACTTTTGGTCAGCCCTGAATTGGTCAGGCAGTTGGACTAGATGATCGTTGTAGATCCCTTATAACTGAAATAATTCTATTCTGTTCTATTCATATAGCCATAGTGCTGTGCGATAGAAACTATGTCTTCTCAGTATAACTTGAGGGAGTGACCTTCTCCACAGAATCTTTCCTGCCCGAGAGCCTCCTGAGGCACGAGTTAGCCCAATTGTACAGATTCTGCAGGCTCTTTCCCTACTATTCAGAGCTGCTGTAAGCACTTCCCCCAGGCAGATGCAGGCCTTTTGTAGGTCTGAAATGCCAAACTAGCTGAGTACAAGTGTCAGGAGCCCCTGCAGAGCAGGACCTTGCTCAGGAAGAATTCAAAAGCAGAACCATGACCTCTGAAAGAGTTCCTTTCTGCACTGCCTAAGGCTTGCTATGTCCTCCATCACCAAGCAGTTGTCCCACAGAGTAAACCAACATTTCCTACCACTTTCCATGGTAGCATCATCAGCTGCAGGCAAGCAACCAATGCAGCAATGGATGGCCCCTGAAAGGCATCCAAGGCAGATAGTTCATCACTGCCAGATATTCCCATTCACGGCAGGCGATCTGCCATAAGTTTGAATAGGTGAGGTGAGGACTTTACCATACAAGGCAAGACGACTTCAGGCTAGAAGACTTATTCTTGTTTCTAAATGTGTTCTCCACTTCAAAGGTCATCATATTTTATTTAACAGACATTCATGAAGTACGTGATCACATATGCTTCACTCTTGATTGGAAGCCTGATTCTGGGAGACAAAATAGTTACATTCTTTTGTTAAACTCTACCAAAATTCATTGCAATGTAGCCAAGCTTCATGCAATGGGGAAACTTTGAATTTCTATGTTTATTTTCCATGTTAAAACAAGGTGAACTTTGGTCTTAGTTCCCTTTTTTGACAGTCTTTCTTTCTGCATCCTGTTCAGGCCATAGCCAGATGAAATTACATTTAATTTCTCAGGGTTTCATAGTATTCTAAGTTGTCTTTTTGAATAGAGACCACTTTCTAGTTTCCAAATTCCAGTGCAATGGAGCACTGTTATTTTCTGAACTGACTTTCAGGATCCTCTCCTTGACTGCAAATTTATGAAAGAAATAAAAGTGTTTTGTGTTTGACAACAATACAGGCTTTTCTTTTTTTTTCTCATTCTAAAAAATCTTGAACCCAAGAGCATTCCTCTTGTCTCTTCACTTTGTGCCCATGGGAACTAACGTCTCTTCATTCCTAAACACAATTCAGTTGTCTTTCATGTAAGTCCTGTCACCTGAAATTTTGCCAATTCTGGGACCAAATTGTAATTCGGCAATTTCTCAGAAAATAAATCACCTTATCCCAAGTTACACATCAGGGAGTTGATGCAACAGAGCACAGCGTTCTGAATATGGTCTAGTGAGTGCAAAAGTGGCCCACAGACTGCTGATCTTGATGATTTCCCTTGGTGATCTAGAGCTGTAGGATCAGAGAAAGATCAAAAAGGCACATTTATGGAAAGGCAGTCTACCTCCATTGTGTTATCTTCTTGGGGCACAGCTGAGCTGCTGACAGGAAGGATGTGGTTCAGGGTGGCACGAGGCTTGAGAAGTGACCTTCCGTGATGTACTTGCTCTTGTGAATATTTTGATCGCAGTGCTGTTTCCCTCTCCTGATGTTACCCGAAAGGTTGTGGCAGTTAGGGACAATGACAAAGGGTAAAGTAGAGGGCCATCCAGGGGAAACACAACCTGTACAGCATGGACATCAGAAGAACCTTTCTGGGACTGTAGCAAGATAACTTTGGCAGTCAGTATCCCTGACGGCTTCCTATCTGATGTGTGTTCTAGAGATGGCCCAGGGGCCTGCAGCTTGTTCCACAAAACTCAATCCAGCCTGAGGCACGGTGAGAGGGGCAGCACTTGAAGGCATCTTGAAAGAGCTGCGCAGACATATTCAGTTTGACCCACTGAAGTGAACACTGGATTCCAAAAACCTGAAATGTTCTTATATAAGAGATGGGAGTACACGCACTCACGCAGGGCACACCTTACAAGTACTGTGACCATAAGATGTTATTACCAAATTCAAATTCAAAAAAAAGGTGCAGTTCTGGCAAACCTCAATTAAGCAAAACTCCCATCACACTGAAGGGTGTACCGACTCAGTCCTGTCCATTTTCACCTTTTAAGTAGCATACTCCCCCGCTACTGCTTAAAATAATATCCTTTGAGAGTTTTGAGAGAAACAGCACAAAATACCAACACTCTTCTCTATGTTTTCTTTCTTGCCTTTGTCTACATGCTACCACTTCAGTTGCAGGTGGTGTTGTTGCTATTAATACTAGAGGAAATAGATCTTTGTAACTTATCCACAGAAGTCTGTGAGAGCAATGCAAGGGAACATGATTACATGGTAAGAGTGGGACAAGCACGTGCTTGTAACAGAGGTTCCCAAGTAGGCACTTCCAAATGCAAAAGAACCTTAAAAATATACTTTTCTAAACTAACAGAATTTAATTTAATCTTTTTTAATTTGCCCTTATTTGTAGAATTTGCCCCTATTTCTAGAAATAAATCTCTAGAAATATACATATAACAGCAAGTACATTTTCAAATAGGAATTATTTTCAACTGAATAACGCCACGATTTCATTCTTAAGCAGACGCACTTGCTATTCTAAAGCTGCTACAAGCTGTAATTGGTATAATTAAAACATGAGTTAGATCTTCAAAATCATAGAAGAGACTTAAAAATAACCAAATATCTGCACTTTGGGGGGTTTGTACCTTTAGAAATCACAAGAAGCCTTTCTCCAAAACTGTGGGAACTAATTTTCAAAAGTGGAATCTCTTTTGAAAGTGTTTATCTGAACACCGGGGACTGATACTTTAAGAAAAATATTGTAAGACTTGGGATAAAACAACAGGATCCAGTAACAAGGCGTATCACACAGCGTTTTACTGATCTGCTGTGACTTCTATGTGCTACATAAATTTCTGAGTTTAACATCTACTTGCCTGAAAATTGTCATCCCGTAATTAGCAGCTGACAGACTGCATTTATTTGCACGCTCATTTTTTAAGTTTAAAGATAAACAATGAGGGTGATGAGATTTTCTATGAACCACCTTCTTCTTGTGTTCCCTCAGATCACCTTTAATAGAATTAACAGATAGACCTCAGAATCCTCGTAAATACTGAGTACATACAAAGAAGGCCAAGAAAAAAATATTTCCACAAACTATCTGGAGGTATCAAAGAAAGAAATTCTGCGAAAAAAAAAAAAATCAAAGAAAGATAGAGCAAATAATAGGAAACAGTCTGTTATTGAGCTAGTCAGTGAAGGGCAATAATGACATGACTGCTGTGGAAAAAAAAAAACATTCCTTACACATTTTCAATCCCAGGCACCTGCTTGAGGGATCATCGAATATGCTAACCAGCTCATCATGTTCTCTCCCTGCTATTTTCACAACTCCTTCAGCGTGTCCTTTCATTAAACAGACATTAACTTTTGCCTCTGTCTGAACCATGACGTTAACCTCCAACTCTGAACTGATACATTTCAAGGACACAAGGTCTTGTGCTCTTTCTCTCACGCTGACCTTCATTCTTGTAATAATTCCCCCTTAAACATGCCAATCTATCTCCCACTCTTTCTTGAAAACCCTGCTTAAAATGTCTTAAGAAACGTTTGGGCAACAGTGTGTGAAGATCACAGGCTTTCATACAGACCAATAATGGTCCAGTATTTCCTTATATTCACTCAATTGCCTTTCCATTAGCTAATTTTTGACCTCAGATGTCCAGAGGTTGCCTTATTGTTCTGTGTTTGTATAGCACCTGGTCCTTGGTTTGGGTTCTTAGTTACTGGCAGTGATGCAAATAAATATTTTGACATACAGATAAGATTTCTAAAGGCTCAAAATCCTCAAAAGATAAGAAAACTAGTTATTTTTAAATCTATCTTATGATTTTGAAGGTCTGACATGTTTTTAATAACACTGACTGATGAAACAATTAATGCTGGTTTAGAGTCAGCGTAGGAAGAAATGTTTGTACAAATCAAGTACTCCGATTTTCATATCTTCTGCAAGGGAAACAGACATAAACCCTAAATTTCACGCTGCTTTATGGAGTTGTAGTCTATACATACCCTCAAGACTAGAAGCTTTTCAGCAGAGCAATGTGCAGAGGTTGGATCTTTGAAAAGTGCTTTTGTTATTTATTTCTCTTTAGTAGAAGACTTCTAAGTGCATGACTGGTCAAACACAACAATGACGTTTTATCTAGTATTAATTGCAGGAAAGAAAGACAGACAGAGGAGATGGAGCAATGGTGAGCAAGCAAGCAGGAAAAACATAGAAATAAAATAGTAGTACCAGATCCCGCATAAACAAGCCTCGTTCACAGCTGTTTCATTATCAAGCCATTCCACTGCAACACTTATTCACAGATTCAAAGAATGGGGCTGGATGCTGAAATTAAGTGTCACTCATAAATACCTAGAGGCCAGAGTGGACAGGAAGATGAGCCCAGTACAATACTGGTCCCAGAAAGTCTAATGACACTCTCGAATCTAACAGCGAGGGAGTAGAGAAGCAGGATAATAATTTACTGAGGTGTTAGAACTATAAAAATGATGGAAGGGCTGAGAAAATATCCTTTCAGTGAGAGACGCAGGACTCACACACACTAATAAAAGTGTTACTGCAGAGTAACGAGTTGCCACATGTCAGTTGACCCACAGTCACCATCTGTGTACTCAATCTTGGTTTGTGGCCAATGCAAAGCAATTCAAATTAGCTTTGCCCTCTTTAAAAGAGGGGAGTTGATCAGCTTGGTTTATCAAGAAACAAAACTGAGAAGTGATTTCATTACAGTGTACAAGAATGCTCATAGCGAAAAAAGTCTGAGTACTGAATAGCTCCTTCACCTACTGAAAAAAAAATTGTAATAACAAGGAATAGGTTGAAGACACAGTAATCGCGACTAGCCATTATAATAAAACACTAACAGAAGAACTCGATTCTCCAAACTGTTGAGTCTTTATATAAAAAGACTAGATGTCTTCTAGAAAGTTTACCCAAGCACAAGTCTTTAGCTTTGGTAAAAGGAGAGCTGAGTGAAACGCAGTCTGTCAAGCAAAAAGGCCTAGCCGTTTCATTAGGATGACAAATTTTTGAATTTATCAAGTTACAGATCAGAAGATATCATTGCAATCATCTAACCTAACCTGATGTTTAAATATGGTCTATAGAATTTAAAAATTCACTGCATGATGATACTGTCTTACTTTTATATACTCCAATATCAAACTGAAGATGCAACCACTAGATACTACACTGATATGGTGCAGATTTGGACTACACCTGATAGAAGAGCTGTTGCAAAAAGTAAAAATCTAGTATTATTTGCCTTTTGGACCCCAAGTTTTTCATCCCCTTCAATATGTCTGAGAATGCTATTTTGGGCAACAGTGTGCTCTAAAGGTGTAACCATCAGTTGATACAAAACCAAAGATGAAACATCACACACATTTTTAGCAAGAATGAATATTTATACCCAATCTGGTCACAAATATACTCGTTTATTATGTGACATACACAGACAAGAAGTTTAATGCATTAGCACCAGAACAATTTATACCTGTACATGCCCCATTAACTTGGAACATGCACAAGTCTTAAGGAGGAGAGGGGTTTATAACACAAAATTAGAGACAGAAGTAAAAAGCAAAATAATGGTAGTGATTTTTATGAGAGAAAATAACAATTAGAATGGAAAAACTACTAAGAATAAGAATAGGACATGCAAATAGTCATTGCTTATTAATCTGCTTTGCTACAACCAGTAAAATATATATGCTTGACAAGCTTCATCATTTATGTTGAGAACTTTGTATAACCGCAACAAGGATTGCAAAGGGCAATAACATCTGGGTAGGCCTGCAGTTATTTATCTGGACATTTTACAAAGTGCAGCAAAAGAGTACCTGCTTACTCATCTGAATTCCCTGGAGAGTTTTAAATCACAGTAATAAAGAATCACTTATAGAAAGCTAGTAACTGTATCACCAGAGGGGAGTGAAAGAGCCACAGGAGAGCTTCTGGGCCAAAATACAAGACTTCCAAAGCTTTCTGCACTAACAGGCTGGAAGTCCTAAGGGCTTTGAGGCCAAGGGAAACCACCGCCGGGGATCGCATCCCCGTATTCCCAAGGGGAGCAAGAACCGTGCCCGCTTGGTGACACCTCGCCAACCTCCCTTCTGCTGCGAGCCACCAGTGCCACTGCTGGGACCAAGGTTTGCACTTTCTGCCTCGATTAATCCTTATGGCTTTATATTAAAGGACAAAGTGTCTCCTCCTCTGATAACCATGCTTCCTCTTCGAGTACGGAAAAAGCTTTCTAAGAATTCAGATATAAATATTACTTAACCTAACAGTATTTTTGCACAGACCTCTTGGCAAACGACAGCATTTCTTAACTTCAGGTCCCTCGAAACTAAGCAGCGCACTCATAAAACAGATTAAGCTGTTGAAATACGGATTATATATGAACTGTGAGGGAAGAGGCTGTCCCCGCCACCTCCGGGCAGCCACGGCGGGGACACCGCGGAGACCTGTGGGCCCCCACCCGTCCCTCCTCGCATCAGGTTGGCATCACACCTCACCTTCCCCTGCCCTTGGGTTCTTGTTGTTGAACACGATCTTAATTAACACGGCTGGATTTGTCCTGCCTTGTCCCTGGGATTACCCAGCCGGTGCCTGCCGTTAGACCCGCGCTGTTGTCGTCCCCCCTCCCCTCCTCACGTCTG
>VYZM01014175.1:139997-182449 GCA_013398915.1 Dromas ardeola
TCCGAGACCAATGAGGATTACAAGTCACCTACCGCCTCCAACTTCACCACCCGGATGGCCCAGTGCAGGAACACGGTGGCGGCCATCGAAGAGGTGAGCACCGGGAGGGGAGGCGCGGCCCCCTCCGGCCTGGCCGCCCGCCGCCGCGGCGGCAGCAGAGAACAAGGCGCTACCGGCGCTGGCTCCTGCCTTTCCCTCTCCCCACCCGGCCCCGAGGAGCGCCCTCGGCTGCCGCTGGGAGGAAATGGGGCTCGCCCGGCTAGAGAGGGGAAAGAAAAGGAGCGGGTTTGGGGGGAAGGGCTGAGGCGCTGTTGCCCCACGGCCCGCGGGGCTCCCGCTCCGCCTTCCCGCTCAGCGGGGCAGGAGCGCCGGCCGCCCCCCGCTCCTCTCAGCCTGGGGGGCGGCGGAGCCCGAGCCCTCCTTTCTCCCTCCCCGCGCCCGAGGAGCCCCGAGCGGATGGGTTCCGCCCGTCTGCCCTCCTACCTAGGGGGAGACCGGTGCTCTCCAGCCTCCCCCTTCGCAGCCACACCTGAACCGCCGCGGCCCCGCCGCCCCTCCTTGCCGCCCTGCCAGCGGCCCTGTGGGGTTTGGGGCCCGGCGGCACGGCAGGTTGGAGTGTCCTTTCCACCGTGTGTGTGTGTGTGTGTGACAGCCTCCCGGCACAGGTGGGATTTAATCTCCTTTCCAGTCCCTGCACGTAGAAATTTAAACACCCTCCCCGCCTCGGGCATATGTTTTAAGGTAGCCTTCCCTCGGGAGCCGCTCCTTCGGGGTGCTGAGGCGATGCCGGCCCGTCCCCCGGGGGCGCGGGAGGCGGACCCCCGCGTTTTTGCCTCCCCTTGAGCAGCCCGGGCTGCGGGTATTTGGTGTGAGCCGCTTTTGTCTCTCCAAGAGCGCTGTTTGTTTTTCTTTCTTTAAAGATACCCGAAACGCGCCGTTGAACCTGATGGTCAGAGCCCTCCCTACCACGGAGGGCGGCTGCCACCGCTGGGGAGAGAGAGACTCTTTTCCCTCCTGTTTCAAATCAGAGGGAAATCTGGGACAGGTCTGAACACAGTGAGAGCACATTCCACATCCCAGTCATATACGCACAATGAAATGAGAAGCGTCTGTGTATCTTGATTCCTCTAGCAGCTTCTCTGAAGTAACTTGTGGGAGGGAGGGGGGGGAATCTTACTTGTGATGCGGATTAATTTGCTCCATCTACCTGTTACATCAGTTCTTACAGTGTGTGTTTAGTTGATTTGCTTTGCACTAAGCACATATTTTAAAAAGAGCCTCTTCAGCAAAAAGGATCTTGTCAGTAGTTGATGTCCCTTCTTACAAAAGAACTGCCACTAGCAATGGATTATTAACGTGTCTTAAGTGAACAAAACCCAGGTTAGGTGTTTAAACACCCTTTTCAAGATTTTCCTGTTTTGCCAGTTCCCAAAACCACTAAAGCAAGGAGTTGAATTCAAAATAATCTGCACAGAAGGAATTACTGTTTTGTTCCTGAGGTAATTTTCTTCCCTGCAAGCTTGCACTTAAATGCCTGGATTTAATTATACCTTATTAACCTGATAGTCTTAAGATCAACGATTCTGTATCAAGGACAACTTTTTCTTAAAGAATATTTATAATAGTGAATCATTTTAGTTGTAAGGTAGAGCTACCTAATAATTGATTAACAAAAAACTGAAGTTAGTGTAAGCGTTTGGGTCAAAAGCAGTTTTGCTAAATTTAGAGATTTTTTTATTATAAGTCTCACAAAAATCGGTCATTCTCTAAGCCTCAATTTCTAAAGCATTATGGTTGCAAAAATGTATCATTTCTCAGAAAAAAACATGCAAAAAAGTTTTTGCTTTTCATTTCCACATCTGATGATACAAAATTTAGATATGATGGCATGAAATCGTTAACATATATCTTAAGGTCTTTTAAAGATTCAACTCAGTAAGCTGCATCTTGAAAACCTTTTTTTTATGTTAAGAAAATTATATTCATTTAAAAATTTGAATATGGTGGATTCCTTTCTTATTTAATCTCTCTGCGTGGCATTTGTTTTTGTGTCATATCTCTGATACACTGCTGTTTGATTTTTAAAGAAACTCAATCAGTGTGTTAAATCTGTCTTTGCATCTCTGCATATTTTGGATATTAGACACTGTCTGCTAGCTTAGGTACAAAAAATGATCTTTTATGATAATGATGATAAAGAATGTATGTAGTGTCTTACAGAGCTAAGTAAAGTTTGCAAGGCAGGATATGAGAGATTGCACTGGCTGTAGCTGTTCTTAATAGTATTGATCTATCTAGCAGTTTTGGCAACATATCAGCAGTTGCTGCCTGTTTGTGCTGCTGTTCTAAAGCACGTGTTGAAATTACTCCTGAATTTTATTCTTTATGATTTATCAAGAGCAACATATACATTTTCATGGTTTCAAAACCGTGAAATCTTTTTTCAGACTTAAACTTCTTTGGTTTGGAAATACGCAGGTCCTTTAGCATGACGGGTGCCTGGTTTTTCAGGTTAAATGTGATTCTTTGATAAAAAGCAGTCTATACGTTGTGTAATAGAGAAGTCAGTGCTCAGCACCTTTCTTCTAAAAGGCTAGGCAAGAATTAGTTCTCAGCTTGTTCTGAACTAAGACTTAGTAAAGTCTAAAAATGTACAGGTAATAGAAAGAACCTGTTTGCGTTTCCAGTATCACAAGTACTGTGAAGCATCAGTTTCCAGTGCGCGCTGCTGTGTTGCAGTAAACAGTACAGTTCTGAAAACTAGGAAGTCTGGTTGTGTATGGTTTAGGGAATGTGTTACTCAAAACAGTTAATAGGTAAGTTGAAACCCTGCTGACTGCTGGCTTTGTGTATGTGTTGATTTTAACAAGTGACTGTAAGTGCTAGTTTATTAACTGAAGACAGTTAAGTTATCATTTTTCAGGATGTTGTATGCATGTATAAATCAAATTAGCTGGTTAATACTCATACTTTGAGGATGTCTCTTAACTGCTTTTCCCAGCAAATCTGGTTCTGGAATGGACTATGCAACTGCCTGCATGAAGCCAGCTTGAGTCTCCCAAGCCTCCCTTGGAAGCAGAGGCACAGAGGGAGGCACTGCAAAAGCACAGGGGGTGGGGGCTACTGCGACTTGATAGCCTGAGCTAGGCTCTGCGCAAACACAGATATCTGTTTCCAGATCCCAATGGGAAGTCTTTTGTGCTTATCATTAACACTGCTGGCTACCAGTTTTGTAATTCTGTCTTGGTTAATTAGCAGGTATCTAATAGTGTCTTAAAAGTTTAGTTAATGAGGCCTTGCTTTCGCTGATGGAGTGGAAAAGGCTTGTTAAGTGAGGAAATCAATAAGATGTTGGACAATTATAAGTGTATAATTCGCCGATATGTCTCTGTGGGCAATGGTATTGCCTTAAATTCGTGTTTTTTGAACTTGGATTAACTGACCTCTGTCAGTTGCAGAATATGATTGATTTTTAGTATCAGTGGAAAATACTTTGAGTTTTACTGTTTTATGTGATTGCATACACTGATTACAGACCCCGGATCATGGCCTTTGAGACCACCAGAAGTGCCTGTATTGCAGTTTGAGAACTGGTGCATATTCAAACACTTGGAGAGTAAATCTGATCCTTTGCTCTCGGTAGTGTAAAAGGGATTAGGAAAGGTATGCTCGTGGAACACAACGTGATTTCAAAGGAAAAAGAATCACATAATTTCTGCATTGTTCTCAGATTAGGATGTTGCTTAGCAAAATGTTGGGAATCTTTACCTTCTGCTAAAACAAAATTACAAGTGAGCAGTATATGCCACAGGCCCTTACAGGTTACTGTTTAATCTTTGCATGTATGATAGTCACTAAGATTAAACAAGTTTTAATTGATAGAGTGCAGAGCATAGTCACATGATTGGGGGAGGGGCTGCTTGAAATCAGTAATCCAGTCTGACAAATGCAGTCTTTTTAGTTGACTTTTTCTATTGAAGGTCCCAGGATCTAAAATGTGTGGTGCCATTCTTAAGCTACGAATGCTTAAAAATCAGATTTTAGTACTGCTATTACTTAGAACATACACTTCTCTTTTACATCCTATAAATTAAATAAAATAGTCCCTAAATTGTAATGGAGCCTCCAGAGGGGTCCTAATAGCTGTGATCGTTACAGATTTTTAGAAATTATTTTATAGAGTGATTTAACGAATAGAATCCAAGTGTGCCGCTTTTTTTTTGGGGGGGGGGGCATGGACAAGTTTTACAATCAAGATTGTAACTGCAGCACATAAAAATCCTACCTGCTTATTTTTATTCTACCTGTTTATCATGGTCCAGCGCTTCTGGACCAAGAAAGAAGGGTCGGGGGCTGTTGTGCAGGCTACTATATAAATAGAGAGTAGCAGACAGTCCACAGGCTGAAGACATTTCCATCTAAGTCAGGACTTGAGGTGCAAAGTTTACCCCGCCTACTTAAACTTTACTGCATGCACAGATTTCCCTATAAAGAGGGGAGAACGGAAACATTGAGACAAGTTTGATAGGTTACTGGAACATCCTCCCCAGCAAAGTAGCACTTTGCTACTGGGATGAATGTGTTGTAGGAAGTAGACAGGACGAACATGTGGTGGAAAGATGTAAAACATACAACAAAAAGAAACACTGTAGTGGTACCAAAGTTGGTCTTAGTTGCCCGGATAGAAATAGATTTTAATTGTTTGGGGTCTATTTAAAAGCCGCTTTCCAGGAATTTCTGTAAAATCTGTAAAATTAATGTTAAAGCCATAACTTGTAATTTCAGGTCTCTACTTGCCTTTGTTCTACAGGTCCTATTCCATGATTATTGCACGTCAATGATTCTGTTATTTTACAATTTAAAAGATTATTTTTTTAGGTGTAATTCCCACTCCTAGGAATGCAGCATGTCATTTCGTTATCAAATCCTTTTCTTCCTCATGAGTTTTTTGTATCAGAAATGGTAACAACTTCTTGCCACCTAAGGCAGTCCCGCAGTTTTCGGCTCGCTTGGAGAGGAGTAAGGGATCAATGCTTATTAAATTTCATTCCCTCTTGTACGTTAAAATTCTGTAATTCTCTCTGCTCCATTTTGGTTCTGCAAAGTTAAGTGGGACAAGAGGTCATAACAGCTTGGTAGGGTGGGCAAATGTGAGACTGGATACATGCATACACATGTGTGTTTTTAAAATTTGTACTTTCCCCATCATGTATATTTTGCTTGTTAAGTCTTTAGGACTGGAGTTCTATCTTCCTATACTACGTGATTGTGACTTGCTTTTGAAAGCTATGTGAAGAAGGTGGGTTTATATAATTTTAGAAGCAGTAGGAAATGTCATATATTGTAGTGCTTTTTGTGAAATTTGCTACTGTTATTTATATATTTCCTTTTAATAAAATATATCTTCGTGCCCACTATGATGTGTTCTTTGGTAGAACGTATTTGCATACTTTTCTTACCTCATTACTAAATACAGTTCCATAAATACATGTTGTTTAAAAGTTTTTTTTTGTTCCACCACTTCTTCCTTTCTGGAATCGTGATTCTCTGTCATCAGCATCCAAAGAGGTTTCTGGAAAAGTCATTATGACACAAATCAGAGGATGATTTCAAAAGGAGTGTGGGAATTTTTTCCTTTTTGAGAGAACTGCAGAGGATGGCAATTGCAGAAATACAGGAGCTAAACTTTAGGTCTTCAGCTGGAGCTTTGTGCATATTTTAAAATAACTTAATTTAAAAATTTAAAAACCCTTAAACCTTTAAATAAAGACGATGTGCATTCATTTAAAACAATTTCAGGCCATGTAACTAGATTGCTGTGCACCTTACCTTGGTGCATTCGATTATGCATCTGCTTCCTATTATCAAATGCCCCCATTCCTCATAGAAGGATCAATGGAAAATATGTACATTTCTGAAGTATTTTACTAACTGCGGGTTTTGTCTTTTGATTATTTTTTTTTCCCCTAGTGCTGCTGCATTTCTCATAATTGTCTTATCTGGATTTAGTGTACTTCATGCTGATGCTAAGAGAGTAGACGTGGAAAGTGGCTGATTCTGCTTAGGTTTAACCCACCTTCACTTCCTTTTGTCATCTTCATGTTGTTCTCTGTGTACCATAATATACAGCAATGCTAGGTAAAGGTGAGGCCTTCGTTCTGAAAGGTATTGCAAAGTCATAGGACAAAAGCTTAATCACTGCTCCAAAGCACTTACAGTCCACATGTCAAGTGGACATGGCTGATGAGTATAGGTGGAGGAATCAAAAAAAAAAAAAAACTTGGTGCACCTGACCAGTGTACTGTGTTTGTAGCTGAACCACTGTGAAGTGGTTTCTTTTTATTCATATGCATTCGAGTAGTGGTTCTATTTTTATAATTTGCACCTTACATATGTGTGTGTATATATACGTATATATATTGCATACAACCATTCCCTATCTAAACTTCTGCACCCCAGCTTCTGAGCCTCACTCTTAACAGCCCACGTGATCTGTTTGCCCCATTTCCACAGAAACATCTTTTGCACCTGAAGCTCCAGACAAGTTTGGCCTAGCCCTGTTTAGGTTAGCTGTTCCCTCTCTTGCCTTGGGTATCAAGCTTCTCTATACTTTCTCGATGTTTGCAGTCTGCTTACCTCTCCTAATTTCTTGAAAATCCCTTGCTGCAGAGGTTATTGGTGCGTGTCCCTACCTCTATGGAGCCCCCTGGCCTTGCCCCCTCTGCAGCAGCCTTGGCCCCAGCCCTGTCCATGGTACTAAGCTGTGGCTGGGGCTCAGATGGGCTTCAGGCCAAGCTGGGGTGTCTCTCATGGATGGGCTAGTGGCAAGAGTCTTCACTTGCCCTCAGTCCTCACTGGCTCTAGATAAATGTTATATTCTTCATGAAGTTACTAGAGAGGGAAGAAGAGGCGTTCTCTGAGTGAAATCTTTCTGCAGCTGTGAGGATATCTTCCATCCTCACTACCCTTCCCATTCTATGTTTAGTGAGTTTGTAGATGCTATAAAACATAAGTGTTGGTAAGAAAAGTCCCAACTAAGCACTGGTAGGAAAACATGAAGGTGTGATTCTAAAAAAAACAAACGGGTGTTTGTGGCTGGAGTTAGTCTGATCAGAGTGAGGTGGAATCGTGAATGAAAAAGAGATCATTGATGTTGCCTACTAATAAGTATTAGAATCAAATACCACTGTCTTACATTTGATGCGAAGGAGAGTGCTGTTACAAGTATGGAGAGGGATTCATTGCATAGAAGACAAACCAAAAGGTTTAGTATCATGTGGAGATGTGACTGAGGAAGACTGTATTTGTCGAGGCTGGAATGTTGCAATAATGAAAATTAAATTATGAGATTGTGGATAAAAGCCTTTAGCTTAGAGTGAAAGGCTGTATTTTAGAGGTACTATGCAGAAGAGATCTGCATCGTTGATGGTAGACAGGTTTCGGTTTAAGAGAACCTGTTGGTTATGGTCTGGTAAAGCCAGCTGTCTGTTAACACTGAAAGTATGGGGGAAGAGTGCAAGAGGAATAAATAAGAGCTGTATTTCAGCCACATTATGGTCAGGCATCTGTGACAAGCCGAGATGCTGACTTTTATAGAAGGAAACAGAAGCAGGAGAAGTTAATTTGAGAATTGCTGATTTGAAGGCAGGAATCAAGTGCATGTTGTGGATGAGACTGGAAACAAGTGAAGTGTTTGTTGAATGGCTGGGGCTCAATTCACTGTGTACTAAAAGCAAAACAAAGAAATTAAAAGCAAAAGCAAGGCAAAACAAACAAAAGAATTATATTTAGGGAAAAAGTCATTAAACTGAGAGCTGGTGAGGTCAGCAGAACTGAAGAGTGTATGTACTAAAGCACGAAGAATGTTAATGAAGTGTCCCAAGAAGGGGGAAAATTATGGGAAAAACTACAGACTTGAAACACCTCAAGAAGAATGTCACAAATGAGCAGAACCTGCCAGAAATGGTAAGAAAAAGCCAGGTAGTTAGAGGAAAGTTTTGCATTAAAGAGTATGTGTAAAGATAAAACACAAATTTTCAAAAGTCAAGTTTCTTTAGGAATGACAGCAGGCAGTAAAGAAAACAAAACCACTCTTGAAGCATGTAGAGTTGCGAGGAGCAAACGAAAGGATAATACACGGTTATAAAGTTGTAGTATTAAAGATAATTTAGGTATTGCCAAATCTAAATGAGTGTTCTGCTGCAGTTTTTGAGCTCAAAGTGTGGGAGAAGGTAGAATGGATAGCAGCAATAGAGATACAAGTAAGCAAAGTGATAACAAAATTGTGGGCTTAAAGCAGGCAGTTTGTTGGGGCTGGTTAATATGTTTTCCAGGATTCTGAAAGAATAGGATGGTAACTAGCAAATGCTCCTAACAAAACCTCTGAAGACTAGGATGATATCCGATTTAAGCACAGGGGTTAAAAAAGCAGGGATGGAGAGAAGAGGAGAAGTATTTACAGCTAGTAAAAATGATTGTCGTGGATGCAGAACTGCAGACCATGACTGTTAAATTGAGGAGGAGAGATGCTCATACTCAAAGATTGCAAGCGTCCCTGGATGAGTGGCAGGCTAGCAAAGTAACCAGTTCCCCTTCCTGCTTCCAGAAATGCTTGAAAAATACTGTAAACAAGTATTTACAGCAACTGCCACTGTATGCAAGAAGACAGTACTTTCATGTTTGCTTTCATTTTTTAAATTTTAGCATAGTCAGATGTGCAAGAACTTCACATCACGCGAAATTGTGTGGCTCCTTGTTTCCTCTTGCATTGGTGCTGGCAGTTTCTTATGCAAAACCAGAATTACTGAATATCATACTTGTAAAGCTTTAAATGGTGATTATGCTCAGCTTTCATGTAAAGTTGAAATCTCTGCTTTGGTCCATTTTAACTGAGACAGATTATTTATTTATTTTTTTCCCCTTAAATCCATCTGGAAAATGTAGATCAAGTTATGGGACAAACAGAAGTTTGGTGTTCGTAACTTGATTTTATTGCAAGCTGATGGTTGGATTGTTCCCCTTTTTTTCCCCCAGCCTTTTCCCCGACACGGTCTCATGTGTGTTAGCACCAAACTCAAGCTCTTCTGTATGCAAAATGCTTATGTGTGTAGTTGCTCTCAGTGCAGACAGATAAGCTGGAAGACTTTTGGTATTAGATATGAGATTTTTCTGTGATCAAGATGACCACCAGTTTCTTCTATTTGGACTAACTCCAGACTTCTTTCATTAAGTTTATATCAATGTAGGGATTAAGTGGAGGAGTAAATTTGGATAGGAAACAACAAAAAATGGGAACACAAGAAAAAGTAAGACTCAGAAAGAAATAGCTGAAATGTCTAAGAGGTCATACGAGGATCAGTCAAAAGGGAAGAGCAAGGAAATGAAATCTGAATTCAAGACTAACTGAGAGTTGAGAGACTCATCCAGAGGCAGAAGTACTGTGATGGCCTGTGAGGAATGGAGGCTCAGGAACTGGCATATAGGCAGAACCATTAAGGAGCAGAAAAGAAAATGTATCAAAAGTCTAAGGAAGTTCAGAGGAATCATAATTTACAGGAACTGCAAAGGAAGGGGGAGTGCGGCAGTGTTTATGCAGGAAGTAGGATGAAAATGCAGAGAGTGTAGAGGGAGTGCTAATATGAAAAGGGTCAGTATAGTAAGGAGGTAGGCAGGGATATAGGGAAGGGATAGTAACAGAAGAAAGTGGATAAGGGTGATATCATAGCTACATCCTACCCTATATTTTAGAAGAGTGGAAGAAGAGTTCTGCACGTTATATATCCAGAAAATGGGACATAGTACTAAGTATTATTCAGACTTTTCTAGCTGCTGTATATGTTTCAATTTTATTTGGAAAGAGAAAATAATTTGCCGTATGGGGGAGAATTTATTGATGGAGGAACTGAGATACAGAGCTGTAACTGAATAGCTTTTTTGTTATAAGCAATGCTGCTTTGCAGGAAATAAGCTTGGGTAGTGTGTTTCAGTACTTTTCATCTAGAGTAGTAGGCTTTGTTTTCAAGTGAGTAGGTGTTGGACAGAATTTGAAAAATTTGCTTCTTTCTATATGTGAACTCCGTTTCACAAAAATATTTACTATGGAAGTGACATTATGCAGTGAAGTGTATTTCTTTGGAGTATATTCTTTAAGAGGTGGCTGTAAAAGTTAACATGAAAGAACCGGTAGTATAAATTCTAGCATCTGACTCGTTAAACCGTGAAGAAATAGAGAGTTGAGAGGGAAGGCTGAACTGCTCCTTGTTGTCTTGGAGCAGTATGGTATATAGAAACATCTGCTGTTTGTGGACCCTTCAGCTATCCCTGATTAAAGATCAGATTATCAATGTAGTTCTAGTCTGAAATCTATAATTCTGTCTAGGCATTATGCTAAGTATGCCTGTAGATACATCAAAACAGCTGAAGTGATTAGAGCTGAACAAATTACTTTTACGTTCCTGAAAGCTTTGTTCTACATTTAGAAGGCGTATAGGAAGCGAAAAAAAAGTAGTGAAGCGACGTGAATATTCATACGGATTATTTTCTCATGTTTTATGGTTTCTGTTCTTTGTTAGTGAAAGATTTCTTTCTTAGGATATGAAATTTCAAGGAAACTTAGACTGTATTCTAGGGAAGTCAATTTAGGAACAAATGCATTTACTAATCATTTTAAGCCCCTTCAATCAAACAGGATTACTGTTTGGCTATAGCAATAGGAGTGGAAATTTCCTCAGCACTTGCAAACATAGAGCCCCTGCTCTGTTGTCACATGCAAAACATGCAGGATAGAGTCTTGCAAAGCACATGTTTTTAATCATTTGAGTTTTTTTTTCCAGAACTGTAGGTGTATGTTTCACAACAACAGAAAAAACACCAGCAGAGTCCTCCTACACTTTGAGCTCCATGTAGCCTAGATGCTAGCTGTGCTGAAGAGAGTTGCACTGAAGAAGCAATGAAGTAGTAAATCTTTTGTAAGCTGCCTTTTGTTTGGTTTCATTCATTCTTTTGCTTAGTTCATTCTCTTCTGTTGCTTAACTGCTCTGGTTGTGGATGACAAGCTTTTCATGTAGGCATTTTCACTCAGTCTTCTCTGTGCTAGGGATGGAGTGGTAGTGTTTGCCACTGCCTTCCCTGCCCCCAAGGCATATGGATGTGGTGATGGTGCTTGGTTACATATAGGTTCAGGCATTTCTCTCTTCAGTTTCAGTTAGTTGATTCAGCAGCTGTTTCCTATTTCTTTTAAGAACATAACAAAAGTGATGATAGGCCTGGACCTGCTTCTCTGTTCTAAACCGCTTCAATTTTAAAGACAGAATTTGTTCAGTATTTTGTCTTAGGTAGTGGCTGTGTATGAATTTATCTTCCTAATGCTCAGTGGTATAGAGAAGTAACCGTTTACTCAACTAAATAGATATCTTCTACATACATGAACTCCCTAATTATTTTGTCAAAGTTTCCCCTGTGAGGAAAACTTTTATTTTACATCAAATATGATGTAAATGGATGTTTTATATCAACTGTTTGGTACACTAATAACTGTGTGATTTAAGATTCACTTACACTTCTAGGAAGCTGTACTTTGTGGCACGAGTGCCTGAACTGTTAATTTTAGTTATACTTAAAGCTGTTGAAATTCCAGCAGAATTTAAGAGCATTGTTTTCAAGACTGTAATAGTGTCTTGAGATTTCTCTAGTTGGGCACCTAAAATGATTGGCAGTATATGACAGTTTGGATACATTCTTTCATTTAAAAACAAATTCCCAAATGGAAATTCATACAATATTATGTTTATGCATTTATACAACAAGAACTCATGCTCTTTACCGATAGCTACAGTGTGATAAAGCATCAACAAAATTAAATTAGTGCAATTTCTTTTTTCCATTTAACCAAAAGAGGAAGATACTGACGTTATCAAATGCCTGATTTCCATAAATCAGCTAATCTTATATTGGCATTAGCTGCTGTTAATTATGCTATCGTCTAGTTACTTTTTAATGGGGAAAAAAATGTATTAATACAGAGAGACCATGCAGAGATTTTCAAAGGTGGTATACTGAATTATAGAGAGGTTGGAGTGAAAATCACAAGCTGAAGTCTGGAAGCCACTGTAGAATAGAAAAAACTTTACAGTGTTTCAAGAGAAAATGAGTTTTGTCATTTGACACAGGGCTTTCATGTGAGAATTGGCCAATGAAACGGAAAGGTTAACTATACAAAATATATTAAATTGTAAGAGGAAATAACTCTTTACTGAAAAAAACTAAACTGTAGTAATTCATATGCCACCAGTATTATAGGTAGATGCTGTTCATAAATTTGTACCCTTATAATAGGTGATGACTGATGTTTTGATTTACCTCTGCTTATCCTAATTTTGGCAGCTGGTTCAGTGTTTCCCTAGGAATATTTGGTACATTTGAGGTGATTTGTCTTTGTCTCTTCTGGAGTCCCCTCTAGTTACCTGCCATTCTTTGTTGTGGGAGTGTGGTGTCCTAAAAGTTCCAGGTGTATCATGAACTAGATAATGTTTGTGTGCCTTTTATTCCTTTTCAGAATGGCCGCCTCGTGTATGTCTGCCAAAGATGTTTGTATTACAGATTTTACTGTTTATTTCTGTTAAGAAGTTCTCAGAGGCCTCTTAAGACTGAAATTTGATTGTGCTATGTCGTTGTAGACTCCTCTTTTCTTGGTTAATTTCTGATCCCTCGAATTATTGCATAAATAAAGAAGATAAATGAAGAAAAAGGCAAAGGAGTGCTGGATGGGGATGGATAGGTCATTTTATGGCATCCGGTTGATCTGTGAGCATACCATAAAGGTTATCATATATAGGGAAAGCTTAGTTTTTCATCATTTTATGGATATTGCAACTGGGATGTCTGCATGGTTCAAGTAGAGGGTTTGAAGACTACTAAAACCAAATTAGACCATTGATATGGGAACTTTTGAGTATCTGGAAAGTGTTTAATTTGTTGATTACTCCCATAAATAACTAAAAATTCTCCATTCAAAAAGCTTGTCATATGCCAAATAAAAGGGCATTATGTTCCACAAAGATTAATTCTTGTTGGCTCTGATGGTGTATAAAAGGATTTAATACTAGGGAAAAGAGTACTGAATTGAGAAATCTGCAGAAGGAAAATCCCATCAGCCTAGCTCATCGTAAATGCTGTTGAGCGATACAGGGTGAGGATCAGCCTCTTCCGACAGCTGGGCTCTGAACCATGAAGGGCTTTGATGGATGCTGACAGCAGACAGAAATGCAAAAACATGAAGCTAGAGAAAAGTCTCTTGCAGGCTGAGGACCAGCGAATTTTGACATGAGTAAAGGGATGGTAAAGTTTACTTGGCTGTTCAAGGCAGTCGTCACTAGAACTTTATCTTGTTACCTATGTTACTTTGTTTTACATAATGATATATCTTAGGATGTTGAAGCATGTAATACTAAATACATGGCTAAGGATATCAGGAATTGGCTAGTGCAACTGGAAAATTAAACAACAATTAAATAATAAATAAGGGAGTTTTATTTACATACCCTTTGTTTAAAAATGAGCCACTGTAAAGAGTAAGTGCATCAAGTCTATTACATTGCTCTGTATTTAAAGTCCAGTCGTCTTGTCTTTGAAAGCAGATAGCTGCAATGTTGGTGGTGAAATTATGAAAAGAGAAGGAAAATTTATTTCTCAGTATAAAAATTGGGTAATGCAGGAGGTGGATGTGTTCTGGAGAAATAGTTGGCATGAGCAGCCTCCGTTATTTTCTCTTAAGCAAGAGGTTTTATTAAACAAAAATGCTTGGTGTCTGCCCCCTGCTTAAGTATCTGTTGCATTTCCAATTTTATGTAGCAAGGGAAGCATGTGGAAGTGGAATGATTAATACACAGATACAGCACCTTTTTTGTTCAGTGTGCATCCGTATCATGTAGTGACTTGTATTAATGATGTAATGTTTTGTAGGCTCTGAACCTCTGATTGGGATTTCTCTTTACTGATAGAAGTGGTTTGTTAGAGAATTCTGATTTTTACGCATCACTTCTTTGTTTTAATAAAAAAATAATGTCATTGTACAAAGTCATTACGCTCAAGTGTGTTTTTATATACAACATACAGTCACGTCAAATTTTCCCATCTTTTACCTTTGCAACAGAATTACCTTTTACTTACAAGTATTAATTTCCCAAAGCAGTGCTATTACTTCTTTCCACCATGCGTACCCTTAGCTATATGCACAATAGTTTAGAGCTGAAATGTTTACTACATTTTTCTGCCAGGTAGACCAGTGCTTGTTCAAACAGACTGCCCTGGCATTGGGCCCACAAGAACCACGTACCCAGATGCTGGAGAAATAATGCTTTTGTGAAAAGGGACTTTGCAGAAACAATTCTGCCATAAACCCTGTCTTCTTTATTGCATGTCTGTCTCTGTACCTTCCCAGTCTCTTAAGTAGACAGGTCTCACACCTAAGAGCTCATTTAGACAAATGCATTGTCATAGCTGCTGTAGGATATAATGTTCTGGAACGTTTCTTCACATGCACACTCCAAATAAAATAATTACCCCAAATTAAATTTTTTAAAATTATTATTCTTCTAGAATATGTTCAGAGGCTAGAATGCCTTGCCCCAGACTATGCCTATGAGGTTTTTTTCCCCACTCTTTCTATCAGTCCCTCCCTGAATGTGCCAGCTGATCAGTGGAAAGAAACTAGAGAGGATTTGGAAAAGAAACTAATACATGGAGGGAGGAAAAAAACCTAATACGTGGAGGGAGGAAATGACATAACAGTAGGAGAATGGAAAGAGGATTTTGGAGGGGGCTAAGATAATTTAGGGAGTTTTTTACCACCTTCTGTAACAGGGAAGTGGATTGAGACCAGCAGTGTAGACAGTTGTTCATTCCTAATAGAAAAATAGCAACTGCGGTAGAATGTCTGTGGATATCTCTGATCTTTTGAGTCAGAGAGGATGAATTACAGCAAGTATCAGATTGCCTGTAAAGATACAGCAGAAAAGCCAACGACTGTTCTTGCTGGGTACAAGTATTCAGAACTTGCTATTGTTACTCTTTAAACAAGACCAGTCCAGTAAGGCACAAGAGCTGATTTCTGCTCTGCTGTTTCTATAGTAATTATTCGATCACTTCTCTTTTCCTTACTAACTGACCAAGTTTCTTCCTGTGTCCTTTAGGTTTTGGAAGGGACATTCCTATTTGTGTTCAGAGTCTGCAGCAGCCTCTGGCATTATTACTTATTCTGAAATACTGGAATAGGTGAAGTACAGGAGGATTTACAGCTATTGAGTGGCCTGATATTTTAATGACAATTACTAAAATTGAGAGTGAGATTAGATATTGTTTTAAAGATATAATGGTTAAGATAATTGTTTATATTGGATCTAAAGTCAATATGTTAATATTTTATTTGTCAGTTAGTTTAGTTTATTAATAGTTTATTTGCCAGTGTCTTTGTCAGTTAGATGTGCAGTATGGGGAAGAACACATAGGTTCCTTCTGCAGGATTATTTTTCAGATGACTTGAAGATTTATTTCCCAAAATTTTTTTACTGCTTTAGCAGTACTTCCAAGCATTTGTTACTGCTTTAGTAGTACTTTCAAGCATTTTTGTTGTTGTTGTTGTTCCAATTGACTCTTTATTTCTTTTAAAAAAAGGAGGGGGGGAAAAAAGGGGAAAAAAAATGGTTGCCTTGAGACTTTTCACAAATTCAGATACAGTTCTTTGAATACTTTCAGCAAAAACCCCATCCAAATAACCAAAAATGTGAAATAGTTAATTTTAGCCTTTCTAAAATGAAACTGCAGTGGGTAAGAAGAAAGGAATGTATTAAGAGACTTTCAACTGTTTTAAATAAAAAATAGAGCAAAGATGATGGCCTCCTGCTTCCCCTTCCTCCCTCACTACTTCCCACAGTAGGCTGTCGGTGCGGTCATGAAGGCACTCGTACCGAGCTGTGAGAAGTCGAGTTTAGTTTTTTTCTTTCCCTTTACTGGATTTAGAAATTGGGCTGCTTTGTTTCTCTTCAGAATAGCCTGATGGGCTACCTAGTGTTTCTGGTTGAGAGTGTGTCAGTCTCTTGTTTTTAAACTGATTGCTGGAAACTGGGAGATTATCCTGGGGAAGGATGTGTATCTGTTTTTCTTTGCTTGCTGCCCTAAACATCTGCTGTTGGCCACTACCGATATAGGGTATCGGATTAAATGGAGTGTTGTTATGACCCAGTATGGCTATTTTTCTGTTCTACTACAGATAAACAATTTTTTTCTGGGCCACAAAGAAATAAGCACTGGTGTAAGGACACTTTCATAAGATAAAGACCCAGACTTCTGCTCTAAGTTTAGCACAGAAGATGTTTAATGAACATCTAACCACTAGAGCCCGGGGACTTTCCATTTATCCTGCTACTGCCCTGTTTTTTCCCCATAACCTTTGGTTCTGCAAAAGGTGCCAAAATCATCTTTGGGATGTTCAATTACTCAGTTTCTGCCTTCCTGCTTTTTTTCCTCCCTCAATTAAATATGACAAAAATAGAACAATTTGTTTTCCCCCCACTCCACTGAAAAGAGCAAATAATACATTAATTTTTTGAGCCAGCCTGAAATGTATTAAATATATTTATTAATTTGAGCCAGTACCCCTTCCAGAAGAAAGAAGTGTGTATATTGCACAAATCTATTTAGACAGTATAGATTATATAGATTTTTGGGTTGATGCTAGTTTTGAGGTGGGTGCTTTTTTTTTTAGGGAAGCAGCAATGAAATGTTTGAACTTTGTATTTCCCAGTGGGCTTAAATCTTTCTAGATGTGAAACAGGCTTGAACAGCTTAATTATTATTATTTTAAAGTGTCAGGGCAAATTGTGGCATATGAAGTAGGATGTAGAATAACATTTCAGGAAGTTTCAGTAACCTTGGACTGATTTCTTCCTGGTAAGATGGGTTGATTCTAATTAGTTGGCATATTTTATTGTTCAGAGTAGAAAGCTTTGAAGCAGTTGAAATGGCAATTGGCCTTTGGCAAGTGAAACTGGACCTTGTTCCTACATGAGGAGAAAAGCTTTGCTACTAATCACTGGTAGTTGAGCCTTCTCTCTAGTGCTTATTTTACAAGCTGTTTTTTTTCTTCTGTTTATTTTGATATGTTTATCCCCCTCCCTAATATATCTATTGCAGACATGTCTGTTGTTAAATTCTCTTCAGGCATATAGAACTTTGAAATATTTTGTGGAATTATTTGAATTGCTGCTTCTACACGCTATATGGGCCTCAGAAATGCATTTATTTCATTATTGTAATTTTGAAATTTTCAGCCTGTGGCACCCCAGATACCTAGGGGTTGGAAGGGACCTTCGGAGATCATCTAGTCAAACCCCCCTGCAAAAGCAGATTCACCTACAGCAGGTTGGACGGGAACACATCCAGCCGGGTTTTGAATATCTCCAGAGAAGGAGACTCCACCACCTCTCTGGGCAGCCTGTTCCAGTGCTCTGCCACCCTCAAAGTAAAGAAGTTTTTCCTCATGTTGAGACGGAACTTCCTGTGTTATGCTAACATTATTTTTTAGCTAACGTTATTTTTATTACACTATTTTTTTTTATCTAACATTATTTTTTAGCTTAAATATTCTTGGGCTTTATCCCTTTTTCCTCTTTGTTACCACCAGTAAGGAATTTAGGTAGGACCCTTTCCATTCAGGAGAGAGGAGGCTACCTACAGCCTGTCTGTCAGGGGAACTGAACAAGCACAAAGCCTGGGCAATCAGTGCTGTATTATCCAAACACAATCATATTGATCATTAGTTGCCTGATAACAGCCCAAACATCCTTGAGTGACTAGGGTTCATTTCAGGAAGGCAGCCTGTTCTTCCTACATCTTGTGCTTTTAAATTTTTAAAAATTATTTATTTAAGCATTTTGTGCTTTTTATTTATTTATATTTGTGTAATGGGCACATTCCAATTCCCTCTAGCTATCTGCTTGAGCTAGCCAATTTTAAGTTTCCTACAGCTTATTCCCAGTAATCTAATTACAAAACCAGAGCAGTTCAAGAAAGACTTTTCATTCCATTCCATTCCATACTTCACATACTGGTGGATGAAAGCAACACCTACATTGCCTCCACTTTTGTGTGTGTAGGTTTTTCATGTTTATCAGAGTCAAAAACCCAGTGGTTCAGAGAGAAGTGTAAGACATGCCTAGACCAACATTTTGGACCTACACCTTTTTTGCATTCCAAAGTGTATGTAGTATTCAATGACTTTTTGTTTGTTTGTTTCCTTGTCTTTGGTGGAAGGAGATCCCCTGTGTTAATGTTTTTGTTTCTCATGATGGTATCACTTTGGCACCCTGTGGTGATTCTGCAATCATCTGATAAGCCATACCCCTTTATTCTCCTTATTTTTTTCTGACTTCGACCAATTTATATATGTATTTTTCCCTCGAATACACAACTTTGCAGTCTTCACTGCTGAATTTCTTCCCATTCTCATTAATCACATAATGAATTGAATCAACAATAAAACATATTTTTGAAGAATGAAACATAGTTTATTTTTGTGACAGTTTGTTCTTTTTGCTAATCACAATATTCTTTTAGGTTTTATATGCAAATAAAATTGCATGGAGTACTGACTGTCACAAATTACTTCAATTCCTCGCTTTTTTTGGATTTTTCTTTTTTGACTGGGAGAGGGAAGAAATAACAAGTTGAGTCCACGTTGCCTTGATACAGAGGTAGGATGCTTTGCTACTAGGATAGTTTTTCTCTGTTTTTCATGTCTTTGGAGTAGATCATCCACTTGAACAGAAGCTGAGCCAAGTCCTCAGCTAGCAAAGTCAGTGTTAAGTCAGCGTTAGTCAAGGTGGTTTTTAGCCTGCTTCAGTCATATTAGTTCCCTGGATGTTTCAGCATCATTCTGCAGGCTCAGTGTCCACTATCACCATAAAAATGTGGTAGCAGTTTCCAGACAAACTGAACTTACAAAGCCTGTTCTATTGTGGTGAGTGAATATATGAAGAAATGTTGAGACTAATGTAATAATAAGAGTTAAAAATAAATGTAGCTGGTAGAGATAACAGCATAGTAAAAGTGCTCGCTACACTCATGCAGCTACTGAATTCTTGTTCAGAAATGTCCCTGGAGGATTCTTCAGCAGGAACACCTGGGGATGTTGGTCCTCCTACTCGTTCCTGTTTTTCCCATTGTCTTTTCCGTTGTGTTGTGTTGTATCAAGAGGCTGCCTGATAGCTGGAATTGGAAAATTTACCCAACTGGAAAATAACTTTTTTTTCCTTGCATCATTTTAAACATGGATTGCTTCTCTCTGGCTGTTTATGACACGTACCTGCAACCACTTGCACTGGCGTAGCTGAGAAGGCAGGCGGGGGAAGAAGGGAGGACCCAAGGAAGCCTGGCCTGACAATCCTGTACATTTTCACCACCTTAGGGCTTTAGCTTTTGCTTGTTCTGTTGCCCTCAGATCTGCTTGTGGTTGTTGTTTTTTTTTTCCTGTCACCCATGTTTTGAATTTTTATGTGGACTGGCTGGCTGAGATAACTAGATGCTTGAATTGTCGTCACTGGTGTGTTAGGGCATTAGCTGTTGTTTCTGTTGGACCCTGGCTATGCTGTGCCCTACAGGTTTGCTCTTCTACTGCCTAATCCCGGTAAAAGCGGAAGTTGCTTGAGAGAAGTTGCAAACCAAAATGATTATTTTGGTTGAGGAAGAGGACTTGGAAGATTTTCCCTTACTGAGAGTCTATGCTTTCTGAGGCAGTCATGGGCTAGAAGACTTTTCTGAATCCATACGTCTACCTGGATCCCTGACCACAGTAGTACAAGTAGTTCATAATTTATCTAATGCGTTTATCCTTCCAACACTCATCTTTTTTAAGAAGTACAGTCTTCTTTTTATTTTTCTTCTCCCCCAAACTAAGATGCAGAGATTAAATAATTTGTCAACTGCACACGCAAATCTGAGACTTATCTGGGAACTGAATCTATAACTTTTAAGTCTCTGTCTGTCAGCCTTCTCTTCGGACTGTTATTTGTAATGCTTGTAGCTGGAGACATTCCTTTCACTTTGTGTCCAAGAGGGTAATTGCCCTTTGATGCAGTCATCAATGAAATTATCATTCCTCTGTAGTCAGCTGATCGGATGGTGTTTTTCTGGGGTTATTTTTAGAAATCACTGAATACACAACGAGGGAGTTTACTTCGGGTACTCCCATCCAGACAGGTGACTAATCTTACCTTTGAGATCGCACCGTATACGGGTTTGTTATAGTGGATGCAATTCAGATTTCTGAAGAGGATGAATAGAGCTGTGTGTGACTATTATGGGCTTTCTTAGAAGTTTTTTTTCCCCTTCCTCTATTCCTTTCCCTTCAGAATTCCAGGTGAACAGGCCTCTGCACTTCTCCTGCTAATATGTTTCAGATGTAAACTATAAAGATGCTGGAGGTAAAAGTTCCAATGGATATAGCCATACCATGTCACTATAACATTAAGGCAACATCTTAATCTGTTGGTTTCCATGGAATGCTGCAAAGATTTTGCCCAGCTATGTGTGGTCTGAATGGATTCAGTTTAAGAATGCTCCCATAAATATAAGGGATAATATTTCTTTTTGCATTCAGTATGTTAAAATAATTGGATAGGGTCCTAGGAACTGACTTTTCCACATCATTTCCCTTACACAAATTATTAACAATAAAACAATGTTAGGTCAGATGTGTAGCTGCTGCGATTCACTGAAAACTTTTGAATGGAAACTGGAATTAATTTGGTCCTTTTTGTTTGCTTTTTTAGCATGTATCATGCTGAACAGCTCTTGGCATAATATAATTTGTAGTGTTTGGTATTGTTCTTCAGTGAAGTCTAAAAGACATCACCATCTCTGGAACTCATACTTAAATATTCTTGATGTTTCACAAAGGTTTTTTCTTTTTTTTTTTAATAATTTGTATAATCATAATTCTACTTCTCCATTCCAGAACAATTGTATGGTTTGGGGTCTGCCCATATTTCATTTCAGTAAGAAAATGGTTGCCTACTTCCACTTCTTTCTTTGAAACATATTGGTTGTAAGCGCTTGAGTATTCTGGACAGGATTTAAACTTGAATTTTATGTTGTGTTGGTGAAAGTTTTGCCTAGTGATAAAATGTGTGAAATACAGTTGAGAGATGTGCAATTTATTTTGTTCAGCATAGCAGTGAGAAAGTTCATATGGTTGGGAGTGCAATTAATTAACTAAATTATCCAGGAAAATGAAATTAAACTCCATTTTTAATATCCTGCCTGGGGAAGTGGTATTGCTTGTTTCTTCAGCAGTGTCAGAACACCCGATGCGTTTAAACTGTTTTAAGCTTCTTTAATAATTTAACATGGGAAGAAGATATTGTGTAAATAGTTTCATTTTAGATGGTGCTGGGTATACATGATGTTGGTCACCAGCAAAAGAGAGAAAGATGTATTTTTGTGGACAAGAGGACAGAATAGGTTGTATGTATGTGCGTGGGAGGAACTGGCAAGTAATTTATTAATTACAGAAATAAGGTTAACTAACATAATAGTGTTATAATTACAGAAGGTTTCCAGGGCACAGGTTTACCAAAGGACAATACAGCATTTCACATTTAATTTTCCTTTTTTTTTTTTTTTTTTAAGGCTCTGGATGTTGACCGAACTGTTCTCTATAAAATGAAGAAATCTGTCAAAGCCATAAACGTATCTGGCTTGGGTAAGTACATAATAATTCCTGGTAGTTCATCTTGGTGAAATTGGAGGTTTTAAACAGCCAGTCGTCCTACTGAATTGGAAAGAGTTATATGGGTAACTCTGAGAAGAGAAAAATGTACATTTTAAATAGGAGTCTTGAACTAGCTGGATGATCATGAGCTCAGTAAGGATGAAATTTTGTGAGGTTGCTGAGCCCATCTAGCTGGCATACTGCTACCAAGTGGGGAAGCCGTGCTCTCCTCTTTCCTCCTCATCTGGGCTACCTGCTCCTTCTGCCACCGCTGGTGCTTGGCAGATCCCTAGATGAGATTTTTAGCTCATATAAAACTGCATATGCAGTGAAATCAATTTAACTGGGATTAGATGAGCACCTGAAATGATAAGGCATATATGTGTTATTGAGAGCTGAGGGCATGGGAGGGGTGAAATTACTCTCTTTGGCAGCAGTAAGAAGCTACATTGGCTCTACTGCTTTGTGAAACCTCACCCTTCCTGGTGGCTTCCAGTTATGTATGTTGAGAACTTCATAACAAGAGAGCTGATGAGCTGCAATTTTTTATTGTCATGATGCACAAAGTCAGATATTTCCCCTACAATGCTGATAAAAATATAAAGAACTATTGCTGTGTGCATTTTTATGTGCGTGCCAATCTCATGGAGTTTTTTGTGTTTATGTTTGAAAAAATAACTGAAGCTTTTGTTTTTGTGGATCAGCAGCATTTTGTGAATGCAAAACCGCATTTGTTTTTGTGGATAAGGAACAGTGTTTTTTGGCTTTTGTTCACACTTTGCAGTTCATAGCAATTAAAGCTAACAAAACGTATATTATATGCAAAATAGATAGGCCTGGCGACTTTGGAGAGCCACCAATATCTGACAACTTGTGGGCATGTTGGTGTTCAGATATACGGTTATTACAAGAACTGCTGTTGTGGTATAATTCTTATCAGCTAATTGAAAGAAAGTTCTTTCTTGCCTAACATAATGAATCTGTTATCTTTGGATTGTGGAGGGTCCAGTTTAAGATTCATCTGGAGCTGTGTCATCTGTTACATATTTATTTGGCACCCTTTCTTCTGGGCTTTTGATGGGCTTATTTTTATTTTTTATTTAATTTTTGAGTGCTTGACTGTGCCTCATAATCAGTGTACTTGTTAGAGCATTGTAGCAAATCACTACAGTTTTTGCATAAAATCAGTACCTTGCCTAATTTTAAATTCATGCTGCCCAATGTTGACAATAAAAGTTTGGAGGCATTTCTTTTCCACCAGCAGAAATATCGCTAATCCAGACACTTGGCCAGCCCTTGGGGTGTCTTTTGACAAAAGAAAAACTATGCCCTGCACTCATAAGAACCCAGTTATTTAATATAGGTTCCCTGAGTACTGAGTGGACATGGGTTTGCTTTCTTTTTTAATGTGTGAATTTAGAAACCATTATGGAGGCTTAGATAGTGGCTCCAATTGGTACATAATTTAGTTTCTTACTTAAAGCCTCTAAATCCTCAAACAAACCTGGCTCAGATTTCTTTCTTTGAGAGATTCCAAACCTTTTGTTTGTTCAAAAACTTCTAAAATCCATCAGGAAGAAACCATAGGGCAGGGAGAGTATTTTGGAGGGTTCCATGAAAAAATATAATTTTGTGTTCTTTAGAAGCACTTGTGGAGAACCAGCTCAGCTAATAGTATTGCTGCAATAACTACCATCAGCATTCTGGTGAAAGTCTTTGAACTGCTGTTGAGCTGCTGGTTTGTTGGCTTTGTTTAATCTGATACATAGATTCCTAGGTTAAGAAGAACAGTCCCTAGGATGCTGGGGAATAGAAAACTCTTGGGGATGCTGTACAGAATAGAAAGCTCTTGTTTCCTAAGGTAAAAAATCAGCATGATTCAGCTGCTGATTGCACATCTAACTTCAACAATTAATGATAGGAACCTTTTCACCTTGTTTTCATGCTGTGGCAGCCTTCTTTTTTTGCTGTATGAATTGTGGCCTGACCTCCACCCTCACCTGAGTTCAAATACGCTGAGCTGGATGCAGGAAGCAGTACGAGTGCAGAAAGTAATATGGAAATAATTCAACTTACTGGGCAGCTGTGTGAACTAGAGGAGTTGTGACCTGCCACATCCTGGCTTTTGCTGTCTGTGCCAGTTTGTTCAAAGCTAATGTTCAAGTGTGTGTACGTCACACAATTGTGTTAGTTGGACATCCTTACTTCATCCTACAGCTCAAGTAGCAACAAGTTTAGTAAGTGGTCAGCCCCTGCTGTTCATGCTGAGGAAAAAGAAGTACAATTTAGTGCTAGGACTTAGTTTTTAAATTATGGCTATATGCAGTCTGTCCTCTACAGGCTGCAAATTCAAGCGCTTACGGTAGAAACTTGTAGCATTAATGCCGTTTGTGTAACTTCAATTCTGCATGTACATTATGGCAGTCTTTAATTACATTATATTATACCACTACTCCACATGGTTTTAGTTTCTTATATTGGAAATTAAAGAAAATTTGTAGCTACTTGAGAAATAAAGTTCTTGAATGGCTGTCCACATAGGAATGTGGACAGGCTTGGTTTTAAGTTGGCGTGTGCTAAGTTTAGTGAACAGGTTGCATAATTAATTCATAGAAATTTGGAGAAAGGACATTGCATCAAGAATCCTGTGGATATTAAATGTGTTGGTATATACAAACGAACTTGAAATGAAACTGGATCGTTGCTTGTTTGAACAGATTAAACCTCTCTAAGTAATATTCAGGGTTTATGCTGGTCTCATGTGTTCAATGACCAAGAAAGGGTCTTTGTTCTTGTTAATGCATAATTTGTTTTCAAGGGTGTGGGGTTTTTTCCTGACTTCCTTTGAAGCGTTAGAAATTGGCTACAGCTAGAATAAGAAATAGGCAACATTAAATTTTTGAGGTGCCAGCTTGGTGTGCTTTGTCCTTGTGCTCAAGCTTAACACAGTCACCAAGCTTGGGTTCAGAAAGACTTTCCATTTTATTCCACAGATCAAATTGACAGGGACTTTTTATGCCTGTCTACACAAGCAAGTAATCTGGTGTCCTAGGAGTTATCAGTAAGTCGGAGTAGTTAAGACCAAGGCCCCTCAGATTTCCTTTATATTTAAATCAGGGGACCTTGCTTTAGGCCTGGATTTCGTCTCATTCCCTGGGCTGAATAACCCCCCAACATGTGCAGCTCAAAGCTTTCTGAAGGGCAGGAGCATTAGATGTGTGTTGGATGACTTGCATTGGTGCAGCCCACACCGATTCAGAACCTGCTGTCTCGGGTAAACACTGGACCACTTCTGGGGCAGAGCTTCTGGTTTCCCTGTTTCAGAAAGGAATCTAGTTGTCGTGAACCAAAACTGCTTTGAGAACTTAACCGGCCTGTGGTAAATGCAGGCTGCTACGTTTTGCTTCAGATCCCCATTGCCACTCTGAATCAGAGAGCTAACGTAGATACGGGTTTTGTCCTCATCTGTAATGTAGTTTGTAGTCCCATTTCTTTCTTAAGATGACCTGAGAGTCTTATTTGGTCTCTTGCCTTCTATTGTAGAGATTCAGGACTTTGCCAACACACTTGATCTCCTCTGTTTCTTTGTTCAGCAGACAATTAAACATAAGAGCACACCGTTAAAATTAAAGAGTGCTAATAAAAGACTCTAAAAGTTCATTATAGGAATTGAGAATTGTTATGCTGTGTCTGGTATGGTGCAGAAATATTGTGGGTCTTTCTAGAGTGGATATGTGTCAGATGATTGTCTTGTCTTTATGACATACTGTCCTTTGTACAGCATGTGAAGAGATACTCATAAATCAGAATTAGTAAGATACGTCATACTTCTGGCATATCAGCATTAAAATATAAATAATAAATGTTCATTGTATCAAGTAAACATTTTTAGCAAGAAATCTTCTGAAAGTTTGTGTTGGTTTTTTTTTTTAAAAGGGATTATAATTTCAATAACCTTTATCTACTGATGATATTTTCGTGTTTTTCTCTTTTTGAAGCTCATGTGGAAAATGAAGAACAGTATACACAAGCACTGGAGAAATTCGGAGGCAACTGTGTTTGCAGGGATGACCCAGATTTGGGAACAGCGTTTTTAAAATTTTCTGTGTTTACAAAGGAATTAACTGCACTCTTCAAAAATTTGGTAAGAATTACTTAAGAAAAACATGTTGAAATTTTAAGGCCATTACAAAGGCTATATTTATGAATTATAACAGCTCTTCATGTTGAAAACAATTTGTGTTTTAGCAACCACTGTTCTTAAAAAAGTTTTGGCTTAGGAAAATGTCTCATGCCCTGGCCTTTCCTCTTGCAAAATTCAAAACTCAAAAAAACCCCAAACCTAAACAAAAACCCAAAAAAAACCCCCACCACAAAACCCAAACAAACCCAACAAAAAACCCTCTTCCAACGATTCTCATGTATGAAAGCTTCCCACAATAAAGTAGTTATAACGTATTGTAAAATTCAGGTATCAATTTGCTTTAAAACTGTGAAACCAGCAGAACCCAACTTGGTTTACTCTGTGTTCACGTTGCCTTTACTTTACTTTTTCACACTTTTCATTTGTATTTATAAAGGGAGATTTTAGTGTCCCTGGAAGAGAGAGTCTCTTGCTTCTCAGGGAAGAGAGTCCGGAAAACAAAATCAAACATAATACTATAAGGACAATAGTGTCCACTGGGGACCAATCCTCCAACTGAAGCCAGTAAGGCTTAAAAGCGCTCTTCAGTGAGCCAAATGGGATGGGGCCAAATGGAAGAACGGGAGTTTTAATTATGAATGGAGAATTTTCAGCCTCAATTTCACATTAGTCAGAAGGCACAGAAAGAGCAGATTTTGACTACATCCTACCGGCTGGAGCTTTCTCATGTCTGAGTAAGTCCCAAATTTACTTGAGACCACAGAACTTTTAAACCGGGGGCTAGGAAGGGGGGATGACCCAGATTCCTACAAACATTTAAAAGTCTGTGCCTGCAGAAATCAATGGGACGGAGACACATCAAATGCTTTTGTGAGTCTAGAGCAAATGTCTGTAGTTTGCAGCCAGCTGGTCATAATCAGTTCTTTGGGGAATGTTTCCAGCTGATGGGATTTAGGGCAGCCTCGTTCACTCCCTGATGATGTCCCCTCTTTTCACCAGTCGTGATATTGATGAGAGAGAATCTACCCCCAAATGTATTTATGAACAGTGAAATGTATTTCGTATTGGTCGTATTGATTTGAATATCTCTGGATGTACCAATATTATCTGAGATGATGTATCAGAAGAGGCATGCTTATTGAGTGTGAGTCAGTCAGTCAGCCTGAGTCTCCCATACAGAGGTAGACTGCTCATATGGAAGGGGAAATAGAATGGGTCTTCTAATTGATGCCTTCTGTTGACTAAAACCCCCTCTCTATTGTATATTAATTGCAATATGGTGACTTCATTAGGCAAATGGGTCTGGGAAATGGGATGTTTAGGTGGTTTTAAAAAGCAATCTACTAAAAGCTACACCCCCTCCCCAGAAAAACCTTTTAATGTATTATATTTCAAGGAGACTTTTAAAAGCTAAAAAATGTTGCCATTTTACCAAAAATCTTAACTATTTGTTCTCTTAAAAACAGTGATTACTATCTTTGCAAAATATTTCTGACAAGAATAACTTTTTTCCACAAACTGGAAAGGAAAATAAAAACAAAATAAATATCTGTAGGAAGTGGGATGTATGTTTTTATTGTTTTCTTAGCCACGTAAGCGTTTTGTGTGTCTTCTCCAAGGAATATTTCAAATTTTTTTTGCTGTGTACTGCTTTATCACTAGCAACTATGTTATTTTTGCTTCGGTTTGTGTAAGAAGAGGATATGTCATGAGAGAATAGCTAAGTCTTTAGTTTTTTCTCAGTTTGTGGTTCTGATTTTCTCTGAAGCAAATAATTTTGCATGGACATGAACGTAATTTTGTTTCTTTTTTTACATTGCAAAAGCATAGGCACCTCCTCTCTTCTCTAATACTGTCTGGTGAAGGACAGGTCTCTGTAAGGTTCTGCTCTTTCCTTGTATCATATTGTTGAAGTTTGAAGTTTTTTGTTTTCTGCTGCTTAGCAAAGGAAAACTGAAGAAGTAGGGGAACCTAATGGTCCTCAAATTTGCTGTCTAAGACAATAGTTTCCTCCAGAAAGAAATACATATGAAAAAAAAAGATGTAAACTTCATTACTGCTTGAAAATACCATATTTGTAAACAAGGATTCTAAAATTGTAAAAGAATTATAAAAAAAATTATAGTTTTATGTAACTTTGCCTATTAGAAGTTAGTACCACTAGAATAACTTGTTGGTAATTGATCACATTGAAAATCTGTTCATAAGTTCACTGATGGAGGTCTAGTTCTCTAAGAGATTACAAGGATATTGACTAGTGTAAAAAGTCCTGTACAGTAATTGGAAATAATTTGGGGTCCTATTTTTTTATAGGCATAGCCATATATGAAACAAGCCCCATGCATTCTCACAGTGTGGTGAAGAATTCAACTCTGAACGTTTTAAGCATGTTGGCAGTAAAAACGTCCCTCTCCTCTGGTGTTTCCTTGTAGTACCCGGCATACTTTGGTTGTAAATAGTTTCATCAAAAACATAGCCAGGGCCGTAGAACCTGCTGCTGTTAAAAAACCATTCTGAAAGAATACCTTTTTAAATAGATCTTTCCCTGGAGTTCCATAGGGCACTGAATTTCCACAGATGTTAGCTGAAATGAGTGGGGAATGTGCAAGGAAGTAAGAGGACATGTTCAGACTGGAGCAGATGCCAAAGCTATTAACACTGGCAAAGCTTTAGGGCTATTGTCAAGTTTTGCTTTGTTGTATATTTTGCTTTTGTTTCTAGAAGATGATGTGTTCTGTCAGTTCTGGCCTGGGTGGCATTTAGAACTGTAGCTCTAAAGTGCTTCCGTGAAAAGATTTTCCTTAAACTTGTCTTTAGTAAGCTAAAGGAAAGCAGTTATAAAGTTCTTCTGCATTAACAGGGATTTTAGGTTCTTGTTTTCTCTATTATTTTTAAAGCTTTCACAAAAGACACTGATGTTTTTGTGGACTTATCAAGGCATCAGTGTTTCAAAATATTTCATTAACACCTGAAATTTTTTTTCCTTGGAATCCAATTATTCAACTGTGAACTATTCAAGTTAAAGGTTTTTGGGTTTTTACATGTGTTTTGCTACACTTCTTTTATGGGTGCACTTTTAAATAGTGCATAAAACTCAAAAAAATCCTTTGAAGAACATTGGTTCTTCACATTTGAAGTGATTTATAAAACATATCTTTAAGAGAAGAAATAAAATGACATTTACTGCATATCAGGTCCTTGTAACTACTCATTTTAGCCTTTCTAACACATTGTTTGCATTGTTTGGATTGGTTTATTATTACTGTGCATTTTTTTTTTCTCTTTCTATTGCTCAAATATCAAGCTACAAATGTTTCTTCAACTTTTTCTGGATTAGAAACATTTTTAAGACGACTGAGCAATCAATATGTCTCTTTTGGTAGTGAACTATCAGAAAATACTAGAGGTGCTTTCAGAGGTAACACAATACTTTTTGTGGCATGTACAGTATTGCTTCTTGATGGTAACCTTAAGTGCTAATTCCCGATGGAATGGTAGCCCTCACAGTTCCTGGGTAGGTTAGGTCTGTAATGGCACTTGCTTATAGCGTTAATTACTCTGTCTTCCTAATAAATTTAGTGCCAAGTGATAAAGGTGTGAGTCTTAATATGAAAAATGTTAAGATAAGGAAAGGCTCATTGCAATGTGTTTGCACTTTAAATATTTTTTCCTTTAAATCCTATTAGATTGCTTCACCAAGAAGAAATACAATCTGTAGTTGCCTGTCATCTTTGACAGCACTCCTTCAAAAGGGATTTGATCTGAGAAGATGAAGTAGCTGTTTAACAAATTCCATTTTCTGTATCTGTTGTTGTTCTACATACTACTGTCTACTTTTTCATTTCTTTAAAGAACTTGATGGATTGAGAGGACTGGAATCTGTTATTTCCACTCTGTGGAAGGTAACTGGGAGAAAAAGATTCCATGTGAGAAGTTTTTCTATTAATAATCCTTGGATTTTTAGCCAGGAAAAATGGAAGAACAATGATAATATTTTTCTGACCATATGCTCCTGTTTTACTTCAGTTTTTAAATGTAAGAAGAAGGGAGATTTGCTTAAATGTAAAAAATAAATATCTTTTCTGTATCATATGATGAACTGAAGAAATTTATGCTCAGAATTTTCTTTCTGGGATAATAGGTCAGACTAAGGTTTTAAAAATATGTTTAGTGGATGAATCTTCACAAGCATATTTTGTTTAGAAGAGCTTGGTTAAGTGTATAAAAAAAGTTACAGATATACATATTTGAGGTTGGAGTATTGTATGTTAAACTTAACGATTTAAGTTGTGTTTTTTCTGTTTTTCACTGGTACACGTGAGGAAAGATTGGCTTAATGGTGAGAGGAAAAAAATAAGAATATTGTTTGATTTATTCTTGTAAAGATACAAACCAAGATGTAATAATTCCTCTGTAGTGGCATGGGTTCAGCTCCACCTGGAATCTTATCTTCATTTCTTTGCCAAAAAGATATTGATCCAACTGGAAGAAATTCAGAGGACAGTAACAAAAAAATGATAAAGGCTTGAATAGGTTGATTTATGAAGAAAGCTTAGAAGAATTGGAAATGTATGGTTTGCCTCACAGGTAACTGTGATCGTGGAAGAGGAAAATAATAAATTGCATATAAATGGGATCTCACTGTAAAAATATTAGATGAAGTGTCCCAGAGAAAGTGGTGGAAGCCTACCACTTAGGTGTTTTAACCTAGGTTAGAAACTGTGCAGCTGGGAGTTCTCCATTGGCAAAGAAGATGGGCTGGAGTAACCTCAAGTCTCTTTCTTCCTTTGCTTTTAAAATTCTTCACCTTATGCTTTCAAGAATACCTTTAAGAAGGTATTTCCTGTCATTTTGCATTTGCACTTTCTAATAGAGGAGTTGCCAGCCTGTAGTTTGTGTATGGTGGTACAGGGGCTGTTCCCAAATGGTGGCAACACTCGGTATCTTGTTGTGAAGGCATTTTTCTAGGCAGGTGAGCCAGCAGCTCCACATGGGCACTTAGTGATGTTCATCTCCTGCTTCGCTGGAGTCGCTTCTCTTTTCCTACGGCCCCCATGGGTGGTGGGTGATGTCCCACCTCAGCCACCAGCCTGATGGGATGCAGTTTGTGCTGTGGGATGCACCACAGTGCTGCAGGTGTGGTAGGGGGTGAGGACAGCAGAAAGGCGGTGTTGTGCCCTTCTGCGTGGGAAGGAGGCGTGGTGCAAAGATGAAAGTTTGCGCTGCAAGTCTGTATGTTACATGAATTTCTGAAGTCTTGGGGTTAGATGCTAAAAGCTCAAAGTTCAGGCAAACAAACTGTTTCTCATCTATAGCGGATGTTCTGATTTCCATTTGCTCCCTGCTGTGTTGATTGACATTGTCCTACTAAAGCTCACACCACTGGGAAAACTTGGAAAAGTATTCAACCCGATAGTACTTGCCATAAAAAAATGAAAATAACTTAAACAATGATTTGTCAGCAGGCAGTACTACCGTCACGTGTGCACACCCAAGTTCATTGGTGCTTGAGAAGCCTACAGCCATGTACATGGACCACATCTACAATTTAGTAATGGCAATAGGAGTCATATCGTACGCTGTTTGACTGCCTGAATTTTAGTTTAATTTAAAAATGTTTTAAGGTCCACTCTGTTTAACTGCATGTTAAGAAAAGTGTTTAAGTTTTTCTCCCTCGGATTTAGAAAACAACAAAACCTGTTGAAGTACTGAAGTACATTATCTGAAGCTGGTCTGAAAAAGACTCATTAAAATAAACAGGAGGGCTGGCAAATGAAGAAGTTCAGTGTTTAGCCATTGGCTCTTAAACTACCTGAAAATCTTCTTTCCCCTTCGCAAATGTTGGCTTCCATGTTGCCTCCACCATTGCTTCTGGCAGCTATGTGTTTGTTTATTTTCACATTCTCCCTCCTGCCATTTCTTCTTCTACTCCTCTGAGCCTTCTCCAACTTAGGAAATTTTAATTTATTACCCTGTCTCTGTCGTCTTGTCTTGTTGGAAGTTGTCAGAGGAAAACTGCGAGTCTGCCAAAGCAGCAGTGTTGGAAGTGGAAAACAGGTCAACTATTTTATTTTCTTTCTTTTTTAAAAAACACATAAAACTTGCTAGTGTTTCTCTGACACAGGATGACTTCAATTTCTGTGAAGCTTTCCCGCACCTTTGTGCATGTCTCTTTTTTAAAGAATATTTTAAAACATAAAATAGTCCAAATGTAGAGGCTGTTATGTACATTTTAGCTCCCTGTATACACACAAAATAGGAGCTGCAGCATATTAATGCCAAAAATGGGTCTATATTTTTAGATAGTTCAGCTCAAGCTTCTCAAGAAAGAGGGGAAAAACATGTAAGATCTTTCTTCTGTATCCTGCTTGCTGATTTATAAGTATGAGCAAGTATGATTCATCTAACTGGGTTAATAATGACAACTTCATGCATTATGTATGTTTACATTTGTTGCAAGTAAAATAGGAGCACGGGGAATACAATAGACTGGTAGTAATACACAGGTGATAGCACACAGAAGGAATTGATTTGAATAGGCAAACTTTCTGCAAACTTTTAAGAAGAATGTTGAGTTTTTTATCCTATTCTTTTTTTAAAGTCACTTTGGACTTTCAGGCCCCATGACTTGAAATTCTAGGGAACATCGAGAACTGCTTTGGAGGCTGATTGATGTTTGTAGGAGTATGTCTGGGTTAATATTTGAGGGCCTGACATTCTTTCTTTCTGACTTAAGGAAAAACTACTTGTCTTGAGTCTGCTGTTGAGAAATGCTTTACTCTTGCTTTGTGCTGAATTATCTGGATTTGAAGAATAATTAACTGGAGGCTATGAAAGTATTGGTCTTTAGGTTAGACATTTGACTGTAAGATACTAATAGATAAATAAAGTAGAAAACTTTGCAAAGGATGAGGTCTTAGAGGAGACCTCTTCTGCTTCTCTACCTGGATAGCCGTTCTGGATGTGCGTGTTGCCTCTGTCTTAAAAGACCATATTTTCTATATTTCTTCAACCTTCCCATGAAGAGGCAATCTGTTTAAGCTCAAAAATTGATGTATGTTCACTTTCTCTGTGATTGCTTGCTAAAATTTCAAGCAAATATAGTAAGGTAATATTTACCTTAGGGTTGGTAAGGGTAAGAGGAAGGGTTGGGGTTTGGGGGATTTGTTTTAATAGCAGCTGTTGAGTACCACTGGGGATGGGACCTCTGAGTCTGTTCTAGTGAGGCCACCAAGCAACTATAGGGTGATAATGTTCTGTATTTTTCCATTCTGGGGAGGCTGAAGCATCACAACTGGAAATACTTTTTTCTTGAAGTTCCTGTTAGTGTCCTTTCTTCTCTGGATGGGTTACACTAGAAGGGACTTTGATGTTCCCAAAGAAACAGAAACATTTGTTGCTACACAATGCAAAATTCTTTCTCTTCTTTGAACCTTTGAAATCCATATGTATTTCAGTGCTTCTTGAAAAAATTGCATTTTAAAAGAACAGCTAACAATAACACCAAAAGAGGAAACTCATCTAAAGGCAACCTTCACAAAACCGCTGCAAAAGTTACTCTGATTTTTTTTCCATGCTCTGGTTTTTACTCTTCAGTGCAATCCATTTGAATTGTTATAGTTTAAACTGTGCGTAGACATCATGGCCCGTACCTTGAATCATAGAGCATTAGACGTGAAGTCTTTCTTTTCCAGGTGTATACTAGTTAATCTCTTATTCCTACTGTCTTTCTTCAGTCTTTTTCCTTATCAAAATATTATTGTGCAGATACTTATCTAAAACCATGATTATTTTACTGTTGTCTTCATTTGAAATTTTTTTTCTTCTTGAATTACTTGTTTAGTCTTGAGTTACTTGCATACTCAAGACCTCATAAAATCCTTTTTTCAAAGTTTGTATGAGATAAACAAGGCAGATGTATTACTTTTTAAAAATACATAGAAAATATTTGAATGGTGGCTTTTTTACAGGCCAGCATTTTTTGTCTTTATAACTTCTGTCAGAATAAGATGGGATGTATTGTGAGAGTAGCAGATATGTTTTATGAAATAGGTCTGAAAAGAATGCAAAATAAACAAGATTAATTTAAAATATACAGATGAACTTAAAATCTGTAAGTGCTGAAAAATTGCATGATTGTTTTCATATAATTTAAACAGTGAAATCAAGCAATGTAAAAATTAGTGGTCTTACTTTGCAGTCATTGTTGGATGAAATACTTATCATCAGCAGTAATTCATCAGGTTTCCTGATGGCTTGGGTTACAGTGTTTCCAGAGTAAGTTTAATTAATTCACATTGCCTCCATCTTTGGTTACTGGCTGTACTGATAAATATCTCCATAAAGTAGGGTTAGGAAAATAATATCTAAGATTTGCTTGTGAAACACTGTCTCAACTCACACATTTCAGAAAGTATGTTCTGCGTTAAAATATATTAAATATTTTGATGTGATTTTCTTGTTACAGATTCAGAATATGAACAACATAATCACTTTTCCATTGGACAGTTTGCTGAAGGGAGATCTGAAAGGAGTAAAAGGGGTATGTTTTTCTTCTTATTTATATATATTATTGTTCTACATAAATAAATTTAGTTAGCATATTAATCTTATTTGATGGAAAGCATGGGATACTAAAGTAACGTATTAGCTTAATAAACAAGAGAATTTTTTTCTTTTTGTGAATTGAATCATCCCTTCTGTTTGTGGTTTCCCATACAGCAAGCTCTTACTGTATACAAAACAACATTTGAGAAGCTTTAAAAGCAGCCCTGAGGGCAGCAGAGAAAGAGATGTAAGAATTTAGATATTTACTTAATTGAGGAGGAGATAGTACTTTATTTAAAAGGATTATTATTAATATATTTATTTAGCATTCTAAACTTACCTGTAGCTATAGAGATTATTAAGAAAGACACATTAGACTGCATGAGCATAGGATTTTTCTTAACAAAGCTGGGATCTGCTTGTGCCCTGAGGATATTTCGTATTTCAAATAATAATAACTTGGGACTCAAAGGATAATATGTTTATAATAAATTTCAAAGCCTATGGCCAACAAACTTATTTGGCTTACATTTCGTTTACTACTGAGCAAACAGGAAGCCACTGGCAGCTATTGTTCTTGGACATCGAAGGAAGAAGAAAAATGTACATAGACTAAAAATGGCCTCCATAAATTACTGGAGGATAAAGAGATTATTTAGTAATACAGGCTTATCATCTTTGTGTTGCTCGCTTACCAGATTTCACTCCTCCTTTTTCTATGTCAGAATAAATACATTTTTTACAATACAGTGTTTCCCCCATGTTCCTGACTTGAGAAAATAATCAAATGATGCTTTGATTAATTTCAAAACTGTTGAAATAACTAGTGTAACACGTAAGAATTAGTTCCTAATCTGTAGTTGCAAAGTTTTTGCAGTGTCTGACAGTTAACAGTGCGGGTTTTTTTTTTTTGTAATTGGCTAATCTCTTGAACTCCAGCAGAATTTCAACTGCTGCATTTTTAGATATCAGTGAAATAATTTTACAACCTGTTATGATCATTTTATCCAAATTGCCTTCTTCAGAGGGAAAAAATAAAGGAATTTGGAACATAGGTATTTCAAAATTCTCACAGAATTAGTTGTGTCGAGCCGTATGGCCTATACTGTTACCATTAAGTCAGTGGGAAATTGACTTCTTTATCTTCAGTGGAATGAATTAAGTCCTCAGCCAAGGCTATGCCACAGCCTCAGGACAGGTGCTTCTTTCCAGTGGAGCCAGAGATGGAATGATGAGAAAATAGTAAATTGGATTAATTGCATAGTGTGCTCTTGGGATGACACGTGGTTATACCTTTCAAGGAGTAAAATAGAGCTGTAAAAAGCATCCTAGAGATGCTTTTAATAACATGAGTGTATTAATTCTGTGTACAAGATTGTTTTTCCTATGTACAAGATGCTTTTACACAATCCTTAGGTGAGCTGTTCAAGAAAGGGTGGAGTCCCTTATTCTAGTTGGCGCTGCAAATGGCCAAGGTGTGTCTTCATCATTAGATCCACCATATTTTTCATGTAAATAACTAACTGTATTTTTTTATTTTTCATGACAGGACTTGAAAAAACCCTTTGATAAAGCTTGGAAGGACTATGAAACAAAAGTGTATGTATCTTTTAAACTTTATTTAAAAGGGAAGTATAACAGAAATCTATAAAGATCATTATTTAATGTTAAGGTCCCAGCCCAAGGTCCTAGCTGGGAAGCTGAGCTTTTTTTTTTCTTCTTTTTTTGTTTTTCTTAAAACCTGGAACTGTGTGAAAATACAAGTGCATAGACACAATCATTTCAAATTCTGTAGTATGTAACTTATTTTGAGACAAAATTGTCTTTTGTGTGTGTGTGTGTGTTAGTGTGTGACAGTCAGTGTTTGTGGTAGACCTCTTTGCTTAATGAAGTTCCAAGTAATGAGCATAATCTCCCGGTTCATGTTCTTCCACGGCAAATTCTTACACTTCAATTGAGAAAGTTTTACTTTAATTGGTAAAGAATTTTTTAAAAATTTGTAATAGTGTCCATATTACTACCTGTAATCTACTAAATGTGAAAATCCACTTCCTTTTCTGTCTTCCTCTACTTTTGGAGGACACTACTACATAAAAGGAAAAGTTAGCTATCCTATGTTTTCATCCTTAACTACCAAAAGTGCAGCAACATAATTGTACTTGATGTCCTTTTAAGCATTTGTTGTTGCTGTTTTTTTTTCTTCTCCTCATCAGTGACTAATTCACTATAATTAGCAAGTTTCTTTAGTCAGAAGAGCACAGAAGAAATTATATACTTTATGCCTGAGTGTTTTCAAATGTCTTAACAAAAAATGTCAAGAATATGCAAGTCGAGATTTAGTACTGGATTTGTTAGCCTAAAACCCTTGTAATGACTCTTTAACGTCTCTGGCTCTAGCGTCTCTCATGAGACCGTGCCCAATGCTTCAGGTCTCCAGGAAGACGTTATTTGATACTGAGCCTTTGGCACTTACCAACAAGGTGGTAAGGCTGGTGGGGGCATGAATTTGTTTGCTGCTACCAATCCAAAACTGCCCATGATTCCAGATTGATCCAGTAACCTTGGTAAACCACATTTAATTAGTGTGGTTTATTTAAACATATGGATATTTTCTGCATTTCATGCCAAGGTTGAATGCTCTTAGCAGGTGTCTTGCGCACTGGAAGTGGATGAATACCTATATGAGTCTTGAGTCAGCTATGTCTCATGTTGCGTGTTCAGCCCAGTTTACTATAAGCCACTTGTTTGAAAGTGCCTGATGCACATTATAAAGAGCTATGAAATTAGTTTTCATAGCAGAATTTTATATCCAGCTAAATTAATCAAATGAGTCAACAAAGCTCAGCAACTAAAATCAAACATAATTAATTTTGGTATCTTGTAAATCTTCAGGTGGTTTAGTGCCCTATATCAGAACAGTTGTTTCATGGGCTGACCAAGTCAATTGTATCAGCACAGCTGATTGGTAGTCTCTGAAATAGAATTTTATAGTGGGTTTTATTCCTTGTTCCAGTGTTACCTGGATTGTGGCTATTGGCTGAATTTCATGTCATACATCCATATCTTTGATCTTCTGAGATGGTGCTGCATGTGTCAGACCATTTCTGATGGTACAGGTCCAGAAGAATTGTATATGATGACACTGTTTAACATGAATAGCTTGCAGATCTCCAGCCACCTAGACTGGCTGAGAATCTAGCACTGTTTTTTTAATTGCACAAAGTTAGAATGATTATCTGGTGGTACCCACTGTTGTGTGCAAACAGTCTTCAGAAATTATTCCTGCAGGTGGTTTACTCACAAAAGCAACAAGTTTAGCAAGTTAGCTAAATTTCATTATTCCTTTTGTGAATAACAATGAGAACCATCTAATTACTGCTTTCTTGGCTCAGTTGTGAAGAAGACCTGAGTGGCTTTTGGTTTTTGAAACTGCTTCTCTGTAGCTGGATTTTCATAACAAGACATTCTGAAATGTTGAGATAAACTTCCAGTGTGAATCCTTGGAAGATTGTGATGGCTCCAGTGTTTCGTGTTCTTAATACCAGTGAATTTGGTGCCATGCCAGTTATCAGTTGTTGAAGTAATTAAGATTTCTAACCATTGCCCCATAGCATTAGTTGATCTCTGAGGATGGCCCATAAAGAACAGTCCTGTAATTTGGTGTGCTATTGTCTACCTGTGCTTGATTGCTGGATCTGAAAGCTTGTTTACTTATGTATAACTCATTCATAGTGACATCCCACAAAGTTTATGTGCAGAATTTAAAATACATTAGCATGCTGCTGGGACACATACCAAGAATGCTGTTACTACTGTACCGAGATCTCTGATGCTTTTAGAATTTCTGATAGAATATTCACCAGGATGAGTATGTTGCAGTGATGTAAAGATTTGTACTTAGGTCCTCAGTTTGGTCAGAGCAGGTGGTCTGTTTCACAGTCTTTCAGAGTCAGGTATTCCAGAAATATATTTATCTGCTTTTTTAACTTAGTTAAGTACTTGAGGAGTAAAAATGCCCACAGAAAATGTATTTGTATCTGTATATTTGGGGTTTCTCATTTGAGTTTAAGGACAGTAGATGCTTGGAAACATTGTTGTGTATGTTATTTTGTTCAGGACCTGAAAATGTGGTGTTGGCGTGTTTATTTTCTGTCTGTGGGATTGAATCGAATGCTGCTTGTATGATATCATGAGGTTTGGTTGTGGTTTTTTTTTTTTTCCTTTTAACCAACAGTCCTTCAGAAAGCCTACTTTATGACTTTGCTCTCAAATAAGACACTTGGGTTTTGATCTGAAACAGGTTCCTTTTTCCACTGTAAGGAGATACCTCTTTACATGTTACCTCTAGTTTCTGCAAGATTTTTTAACAAATGAAGCACACCTCCTTGACAATGCTTATTTCTAAGCTATATATGTGTCAGGTTATTCAACATGCAAAAACTGAAGGTAGCACGTGTTCATCAGGAAATTCTTTCAGATCCATTACCGTTTTCTGTGATATTTCCTGGTGGTGGGCTGGTACAATTTATTTGTGCTCTAGCTTTTTTAAGTGGTTAGATGAAAGTTCCACATCAATATTCTAGAATTTAAAGCTCTTAGTCTAGCCTGTTGAGCTCCTTCACTTTGATCAAGACCAAAGGATCATCTGCTTGAGGCTTGGGATAGGGAGCCTGGGAATTCCATGTACAGAAAAAGACTTTAAAACAAGGGGCTTTTTTTGTGTGTGTGTCTGGTTGTTTTACAACAGCAGAAATTACTTATTGTGGCTTAAGTTTGGCAGTCGGGGAATATTATTTTTCAGTGCAAGATGCCTCACTTCTAACCAAGGAGCAAACCAATTTTCCATAGTTCTGTTGAGTTGAATTCAGACTGGAACTTCCTCAAGACCCCTGCCCCTGCAGTAGGACTGTGGGATTTGTCAGATCCTCTTGCACATAAGGTCAGTTCCCAGAAAAACTGAGATGTTGCCAGCTGTCATCATTGGGCGTTGGTCTTTAGGAATCAGAGATGGGAAGTTTAATGATGTGATTTTGAAGTTAAGGTGAGAATTTTAATTCGAGCCTGAATCTGTTCCGGTCAGCTTTATCATCTGCTGAATTTTGAACATAGGAAAACAGTGAGTTTTTTCTGGGTTGCTATTATATATGCCACTGAGGTTTCTTGAGATAATAACTGTTTTGATTCTGTGGCGATCCCAAATGGATCTGAACTTCATTATAGCTGTGCATTTTGGTCATCTGTAGCAGTGGGTAGACACTGAGTCATCTCAAGAATTCTTGATCGTGAATTGAATTTTTTTGTTGCAGTAACTTCACCGTCTCTGCCTTGACAAAAAGGGCAAAGGGACTGGGAGAGCTAACCTTAGTCTCACCTACAGCTTGTGCTGCCAGAGTGGGATGGTGGATGTAGGTGTTGATAGCCGGAGTTTTGCTCCGCCTTCTTCAGTCTCTTGCCTTAGATGACTCCTTGTTTGGACTGTGCCTAAAACCAGTCCTAGGTTTATGCTTAGTTAGCTTTCTTTGCCAGTGATACTTCTTCAAATATGTGAATATCTCTTTTTGATCTTTATTTTTTTCCTTTCTTTTTCTCTTCCCTTTGGGTTAACAAAACCATAAAGGCTGCTTGGCTGCTCTTTATCTGCATATCCCTCTCTATCATATGCTTAAAATCATACTGTTCATCTGCATTTCCTAGTCACAAGTACAGACCTGTGAAGCTAAGCGCCAGATATCAAAGTGGTATTTTTGTAGTCTGTGTGGAAGTGACAGTATCTTCATCCTGATTTCTGTCTCAATAGGCTGTCTTTATAAGGAAGAATTGGAGCTTATTTGCCTCAATATCTCATCTCTCTTACTTGCACCTTTGTGATGACGTATCTGCTGCTAATATACCCAAGTGTGACCTATTTGAAAAGAAATTCAGTTAATTCAAAAATGGCGTTTGTCTTGCTTTTTCCCCATAGAAATTTCTGAGCTGCTACTTCAAGCTCTGTATGTAATTAAGTGTGCTTAAAAATTACTGTGTATCTAGTTTTGTTTGGGAGAGTGATGTTCAGATCCATTCTTAAGCTCATGGATCACCATCATCAATGTTGATTATCATGCAACTTCTTTGCCCTGTAGCTACCTAACTTCTCGGAGTATTTTCGTGAAGATCACGTTAGCTGAAGTAACTGAGGGAGCGTGGATCCATTTTTCTTTGTACCTTGGGACTGTTTTTGAATAAGGGAGTAAGAGGAGCAAATAACCCCAGAGCTTTATGCCAGCCTACCTCCGTCAAAAAATTGGGAACATCCTGAGGTGACATTCATGAATAATTCATCTTTTCTCACCATCGGTCATTAACATGCTTCAGTTGAAGCCATAAAGATTTTATAATGTTTTTAAAGCTTTAAAGTAGTTAAAAGCAGTGCATTTCTCTTAGGACCTCAGTTACAGCCTTTGTTTCCCATATAAAAACTGCTACTACGGCACTGCAGTGGGATTAGTCTGTCTGTGTCCTTTGGGTAGAATTGGTGCAGACTGGGCTCTTTTTGTTCTGAGGCAGTTGCTTTCCTCCATGTACTTAAACACTAATGGCAGACGCGCCGGGGGAGCATATGGGGAAGGAGTACACATGTCATAAAAACTGCTCATTCTCCCAGCAGGCAGACCGTATTCAACAAGGCAGCAAGCCAGATTTCACCCACATTCTTCAGTTTAATCCGTCCTGTAGTGGTAGATTTTGAGGTGAAGACATTGTATCAATTTTTCACAGGAAATACAAGCATTAATTTACCGAAGCATATTATTTACTAATTTTTTAGCTGAATAGTAGTGTCTGTATTCCAGACATAAACATGTCTTTCCTGAAAAGAAAGAAATGTTAATTTTTTTAATAAAGGTGTCTTACTTTTAGGCCTGTAAATATATATTATCTTCAGAAGTCCTCAGCTGGTAAGTGTTGTGCTAATGCTATGAAACATAAATGCTTAATGAAAACTAACAAGCTTTTTCTGGGAAGGCTGGCTCCCTCTCCTCCTTCGCCATTCTCCTTGTAAAAGTCGGGCATGAGGTCTGTTACGCACAACTGAGTGAAGAGAACAAGTTGTTTGAATGCGCTTATGGGATTATAAGATCAAGGCAGTAGGCTGAGGTGCATTACGTTACTGTGTGGAAACGCAAGCACTCATATCTGGGTATAACTATTACTAATGATTTGTTTATGAACCATTTGAAGCCAATGGAAGAATAAACGAATTCCACAGTCTTCTGTAAAGATGTCTGCATGGCTATTTGATTAAGTGATGATGTTTCCAGTTTGGTAAAATAATTTTTTAAACAATATTTAAAAAACTTAACTGAAAAATATGCAAACTTTTCTCAAATTACTTCTTCAAAGCTCTAACTTGACTCAGTAGATCATTGATATTCATAGACTGTAGGTATTTCTGTCACGTTTCCTTTTAAAGCCTGTACATAAGATGAAGTGGAGGTCACATCTTGAAAATTGTGGCATAGAATGAAAGTGCTAAACGAGGTAGCTTTAATATAGAGTCATAGATAGAATAATAGAATCATTTAGGTTGGAAAAGACCTTTAAGATCATCAAGTCTAACCGTTAACCTAGCACTGCCAAGTTCACCACTAAACTATGTCCCTAAGTGCCACGTCTACACATAGACATACACATACACATACTCCAGGGACGGTTCCTCAACCACTTCCCTGGACAGCCTGTTCCAATTCTTGACAACACTTTCAGTGAAAAAATTTTTCCTAATATCCAATCACCTAAACTTCCCCTGGCGCAGCTTGAGGCTGTTTCCTCTTGTCCTGTTACTCATCTGTTCCTTGGGAGAAGAGACCAACCCCCACCTCTCTACAGCCTCCTTTCAGGTAGTTGCAGAGAGCGATAAGGTCTCCCCTCAGCCTCCTTTTCTCCAGGCTGAACAGCCCCAGTTCCCTCACCTGCTCCTCGTAAGACTTGTTCTCCAGACCCCTCACCAGCTTCATTGCC
>VYZM01014175.1:182850-239880 GCA_013398915.1 Dromas ardeola
CTTGGTGTCATCTGCAGACTTACTGAGGGTGCACTTGATCACTCATCCAGCTCATTGATAAAGATATTAAACAGAACTGGCCCCAATACTGATCCCTGGAGAACACCACTTGTGACCGGCCACCAACTGAATTTAACTCCATTCGCCACAACTCTTTGGGCCCGGCCATCCAGCTAGGTTTTACCCAGCAAAGAGTACACCTGTCCAAGCCATGAGCAGCCAGTTTCTCCAGTAGATTGCTGTGGGAAATGGTAGCAAAGGCTTTACTAAAGTCCAGGTAAACAACATCCGCAATATGCTGCTTTGAGCCTGAGATTTCATACTAAGTAATTTTATTTTGAAAGAAATTACCTGCAAATTAAATGGAAAAAGCTTTGAATGGATCTGCAGATATTATGAATGAAATACTGGAATGATTTGGACATGTTTTGCTCACTCTGCCATCTCCCCATCCTCCAGTGCAGGATGAGTGAAGGGGAACAGCTTTCCAGCATTTCCAAAGGGAAAAGATAACTTCTTCATTCAAGATTTGGGTGATAAGAGGGAATCGTGCTTTACTATCAACCTTGACAGATAGTAGGATAAAATATAGCTCTTTCACTGAAAGGCTAGGGTGCCAGAGCTGAAGTTGGACAGTCAGGCTGAAAAGGAAGCCTAGACAAAGAAAGGATATTTGAAATTAAATTGTGTAATAATATTTTGTCAAACAAAATAGCCCTTGGACGCACTTCATTTTCCAGAGTGCTCCCCATTCAAGTCTGCACCTTCCAGGTGCTATTCCATTCTCTGCACCTTCTCATGTACATACCCAGACTCAGCCTGGGTTACTGCTATATGGGGAAGGAGAGGAAGAAGGACAGAGCTGCTGCCCAGCCAGCCAGTTCACTTCTCCTGCATGTACGCAGGGTGTTCTAGTTGTTTACCCTTGTTCACTGGCTCAAAATAAATACCAGTCTTTGGTGCGTTAAACAGTAAAATAGGTCCTGTCCTTTTTAAAGTTTAAAAAAATAAAAATGTCTACTTTGATGTTTATTTATACTATGATATGCATGACAAAATTGATTTCTTTGAAATACAAATTAAAATTTATATTGAAAGAACAGTTGGTTTTCATATTGGAGCTCTAAAAATAGTCATATAGTAGAAACTGAATGGGCGAGACCGTTTATTTTGTATCTGATTGACTTTTCTGTTGTAATTGTTCATCCTGTATTTCAGCTTTACTTGTCTGTTACACAGATCTGAGCTCACTGTGTATTAGCCATGTGCAGTTGCCTTGTAAATGGACTGAAGTGTGCTCAGATTTTAATCTTAGTCAGCAAAGTCTATATATGTGATATGTGCTGTATGAGCTTTAAGAACATCAGCTTGACAAAACATTTCCTTCTTCCTTATTGCTTCTAGAGTATTTTTCTAGTTTTCTTAATTTTCTCATTAATTTTGCGTAATTGATCTGCCTGGAAAACCCAGATACCCTGCAAAATTTGGAAATCCCACAGTGGCACATCGTAGAACTGTCTTTGCCAGCAGGATTTGGTTAATGTCACCATGTCGCTTGAAGCTGAGTTGACCCTTGCATTTGGGTAGGAAACACAGCCAACATTTAGCACTCAGAAGATTTGCCTGCAACACTGCTGTACGCGGTTTCTTTGTTTCCCTAGAAACAAAGTGCTCTGTAGTATCAGTCAGATTGGAGGTAGCATATTACTGTATCAAAATAACAGGTTAAATTCAAGATTACAAAGCTGAAAATGTAAGTGGAGACTAAAAGCACAAATAAGAAGGAAATGCAAATGTGAAATGCACCATCACGTATCTCTGGTGTTTGTCGCCAAGAGATGGTTGGGTTTTTTTGTAAAGCATCTCTGAAATTTTTGAAGCCATGGAGCCTGAAACTCCAGCAAACGGCTTCAAGGACGTCTTATTTCTCTGAATTACTTGGTAGATGTCGCTATGCTTTAGTCTTGGTTTAACTACTTTTTGCCTGTCGAGTATGATTTATCCTTTAAAGAGTAGAAAGGACTCTTTCACCGAAATCTAGCTCTTTCTTTAGAAGGAATTCAATTTCTTAAAATGATGTATGCTGTAATATTGTGCATAAATGTTTGATTCTTTGGCAGTATTGTCTTTTGGTTTACCTAGCATCTAGGGACACCTTATAACATGTTAATAAGCTCTTAAGATTTTAGAAGTGGTTATGTCATCCTATGTTTGACTCTTGTTCTCTGTAAACAGTGAAAATATAACTATCAATTTCTATTGTACTGTTAGACTTGACTTACATTTCAGTGAATTCTCTGGCCTCATGAATCAGATTAATGTGGAAATTGAGAGAACTAAAACTGTCCTGGATCTTTGCTCTGAGGTTTGACTTTTTTAGAACTATCAAGTATGATATAATCTAAACTCTCCTAGAGTGTGTGCTAGAAAGGAGATGCATATTTGTAATTTTCTGTGAATCTTTGTAATGGTTTATCTTCCTTATTCATGGTTAACGTCTGGTTAATTCTTGTGTTTGGACTCTGTATTCTGTGGCTACAAAATGGCATAATTGGCAATAAGTGGGTAAGAGTACAGACTTATTTTTGATGAAAACAGAACATTCTGGAACCAAATTTTTCTTCAGGCGAGCGAAGGTTTTTCAGAATATTTAGCCTGCCTGCTTCTGGCAGGACGCGATGGGGTGAGGAGGAGCACAGAGCTGGCTGGATGTGCTGCCTGCTGGGATACTGCTCGGGGCTGGCTCTGCCGTGCCTGACAGTACCAGGAGCACAGCGGAGCTTTCTGAATTGCTGTTCAAAACGTTTCCCTGTGGGAATGTTATGGGATCAGATTAATGGGATTAATTCTAGTTTTCCCTTGCTGCTTGAGGTGTAAGAGGCGGCAGTTCCTCATTCTTGAGGAGTATAAGTACAGAATGTATTGTTGACTGGAAGTCCTTAGACCATCTAGGACTTTTTCCCATGAGCTGTTAGGGTAATGTTAACATCAGGTTAAGAGAGCACTTGAGACGTGTCATCCTTTCAGAGAGAGAGCTGAGAGACACTTGACTGCCCAAGAGGAGGTATGACAGTGCCTGTGTTATTTGTTCCTCTCATCTGCTTCCTGTATTCCTGTGTAATGCTTCCTCTTGTTCAAAAGCAGTATAGCATTTCCTCAGGAAGCTCTTTCCAGAATTTTCAGCTTCTGAAGGGTGCAAGTGGCAAACTAAAAGTCTTTCACCAAAAAGTAAACACCCTCATGTATTTTCTTTTATTAATGTCTTTTTTCATAGCAGGCTTGTCTAAACTGGGTAGTATAATTACGCTACCGCCTTTGGGAATAATACGGAGAAGGGCTGTAACAGACGCACAAGTGTGCTTAGGGGAGTTATACTGTATGGCAGACATTGGTTATTCATTTATATTCTGCAGGAGAACCTGTTTTATTCAGAGCTCTTGGAAAACGTTCGTGGAAACTTTTAGGGAATTAGGACAGCTGGTCTAGCAGACTTTGGAGTCTGCAACACAGCCGGCTGGCCGGCACTCCCAGTGCCAACTGGCTCAGTAGCAAGTAGAGATGGCAACTGTGATTTTGGCTTAGGGAACCCTGTATATATAGAAGATGACTTGATGACAGGAAAGACTCAATAAAGCTGATGACATAATTGAACTCTGTTAACCAGTGTTCGGTCAGTTGGGATTAAACATTTCCCTACATTTTAAATTAAAATTCATTATTTTGCTTCTGGACTTTTTTTTTTTCTTCAATGAAAGAATTTAGTATCTTCCTCACATTTAGTATCTTCTTTTGGAATATCTGTCAGGACATTATTTTAACAGGTGATTGACTTAGATTTCAGCTACTGTATGTCATTGCTGATCTTTAGTCATTGTCAAATTTCAAATGAAGTGTCATCTGGAAGTAAGTCATATGCAAAGCTACAAGAGTTTGAGTCTGCAGCTGTCAGTCGACTTCGTGAATAATCAGATTTCCTGAGAAGCTGTGGATTTCTCACTTCGTTGACTGATTCTTTGCCTTATAGTACAAAAATAGAGAAGGAGAAAAAAGAGCATGCTAAACTGCATGGGATGATCCGTACAGAAATAAGTGGAGCTGAGATTGCAGAGGAGATGGAGAAAGAAAGAAGGTTCTTCCAGTTACAAATGTGTGAGGTAAGATTCAACATGAAATTCATATTATTCTGCTAATATTTTCAGGAAAATTTTCAAAAACACAATTGTTTAATGGGAATTGTGATGTTAAAGGGAAATACCAAGTTATTAGTGGACTTCATTTGCTAAAACACTTTTTTTTTTTATTCCTGATGTGCTAACTTTGCAGGGAATTTAGATCTCTTCTAATTTCGCTTAACAAGTGAATTGTAGAATAAATAAATAATGCAAAACTCAATTAAACACTGAGAGATGCTAATAAATAAGGCTTTACACAACTACCTCACTATAAGTTATTTAAAGCCCTGGATCATTCTCTAAGTTGTTCTGTATGGTGACAGCTGTTGCGTTAATGAGGAGAGACTCCAGTCTAGCACACTGTTAGGCTGGTGCTGGAAAAAAAGTGCTAAGGATGGAATCCAGTTGTCTTTCAAGATGTTTCAGAATGTTTCTACTTTGAAATCTTTGTGATTTTGAAGTATGTTAAATCTGATGTGAATATTTTTGTATTGATTAAGGACATGTCAGGTTCTGTGGCTGGGAATTCAAGTTGCCATGTTCGTTCTTTCTATGCATTGACTCAAAAATATACCGTGGGTGTTTCTTCTGTTTTTACTTTGCTGATTAGAGATAATTGGACTCATTTGCCAACATAGCTTAACAGCAGTTGTCCTGAATACCACTTTTAGTAACTGCATGCACTGATACTGAGTAGAAAGGCTTCGTGTTCTTATATGGAGTCAGACTAAAGTATTCAAAACTGGTGAAGGGATTTGAGTACCCAATAAACATACGGATGTTGCCAGCCAATAGTCATAAAAGGGGACCTTGTTTTGGTTTTGTTGGTAAATCAGAAGTGTGACATATTGAAGTTGTATCATAAGTACAGGCTAGTTCTCTATAAATTGTGAAAGTGAACTGAATGCCAGATGCCTAGAGCTCAATTTTAAATTAACAGGAGCTAGAGGTGTGATTCTTCTAACTAAATACTATCCAGTGCACATGTCTACATTTACGCTATTCATCTGTTCACCTGAACCAGCATAAAAAACTGCAACATTGAAAGCTGGCACTTGGATACTGCTTTATTTCAGTGGACTTAAAACATTTAGGGTGTTCTGCAGGTTAGGGAAAACCAGATGCATTAGAGCATTGCTAAGAAGACTTTTCACTCCTTTGCTTGGAGTCTAAGCAGGGGTTAAAAATTGTCATCATTTAATGGACAGTTAAGGATTCCTGTAAATATTTGGTCAATCTTACTTCTGCTTGTGTGGCTGACATCCTTTGTGCTGTGGCATTCAGGGGAGGAGCTGTCACTTAATATGGACTTTGATTGTGTCTAATGCAAAAGGACACTAATTAGACTTTTTTTTTTTTAGCTTGGCAGTAGATTTTTAAAATCTCTTGCTAAACTAATTTGCTGTAATTACTGTGTATAAGGAATTGATAGAGAAAACGATAAAATCGGAAGTTAGGTTTAAAAAATGGTTAAAATAATGCCTCACTTTTTTTGAGTAAACAGTTTTCTTCCTTAATGACATCTGTTTATCAATGAATTCAAGAACTAGTGAGGTAGATACCTAGATGGGCTGCTAGGATTAAGAATGGCTTTCTAAATTTACTACACAAACCCTTTTATGCTTCCTTTAACACAGGCTTCCACTAGGAGCCACGAAGGATGTTTTAACAGTTTGAACTAATCATAGTGAAGTCCCACAGAGTATCAAAAATCAGCAGTGGCAACAATTGCTTTTGTGTTATTAACCCTTGAAGACACTGTTTGATGCATTCTCTTTTAAGTCTTCTAAACCTGCAACTGTTAAAGCTTGTTGAAATATAACTAAAATATTAAAAAATACTGTAGCAGTAATAATTAATTTATTTTGTGAATTACTGTTTCAACAGTACCTGCTGAAAGTCAATGAAATCAAGATTAAAAAAGGAGTGGACTTGCTTCAGAACTTGATCAAGTATTTTCATGCTCAGTGCAAGTATGTTTTAGTTTTCTTTATATCTACACAGTAACTGGAGCAATGTTTTGTTTTAAACTTTTGACGTCATCATAACGCTTTTCTAGATTTTTCAAAATAAATCTAAGATTAAACTATTCTTGCTGAAGTCTTTTGACAAATTGCAGTTGTCATAGATTAGTCATTGCTTTTGTTACTGTATTCTGAAATATCTGATGAGATTGAGCTAGTCCCGTAGAATATAATTGTCTGTTCGAAAGGAGTGATGCACGGTAATTTGGCATATTTCATAAACTACTCTTGAAACGGAGCTATTAGTTTGATCTATTACTTATTGGTCCAATAGTTTTGACAGGCTTTTTTGACCATATCTAGCAATGATCTGAATTAATTCTGTGCTCAAGAAAAACAAATTGCGTAAGCAGTGGGATAAAACTATATTGAAAGAATCCCTCTTTTTCTAATTAATTAGAGGATTCAGTAATAAAACACAAAGCTCTTGTTAGAATGCTGTACTTTTTTATGGTAGTCTTACAGATCAATAATACAGCAATAAAGTCATAGCTATAAACTTGAAAAAGCCGCTGTTAACCTGTTCAAATCAGTAAGTTTTCTCTTCATCTTAAAAGACCAGTCTGCATCTATGTAGGTTTTTTCCCTATATAGCTGTGTTGCTTTTAAAATCAATTTCACCTGTACTATGTCATTCATCTGCTCTGTCCATTTAATAAGATTTTAGCAACATAAATGTTGTGTTGTCACTTTCATGTCAGCTTCCCAGAGTGAAAATGTTTTCTGTTGCAAATGATGGAGCAATTTTTAATCAAATTTGCATGCAGTTGTGGTTTCTTTAAATTTATTTTTTAAGTTTCACTTTTTTTTTTTTTTAAAGAGCTGGAATACTTGGCATAGATAACATTACTGTGCCAATACAAAAATACCTATGATACAGTAAGATGTAACATCCTTAGTTTGCATATAGGTCATAATTAATGTTTGGGAAACAAAGGTGTTTCGCTTTAGTAGGAAGATTGCATCAGGTGTTACATTATTTGGCTTCAAGAAGTCACAATTATTTTATATCTACTAGACCTTTTGCTGTTCTACAAATGAGTCTTGCTTGTTCTGGGCCTTCAAAAAGTGGGATGAGAACCTGCATTTGAGATAAGAATGAGGAAAACTTACATGGCAGTGGATTGTGGCAGTTCTGAATCTAATTGGGGATTTTGCATGTTAGAATAAGCTATGATGGAAGTAAAGAGGTGGATCAGTCAAAGATGCATAAAAAATAAATGTTTAAAGTTTTGAAGTCTATGATGGCATAATAATATGCACGTCTTCCTTTGGCAACTTTTTAAACAGAAAATACAAAGTAAAGTTTAATAACAGTTTGCTTTTTGTTTTTCTTAAGTTTCTTTCAGGATGGGTTAAAGGCAGTTGAAAGTCTCAAGCCTTCAATTGAAACACTCTCGACAGATCTTTATACAGTGAGTAGCAACCTTTCACATTTGTGTTGGAAACTTAGTTTTTTACAGTAAAACTGATCATTTTGGTTCAGGTTGGCTGACTTTTGATAGTCAGCGTTTTAAGACTGACTAGATTTTGAGAAAATTTTGTTTTAATATCATATGCAGAAGCCTTAGTTTCAGTTCAGGACCCCACTGTGTAAAATGTTAGGAAAACAGCCTTTGCTCTAAAATGTTTACTAACTAAGTGGAAAATAACATATGGTTTCAAATTGAACACAAGGAAGCAAGTACAGTGTGAGGCAATATCAAAGTCTTAATCCAGCAACATCCTAGCCATTATCAAGTTTTTTGAAGATATAAAGGAAAATAAATTCATCACGTTATCTTTTCTCTTTGTGTTTTCGTTCTTTCTGAACATTTCTCAGAAAAATGAACCAATTAAGTAGCTAGTTTGTAAGAACTGCATTGAAACAATAATGTTATTTTTAACCTGTGTTTTCTTCATTCAAGATTAAACAAGCGCAAGATGAGGAAAGAAGACAATTAACACAGCTTAGAGATATTTTAAAATCAGCACTCCAGGTTGATCAGAAAGAGGTGAGCATATAAGGTGGTTTAACATTGGAATACCCATTTTAATTACTTCTAATGTAATGTTAGTATTTGAAATAGAGTTATTTTAACTTTTATCAGCCATCTAATTTCTTTTGTTTGTTCATCTTTGTTCTGATGTTGATATTGAATGTTTCTGACAAAGGCAGGGTTTTTTAAAATTTGATGTCACTAAAAATATATAAGACTTACTGCAAAATCATTTAAGATGGTGCACTGTGTGAACTAACAGACAACGGTGTCTGCATTGCTCAAACTGAGAATGAAAGAACTTTGGCAGTAGCAAGGAGACCCCACTAGTACAGTCTTATCTCACAATAATATTCCAAACTGTATAAAGATTATGTAAAACTGAACTTCAAATCCCAAAACACCTCTTGTCCTCATCTGCAAAAATGACAATTAAGTTTGCTACTCTGCTGCAAGATGCCAGTTTTCAAACATGCAAGAGCTGGGTAAGTTGGGCAATCTAACAAATAAGTATTCTTTGAGTTTCACTTATGATTGCCGTTAGATTTAAAGAATTCTGGAGTAGCTTTGTTTGGCAAACTCTGATCTGGAAGTAAGCATCTTCTGCATAATCTGATCCTAAATATTGGGTCTACTTTTGTTTCAGATTGCTAGTGTTTCCGCTTCATATAAATAAATGCCAGCCAGCTTCCTTTGTGTGGCTGCTGGGCCATGAGTAAGTGATGAACGAACCTCCTCCCCCCTTTTCAGATTCTCTTTCTGAGAGGCATCACAATGAAATAGTTTAGTCTGCAGAGCTCAGACTTCCTTGATCTTTTCCGGTCTTGCTTTCATCTTCCCATAAAGGTTATGATGACTCCTAGCTCTTATTGATGGCCAGATAATGGTTGTTGAGCAACATAATCGAGTGAAAGATGTTCCTACCCATGGCCTGGGCGTTCGACTAGATGATCTTTAAAGGTCCCTTCCAACCCAGAGCATTCTGTTATTCTATGACTTGCTGGTAGGCATTTGAACAGCCTCAGACGCTCTTCACTTTAAGGTGCTGCTTGTTACCATGTGAAGTTTGTGATAATGACCAATGCGTACAAAGTCCCATACAGTTTACAGGCACTTTCTTAGGTTCTGCCTGGCATTTAGGACTCCCTGAGGGGTGCATTGGCTAAAAACTTCCAAATTTGAGCTCTGTGGAATGAAAGACCAGTGATCCTAGTGGAAATGGTGACTACTTTGGATTCACCATTGATTGCCCACTCTCAATAAGGAGCCTTTGCTGTTTAGAGTGTGTTAGCAGGCTTCCTATTTTATGCGGTTCTTTGTTCAAGAGAGATAATAGTAGCAGTTGGGTTTCATGGTTGCTGGGAATGTTGCTTTTTTAAGTTTACCTATTTATCAGTGACACTGATACTAAATGTATATGGAAGATGTGGTGAGCACACATCTTTTCACAGACTGAACAATGTAACAATACACATAAATTTATTACTTGTACTGGTTTTGTTGTGTTTAAAAATACAAGTGTAAAAGTGGGGTTTTTTAAAATTCATTATTTATTAATTCACAAATTTAGATATAGATGCTTACCTGCAGAGCATATGAAGTACTATAATGATTTTTAAAGTTTTCTGAAGACATCAATTAATCAGTGGGATGCCAGACAATCCTGGTATAATTTACTGTACAACCCACTAATATTATTCTTGTTGCACTGTAATTTCCTTTACTATAACTGATTTCTTTTTTCTTCCTGAAATGCATTTACATTTTGTGACCGAAGTCTAGGAGAGTAAGTGTTATTATGTTTTAATGAAAATAGTTGGCATGATTTCCATTCCGATTTCAAGAAACTGGATTTTTCCTCTGAGCTTTTTTCTGTTGGTATGAAAAGACTGGTTCTTTTTTCTCCTCTTCTGTTTGTTGTATTACCAAAAAAAAAAAAAAAAGAAGAAAAAAGTTTGTTCTTGGGAAAGAAAATTTCTGTAAAACAAATTGGTGATTTCCTTTTCACTCTCTTTTGGGAATTAAATCCAGTTGCTTGATTTGATGTTCTTGCAAGACTTTGAAGATACATGTTTTTTTAATTAAAATGGACTTCATGTATGGAATAATAGAATGTTGACAAATACTGTTTCTGTTGTCTTTAAAAAAAAAAAAAGACACAGACACTTATAGTGAACCTTTTTTGTTGTGCCTGTATACATAGTCTCCTCCTGCACAGAACTTCCTCAAACCTGGTTTGTATTGAACCTTTTTTTTGAAACCTCCTTGTGTGTACACCTCTGTAATTTTTAATTTTTAAACTTTTATTTTTTGAACTGTAGAGCTCCTACAAGTTTCAGGGTCAACCTTAGAGTCATATTGCCTTCATTTCTCCCTTTCCCATGTCCTCTCTGAAGGTAGCCTCACTCTAGTGTTTAGATTTGCTTCTGCTTCTTGTCTGGTGAAACCTATATTCTATTTAGGCCACTGCGAAATAGGATAAATTTTGTGTTTCTTGGCAAAAATTATGGTAGCTGTGCTATAGGAGGGGCTGTCTGCAGGGGGTTCTGGCAGATACATCTGTTGGAGGCTCTGTGGGGGTCTAATAGATAGGGGGATGGATCTCTGAAACATCCTCTTGGCAATGATCCTGCAAATGCAAGAGAAGCTCAGGCTCATGGAGAGCTGTAAGGGCTTTTTGGCAGCTTTACGCACAGGGGTGATCCGGACAGTCTAAAATACTGCTCCATGGGAGCTGTGGAATGGCTAGCCAAAATTTGCTGTGTATAAGTTAAAGCACCTTGTGTGGAGAGTTCCGTTGTGTTCAAACAGTGGGGCTTGTAAATAGGTTTTTAGAATCTCTCTTACCAGCAGCCACAGACCATCTTTACAGAATACTCTTTTCACATTTCTTTCATTTTTACCTATGCTATTCAGCTTGATTTAGAAGTCAGTCGGTCTTTAGAAGAAATCATTTCATGGTCAGTGAAGTGATTCATTATAAACATGCTGCAATCAAATGACTCACCTTTTTTTTGTGTATGCCTATCTGCATTTCAAAGCTGATAAAGCGGACAAAGTTCAGTTTCTTAGGCTTGTGTACTTCAGTCTGTTCTGATCTTGTTATGTTCAAGAGATATTTCAGATGACAGTACTCTGTGCTAGGTATGTCCTATATCCTGCAGCGATCCATTTCCTCCCATAGGTAATGTACATTGTTCCTGCTTCTCCAATGAGGCCGTTGGGTCTGACCCCGTTACCTGTGATTTGTACCCCTGTTATGTGCAATATGCAAACCAGAAATAAGGGAAGATCCTTTGGGGAGCCTGCATATGGAAAAGGCATGCTGAAATTGCCAGGAAGGATGTTAATTGTGATGGTGATTTGTGGTATGGCATCCTGTCTGGTAGGAGCTAGATCAAAACCATGAACTTGCTTGTCAGAGAGGTGTGGAAAGCCATCATCTGGCAATCACTTTGGCCATTGTTGATTTGGGCACGGCCTGAAACAGGGATTTAAAGTTGAAAATCTCCTTGTCTTGTCCTTAAGTCCCTTTCACGAAATTGTATTACATTTTTTAAAGATACTGTTCATAATAATGAATGTGTGGAAATACACGTCAGCTATGGCAGCTTCCTTTCTGGTTGAAATAAAGCAGGAAACTTGTATTATTGGCTTGCCGGTTTGTCCAAACACAGCAGCTGAGTGTAAACAACAGCTAGGGAGGGGAGGCAGCCAAAATGCAGCAGAAAATATTCCACAGAAAGTAGCAGCACAGTCTTAAGTAATGGGAATAGTTCTATGGGCAAGTGTTGGAGGTCATCTGGAATCTTTACATAATTGAGGATGTGGAGAACTGAAATTTATTTCCTGTAAGGCCTCTAATCTTCTTGGGAATGGAGTTGCTTTACTGACTAATGGGAGGCAGAGACCAAGGCATCGGTAGGACACAATAGGCAGTGTCAGATCAGATTTTCCTCAGAAGTCAGTAAATGTATGCATGCAGCGGTTCTTAATCAGTGATGAGAATTCTTTTTAAATGTTGTGGTGTTTTTATGTTGGGCAGCCAGAGTGCAAAACCAAATAATTCTGTGTAAACAGGCTGGAGAGGAACAATAAACAGGCTGGTTTAAATCTGAAGGGATGACTTGACAGGCACGGACACTGAAGCGGTGGTTTTTTAGTGCCTTTTTAAAGGCACTACGGCTTCCTAGATCACTAGCCAAGAGACAGGGAAGTTGGGCACAGGTTGCTTCTGCTGAAAAGGAGCACCAAGGAGTGCTGCAGCCTTGAGCTCAGCTCATGGTTCTCAGGACCACTGAGCTCCAGCGCTGTGTTCGGGGTGAGCCTGAAATCCTGCGCCTGGAGGTATGGAGTCCCAGGTGTACTGAGTAGGGATGTAGGTGACAGCTCTGTCCCTACCATCATATTTTGGACCTGTGAGGTATTGCCACTGCTGTTGAGGAGGATCCTGAACAGTTTTGGCAGCATTAGTAGCTTTGGTAGCAGAGTGTGCCGCTGGAGCTTGTAAAGGAGCAGCATTCCATTTGAGCCAGCATGCTCTGGGGAAAAACACAGTCCAAGCGTGCTCTTGGTTTTAGTTGGTCTTTTTCCCCTACCTATATCCAGAGATGTCTTAGTTTCTCTCTAATTACAATTAGCTTCATACACTTTATTAGCCTAAGTCTACCTTCTTAATTTATACTTTTTAGGTGAGTCTATATTTTATTTTATCATGTGTACACTCTGAAAACCCCAAATGGTGTGTCTTGTGATTGTACTCCTAGTATATATGGGACACGGGATCTCATCTTTTTAGCAAAATAATTTTTTTTTTATCAAATTAGTAAGTTTATTTCTTAATAGCTCTTAAGTTTTTGCTTAGAATAGCTCAGATGATAGTCATTTAGGTGAACTGCTTTCTTTGTGGGTTTTTTCCTTGCTATACTTGTATTGTCTGCCCTATATAACAGAGGTGTATTATGTCCCTAGAGCAAAGATAGTAAAAAAGAAAACAATAAATATTATAAGTACTAGTCATTGTAACTGTATGCATTGAAAAGTCCATCCCATCATGTTAATGCTGCTAATGCAGCATGACACATTGGATTCCTCATTATCATGTTCTTATTTTTTAAGAAGTTGTAGTCTTGCAGCAGTGGGTCCTGCCTCTGGGTAGTTCTGAGAGCAGTGAGAAGGGTTTAGTTAATCCTTGTCACTTCCTGTCCCACAATTCTACTATGTTCAAAATATTTCGGTTTAAATTATTCTTCTTACGGAAATAACTGTATGTATGCAGCGGTTTTCCTGTGTGCCTCCTGAACTATGTTTCCAGGAGGTCTCTTCTGCTTTTCAGAGAATAACTTGACTCAATTTCCACAAGGAAAACCACTTCTTCAAATTTATGTATGTAATTTTGTTACAATGGAAGGGTGCACTAGGAATTGTAGGTAATAATAATCTTTAGTGTTTATGCACTGCAGTGTTTGCATGAGTTGGAAAGCCCACTGCTCAATGAATTTGGGGGTTAAAACCACCATATATTAAGGCCAATAGTAAAGCTAAATAAAAGCTAATAAGAGGATTTTGGCAGGTGCTGATAGTGGCTACTTCTCAAATGGTTTTTGTGCCCTCTGAAGAAAAAAACGGGTCTTGTTCTCTCTCATTAAGGAGGAAAAATGTGCTTCATTTAGCCTGTAGGATTAGAGCAGGAAGGAAAGGTTCTGAAACTCATTAATAGGTGGGATGTTTTGGTTGAAAGTGTGGAATGCATTACGAATTCCTGTTCTGTATATTTCAGGATTCTCAGATTCGTCAGAGTACAACTTACAGTTTACATCAGCCTCAGGGAAACAAGGAACATGGCACTGAACGAAATGGTAGTCTGTACAAGAAAAGTGATGGGTAAGTATTGCTGGACACTACTGGAAAAAAAAAAGTTAGGTCCTAAAAGCTGAAGCAATGTAATATTAAATATATTAAAAACTGAGTCACTTTTTTTTTTTTTCCCCCCACTTTAAACCAGAATCAGAAAAGTGTGGCAGAAAAGGAAGTGCTCAGTTAAAAATGGTTTTCTTACAATTTCCCATGGTACAGTAAGTATTTGTTTACAGTATTTTATGTACATGGTTGCTAATACAAAAAGGCAAGCTATGCTGGTCTATATTTATAATTTGGAATTAGCTTGATGCAGTGTTTTGAATATGATGGATACTTTTTTTTTTTAAGGCAGTCTTTCAGAAATATATCAAGATGTACACAGTATCTAAAAATATAACCCTTTGAATGCTTATGACTGTTAATGGGAAAAAAAAATGTTTTTTTTTTAATGACTCATTTAGTTCATGTAAACTGTTCATATTTTACCAGACTATCTAAAAATACAAGTTCTAACGTCGTTGTTTTTTTGGAAAGATATGGTTGGGCGTTAAGCCATCTTTTAGATATGGGTTAAACAACAACGTATATTTACAAGACAAACTGAGTCTCCTTTCTCCCCCAGATTGGCTGTTATGTGATTGTCTGTTTTGAAGGTGGCTTTTCTGGGGAGTAGCTGTTGGGGAAAATCAGCTCTGAAGGCAACTTCTACCAGAAGGAGAAGAGAGAGAGAGTTAGAAGTCTCTCTTTCTTTGCTACCAATATTTTAAACATACTAACAAACTTTTAATATTTATTCTTAACATTTTAAAACTTTATACTTTCATACGTTGGACCTTTTATACTTGGCTTTGAACTCAGCTGGTTTTGCTTTCTCATAACTTTTTTTTATATTGCTTTCTCAAAACTTTTAAGGAAGTTTCTTAAGGCAAAAATCAATTCAGTGACGGTATTTCCCATTCTTGGTCCTATTTCTTGATCCTGTTATGAACCGTTCTGTTCTTCATCCTGTTATGCCTGTTGCTATGACTACAAGTTGACCCTGGCAGCAAAAACGAATCAATCTCTCATTTGTGCATCTGACCACAAGCTGTTACCTTCTGAATTGACAACCAGGAATTAAGGAAGAGTACAAAAACAGGCCTGCAAAGTAGAGTCATTACTATGGCTTTGGAATTGTCCACCAGTTTATCTCTGTTCTCATTTGAGTGCATATGAGTGTATCTCCATTGGAGAAAAGTCTATTAGTGTTTCTATACTGGTGTCTCCGTGTGCTGTAAATGCGCTTGGCATTGGACATGCTGCAGGGGCACCAGTAGGAGTGTAGCTAGGGCAGCTCAGAGCTGGCAGAGGCTACAAAATCCGCTTGTGGAGCAGAATTTTAAAACTTTCACATGCAAGCACAGTTACTGAGTCTATCGAGATACTGTTGTTCTCTTTTTATAAGCTGTCTACCAGATGGTCTAACATTTTTAGAAGCAGTAAGTTCCCACTGAAATCAGTGGAGCTGTAGCTGGAGTTCAGTTGCTAAGGTAGATACTTAAATGTGAGTTTAGATACATGGGTTTCACAGGTTTGGTCTTGATTTTTTCATATTATAGAATTAAAAGAGTACCTTCTTGTTTTAAAATACAGTCCTAAAAAGTATTTTTACTTACTTGCTCACTTTCCCATTATGTACTGATGGCCGTTTTGTGTAAAAAAAAAAAAAAAAAAAAAAAAAAAAAAAAATTAATGCTTGTTTCATAGACATTGAAACAGGTAGAAGTGATTTCTGTTTGTTAAGAATTTTCTGGACTGCTCTGAATGTCTTCTGAGACTTACGAAGCAAAACAACATTGATTTCCAAGCTTTCTCAGGGTTGATGTCTCCTGGTCTCTGCAATACGATGTGTCATTCTCTCTCCCCAGCTGTTCATCAAAATGAACTATCTCTCAGAAATTTAGTTGTCAGTTTTGTTTGCTTTATCGAATACAAATTTGTAAATGCTTTTCCTTTAAAGGCTAACTATTCTTCATGGATTTTTGTTCTTTGGTCATATGTAGCCTGTCTTTATGAGGGACTATTTTTTCAGTTAGTTTCTGGAACAGCTATCTTCAGGCACTTGCAGATGCTGTATTCTGACTTAAACTTGCCTGCCAAGTGCTCTCCTGGTATGGATGGGGAGAATATGGTTGGTTCTCTGTCGGTCACCCAGCTGTTAACACTGAATACATGTGTCTGCATTAGCATATGTGCAGAAGTTATGCTTTTAGACAACTAAAAGCTTCAAAGAAATTAGCATTTATAGAGCAATGTGCAATGTCATGGTTGATGAAAAACCAGACACTGCTCCTTTGTGTAATTATTAGCAGTTGGAAATTTTCTGACATCTGCCTGACTGCAGTTTAACACACGTGGATGAAAAAACAATGATAGAAGCAGATTGAACCATGTGAATAGGAATTCCTAAGTGGTTTCTGGATCAAGAAGTCACAAGGGAAAAACTTACACTTGAGGAACCTCCAGATTCCTCAACGTTGATTTGTGTTTAAAGAGCTTAAATGGAATTTGCTGGTTGTCTGCATAAAAGGAATATGAGAGACTCGTTATCAAGGAAACTTGGTTTTAGTTGTTCTTTCTTTACTGCTGGAAACTTTAATCTACCATTATGATTAACAGGACAATCTGAAGGCAAAAGACTCAGATTTAATCTTTTGATTCTTAAGTAGGTCACTGTGATATCCAGAAAAAAATGCACAATGAAATCAGCCAACTGGTCTGTTAAGTAAGTGGACACATTTGCTTGTGCCTTTTGTAAAAATCAGCTCTGTATCATAGCACTTTTCGGTATTGTATTTTTGACCTAACCTTTTGATTCCTACACTTACTGTTTGTTCCCAGAACAGATTATAAGTCAGTTTTGGTGGATGGAGGGTTACTGTTTGTGCAGGAAGGAACGAGTTGATGCTGAAGTCTGCGTGTATGGCATGAAGGGTGGCAGCACATCTTTTCAGGATATTGGTGTGTTAACTTGGATGTCCAAAAATTCAGCAGTCGTCCGAAATTTAATTGTCTAATCAGAGACTTGAGCAGGATAATGAAGCTTAGAGTTTTCAAACAAAATGTGTAATAGCAGCTACACATTTGTTACCGTTTTCTACTTCGAGCATCTCCTAATCCTGTCAAATGTCTGGATCCTCCTGCAGCCTAGTGTGGCTAAGGCATTTATGCAGCCTTGTCTCCCTTTGTCTTGTGGCTCTAACTTCTCCCCAGGCAGCATCTGCCATGTGATGGAAGCATGTTGTCCACCAAGGAACGGGCACATTTTGGGGAGGTGGGTGGGGAGAGGCTGTTACTTGACAACAGGATAGAAGCGTGAATGTGGTGGTATCAGCCACATGAAAGGTGTCAGGGTATTTTAATACCCTTGTTAATGCTGACTTCAGGTTGGGAGATCCTCAGTTAAAAGCTTTGGAATATGTTTGGATTCCAAGATCAGCACATGGGCCTAGGATGTGTTTTAGGTCATTGCAGCCATTTCCTTAGGTTCTCAGATCCTGATACAGAGTTCTTACGCTGCATTCTCCTATCCAGAGAGATGAGTTCTTTGTATATTGGTCCTTCAGACCTCTTTAAAGCATTTTAGTGGATCCATTTACAGCTTCATATTTCATAAGTTATAGAAAATTAGTTAGGTCCTGAATGTGCTTCGGATCCAAAATCCCGGGTCAAGTGGATTCTTTCTTAACTTGAATTTACTTGCATTTTTACATAGAGCCTATGAGAAAGGTGTGTATGAGGTGCCCAGTGGCTTGTTTATCAAACACTTATATTTTGCGTTTTGTTTGCTTTATTTTATATTTTCATTTTAGGCAGCTTCTGGATGCTTCTTGCACAAACAGTTACATTAAAAATATAGACACTGGAAACTAGTGCTATGGATATTAGGTATATTTAAATATAACCAAGAAAATGGGCCCAAGATGACATTTTCAAGATGTTTTCTTGTATGCTTCTAGTTACAAAGAACTCTTGTTAAATAATGAAAACTGTGTACGCTTTTACTGCTAAAAGGAATGTCTGGAATTTGAAAAGCTATTTACTAGGCAGAGAAGACAATGTGGTTGTCAATTAATTGTCATCTTGCTGCCTCCAAAACCTCTCTTGGGTACAATTTATTTTACATTGCCCAGCAAGTGACCTGCAGGTTTCTTGTTTCAAAGCATGCATGACTTTGTTATGTCTGCTGCTTATGTTGGGCAAAGCATGAGCATGCTGTTTTTCAAGGACACCATGCTTCTCTTTAAACAGGGGAAAAAAAAAAAGTAATTTTTTCCCTTATTCTGTTTCTCCATGGTTTTGATTTGTTTTTCTGGTCTTCAGATATAATGATGTTGTTGTTCTTTTTTTGGCCAGCTACATCGTTTTATCAGATTATTTCAAGGAAATCTGTACTCTTCAGACTTATTCTCCCTTCTTTTTTGAACTAAATGTTTTCATCAATAAATTTAGAAGTGATTGAGAAGATCTACGTTTCTTATAATTCATTGCAAGTTAATTACATTATGTGGTAGTTCAGCTTCATTTGATAATAGTTCCTTAGATGGTTAAATATTGTTTTAGCAATTTGATTAAAATTGTTAGAAAAAAACAGTAAGTGTGGTAATGTGTTTATGTGTATTGCTATCTTTATTATAGTGCTTTCCTAATGATTTAAACAAATTATTATTTTTCAGATATTAGTGTCTAGAGTTATTGCCCCTCTAGTTACATCTCTGTTGCCTCTCTAGTTAAATCTGATTTAATTATTCTAAAAGAGTGATACTAGTTATCCATTGTAGCAAGTGCAAACCATTCCTCAAGTCAAGGTTGCAAACATAACATCTTTCAAGGTCCTGTCCCAGGTCTGTAGGACAGGCAGGTTAAAGGAAGTAGTGATGATTAAAATGATTTTCACCCCTCTCTCCTTTCAAAATTGTAGCGTCTATCCAGTTATTAGTGGACAAAATATCCAAATATAGGAAAATGTAGTTTACAAACCGTGATGCAGAAGAAAGCATAAATCAAAACCTGGGTATCTTAAAAATTAAAGTAACAGCCATTTGTCAAGTGTTTTTGGCCAGTGGGATGTTATCGTATGTTTTTGGACTGCAGGGCTCAGTTAGTATCAATATACTAAAACGTGTATGCTTTGTCTTCAAATAGGCTAACCGACCTCCAGCAAAGCTCAATCTGTTAACCTGCCAAGTGAAAACAAACCCAGAGGAGAAAAAATGTTTTGACCTCATATCACGTAGGTTTGTTGTTTAGGTCTTTTTACTTGCAGTTAATATCAGAGGGTTTTGCGTTATTCCTGTAGAAGTCTCAATAATCCACTTAAACATTTTCGCAATTGTAGAATGCTTCCCTTTATAAAATGCCCTTCCTATGTCAATTTACCATTTAGCTTATTTTAGCATAATGCAACTAACTGAACCTGTTTCTTTCGAAAACCACTTGGTTTTAAAGCTTTCTTTGCTCCTTCGTTCTGTATCGTTTTGTGCTGCTTTACAGTAGAGTAATAGTATTTTTTCCTGCAACATCACTTTTTATATTGAAAATGTCATAGCTGATTATCTTGGAAAGTTACGACTTTTGAACGAGACCAAAAGAAGCTTTTAAACCATGACAAAACTTCTTAAAATTTAAGCATAGTGGTTGCTATGTAACTGAAGAAAATACTGAAAACGTTTTTAGTTTTATTATCTCATCACAAAGGTGAGATAAAGAGTCCACATATTAAAAACACCAAAACTGAATAATTTGGGAACTGAATGGGATGATACAAAATTGTATAGTAAAATGTTTCCTTTGTTTTCTCACTGGGACATTTTAGTATTATATTTATGGATTCAATAAAAATACATTACTACAATATATATCTCAAATTATTTGGGGAGAATATTATAAATCTATTCCTCATTTGTTCCTTTGTCAGAGCATAAATTTCTTCTCTGTTTATAAATGAAAGATATGTTACTTATGTTAATAGCCTAGTACTCATGTATGCAATATACAGATTTTCCATTTCTGCACAAGCAAGTGGGCTCTCTGTTTACTTTGCACGTTCTTTGTTGTCACATTTCGCCCAATATCAGCTTGTCACACCATTATCATTTGTCCATTTATACGTATGACAAGGCATAACCAACCTCTTAGCCTTCTCCAGATCACCTTTTCACTTTGTTTTACTATAGAGTTTTAAAACATAGCTTTTTTTTAAAAAACTGCAAATTTCTGTATCATGGCAAGATAAAAATCTCTCATTATTTATCTTGCGCTTTCCTTTCTGTCCTTTCATGTATCCTCACTCTCTTAACATTTTCCATGTTTGAAAGCATCTTTTAATACCTTTTTGCCTGAATACTTTTCAACCTTTAAGAATTTTCAGCTTAGAATATCTTTTTCCCAGTAGCTTTCCCTCTGTCCTTCTCATCAACTGTTCTAATTCTACCTCAATCACCACACTGTATCATATCTCATTTGTTTCATAAGCTTAAAATGCATTGTGCTTTTTTCTTTAATAGTACGCTATGATAATAATGCTTAGAATTACGAAAGTAGTAGTAAATTGAAATTTTCAGCCTTGATTTAATTGAAACAGCTTATTCTGATTGTAGTTTGGACTTTGTGTCTGGCAAATATGTTTTGCCATTTTGGATTACTGTGGTTTTAAGAGCTCATTTGGAAACTTCAAGTCTTTCTTATATATGCAGATGAACTCTAATATGGACTCTATATTTTACTCAGACACCCCTCCTGCCAGCAGAACTTTAGAGTTGTGATTACTGAGGTTATATCTAGAACATGGAAAAATTATTATGCTCTTGCTTGTGCGACTGAAGCACAGCACTGAAGAAAACAGTTTCTGTTTAAAGAGCAACAAGCCACTATTTCTAAACATGGGTGTAAACATAGATGAACTGTAGATAGTAAGAGTGATAGACCTTTTGCCTGTGAACACTCCAGTGATGAGACTGGGAAGCTCAGGAGTCATACATCAAATAATTTTAGATTTTTCTGAGAGATTTCTGCAAAATTGATTTTTAAATTTTTTTTTTTAATTGGTATGTGAATTATTTATTATGCAGATGACAGAACATACCACTTTCAAGCAGAGGATGAACAGGAATGTCAAATGTGAGTTACTTTGCTAATTTTATTTTTGATGCTGGTGTTCTACTGAGACGTTACCTTGAACTTTAGAAGTGCTGAAACATTTAATAGCAAAATATTACTGCCATTTTAGATGGACATCTGTGCTACAAAACAGCAAAGAGGAAGCTTTAAATAATGCATTCAAAGGAGATGATAACACAGGAGAAAATAATATTGTCCAGGAACTGACAAAAGAAATTATATCTGAAGTCCAGAGGATGACTGGAAATGATGTGTGTTGTGACTGTGGAGCACAAGGTGACTCAATTAAGCATATTTCTAATTGGTAAAAATTCTATTTCTCATGAGAGTATTTAAGCTGGTGTTTTATGCTTTGACTTTTACTCCTTATCTCACAAAAGATTATACACGTAGTAGAATATGCTAAGAATTTAGTTGAACTATTTTAGTAACATTGATTTGCTATATGCATATTGTCAGCGGGGAGAAAAGTTACTAAGAAGCTTATTTTTCTCCCACGTATTTTGCTAATTGTAACTTTTGCTTATATAAATCAGTTGAACTTATTTTATTAGCCCATATTTAGGTAAAACTGGACAGCAGTAAAATACTTCAAGCATTTTCCTTATACACCCCTCTCTTTTTCTTCCACTTTTTATGTTTGACTTTGAGTGTGAGCCAGGGAATATGTCTAAGACTGGTCTCATTTGGAAAATAATGTACCTGCTGACCGCAGTTTGCAGTGTTGGTTTTGTTGATCGATGATTTTCTACTTTAATCCTCTTCAAATTATTTTTTAAATCCTGCTGTTTCCTGTGTTCTTTTATATTACAGAGGCACTGCAGGACCTAGTTTTTTTTTTATCTGAACCTGTAGCTGAAAACTTCAGGTCTGAAACTGTGTGCACTTTATAAATCAATAGTAACTTCCAGCAATAGGTACTGTATTAAAACTATGGGAAGAGTCAATCCTGCTGTCTTCAGAGGGGAACATTCTAAATAGCCACTACCAAACCTTTATCAAGTAAATGAATTTCTAAGCTGTCTATATCTTCAGAAATTAATTATTTGTCTGGAAGTTGAGGGAATGTTATAGGAAGAATGCAAAATACCAGGAGAAAAGACAAGCTAGGGTAACGAGAGGAAAGGGATGAGCCTTAGTATCTTTGAAATAGTTGAGTGAGAATTCATTGTAGTATGGTGCTGTATGTATACTTCAGAATCACCGCTGCTTCACTTAGTCTATAGTCTATACTTAATAAAATAAAAAAACCCCAAGCCTATAGGCATTGTTATTTCAGGTTGAACTGCACCTATACCCCCAATTGAGAATGTGACACCATTATATTGGTGATGGAAAAACGCAGTTCCTGAAAGCCGTGTGGAGAATGAGCAGCTGCCTTGGAGAGCAATGCCCTTTACAAAAAAAAACCAAATCAAACCAAAAAAAAAAACAACAGCAAAAAAAAAAGGAAACAAAATTCACTTCTTTCACCATTAAAAAATCCTGGTTTGTGTTTCCCAATAGAGTAAATGTAAAGACATAAATTAAAAAACTGATAATTAATGTACAGGAATCTTATTTTACAGAATTTCCTTTCTGTGTACTATCTTTTTCCTGAAGGAAATAATTACCTGAATAAATTTTAATTCTCTGGGTACTTTCTGTTTCAGATCCTACCTGGCTTTCAACAAATTTGGGAATTCTAACTTGCATTGAATGCTCAGGAATCCATAGAGAACTTGGTGTTCACTATTCCAGAATGCAATCACTTACATTAGATGTGCTGGGAACATCTGAACTTTTGGTAATCAAATTGCTTTAATTAACTTAAAAATAGTACTATAAAATACTTCCAACACAAGTATACTTCTGTCACTTTAATGATATGTTGTTCCAATTTTGAGAGTTGCCTCTGGATAAACATAATTTAAGAAAGCTTAATTCATCAAATTTAAGGGAACCTCCTGGAACATAGTGTCTTACTGTAAACTTTGCCTGATCTTAGAATTCAAATTAGTAGAGGCTTCATTTTTTTGGTGTTTCCAAGTCTTTTTACCCCTGGTTCCTTTTTAAAAGAACACAGCTGTTTGACGTATTAATGTGCCTCTCAGATTAAAAATTGAAGAACTTCACAAATACTTATTTCATTAATTATTTAGCATTGTTTCAGGAGAGAACTTTAATTCTCAAAGGATGAAAATGTGTCCAGCTTTGCTACACAAAGAGGTTACCAGATATTAGCTACTCTGTGACAGTTCATATGCATGTTGGTACCCAGCACAAAGTATTTTTGCATTTGTTGTATGAACTGGTGTCTTGATAGATTATTCTGCAGTTACTTATTTGTGTATTTAATCACAGCTGAAAACTGACATCCAAAAAGGTACCTATTTGTCCATGATCATTGACGTAGTGGCAGAATTAGGAATCAGAAACAAAAAGTCCCAACTCCCATTTTCCCTTGTCCTCCCACTAGAATTTGTGTGGCCAAGAACTGAACATGTTGATTGAGTTGTGGATTATTTTGTTTTTCTAACAGCTTGCAAAGAATATTGGGAATGCTGGGTTTAATGAGATTATGGAATTCTGTCTGCCAGTTGATGACATGATCAAACCTAATCCAAGCAGTGATATGTAAGTAAAGAGCCACTACTTCTGAAAAAGGCAGGCATTTAATTTAATATTGTTAATGGGTTAGCCATTATGGTTTGCACCAGCAGGCTGTGGAAGATGTATAACGTCTTATATGTAGCCTTATAGCCAAAGAGTAAACCTTTTTTCTGATGCTTTGCATGTCTGTTTTATTGAATTTTATCTGATTGTACCTTCCCTAATAGAAAGGATTATCTTACCAAGTCTCTGAATCATGATTTGTGGGACAGAAACAAATTAAGCATGACTTGTTGGGAATTTTAAAGACACACAAGGGTAGGGATTAAAAACAAAGCTATTAATTTTGTGCTATTTAAACACAACATAGAAATTGGAATAAGGTACACATTTTACCTAAAAGATACTGAACACCTAGCGTTTAGAAAGTACATCTAGGACTTAAGTCCATAACTATGTGGAATAAAGACAGAACGTTTAATTGAATTCCTCGAAAACACTGAACCGTGATGGCAGAGACACAGCAAGGACAGCTGCCTACTTGGCTGGATACTACTCCACAGTAAAAGAGCTAGTAAATGATGTAGAAACAAGCCCAGAAGAACTGGCTTTGGATGAAGCTCATTTTACATTATCTGGACTTTCACCATTCTGACAGAACCAATGTTAAACCTTGCATTTTAAATATTTTTTTACTACCACTATCAATAATACAGACGATTAATATTAACAATAAAAATCAATAATTTTACGAATGCTAAATCAGTAGTATAAGAAGACTTCTAAAAAATGATATTTTAAAAAATCGTTTAGTTTGATACATCTACATATCAATTTTTTTTTTTTTTAATGAAATGAGAAACTGAAGACAAATGCTTTTTAAAAACTTTGAAGGAATACTGTCATATGCTGTAAGAATAAGAGCTATCCGTTGATTCAATTTATTATTTTTTTTTCTTTGCCCATTATATAGTATCTAGATGATAAAGTATGGCTTTGATAAATGTCTTCTGTGTAATGTTGTGTACATCTCAAGAGCTGGTGAGGAGTTATGCCTTTGGGAGACATTCAAGCTCCTGTCTTGCTGTGATGGGAAGAGGAGTAGTGATTTGGTAGTTGGGTATCAACAGCTTTGATCTGTCTTCTGTACATAGAGATGGGTAATCTTGATCTCAACTTCACACCAGAGTTCAGAGAGGAAAATTCATGCTCTGCCTTCGTATTGGATATTTGGTACATCTTCTGTAGCTACATTTCATACTGGAAATACAAGACTGTGTGTCTTACATGCATATTTAAAAGAAAAATTATCATAATGAATGAGAAATAGTGTTTCCCAGATTTTATTTCAAATTACTTGCATGTATTTATGGAAATTCTAATGTGTATCTTCTGCTAAAAGTTATAGAAGTAAATTATATTCAATTTCAGGAATGCAAGAAAAGATTATATTACTGCCAAGTATATTGAGAGAAAATATGCAAGGAAAAAGCACGCTGACAATGCAGCTAAATTACATGCTCTTTGTGAAGCAGTCAAATCAAGAGACATTCTTGGATTAGTCCAAGTATATGCTGACGGTGTGGACCTCACAGAAAAAATTCCACTGGCCAATGGCCATGTAAGTGTTGTAAATTTTATTAGACAAATTGTAATAAGTGCAATATGTTTTCTTCAATTAAAAAAACCTATTTTTTCTTATTCGAAACACTGTTCTGAACACTTGTCCTTTTGATGATGTAATTTAACCATAACAAAAGAGGATATTAAATAGTTGAATCTAAAATTGTTTCCAAATACTATCATATTTTAAATGTATTAAAACATCAAATATTACATTAAACATTCGATAGTCCATTTGTTTTCAACCCAATTGTTTGTTTACTTTAAAGGAACAAAAGGGAAGCAATGAATGTCTTCACAGGAGATTTTTTAATGATAGCATGTCTGTATATTTTGAAATTAAATGTTTTAATTGATCTAATCTATGTCTTAATAAAATTTCTGCATCTCTAGATCAGAAGAAACAAATGTGTTCTTTTATTTTATGCTTAGGAGCAAGATGAAACAGCACTTCACCTTGCTGTTAGGTCAGTTGATCGAACATCCCTTCATATAGTTGACTTTTTAGTGCAGAACAGGTAAGTGTATGGAAAGCTGCTAAAACGTTACTGATACTGCTTTTATGTCAAGTAATACAAATACTAAATGAATACAAATACTAAAACTAATTCTAGTATTTGCAAATGTAATTTTATTCTTTGAAAATTCTGTAATAAGAATGGTTTATTAATACAGGGTAGGAACTAAGTTTAATCAGATTTTTTTCATCTTTCTTGCACTCCAATAGTGGCAATCTAGATAAGCAAACATGTAAAGGTAGCACAGCCCTGCATTACTGCTGTCTGACGGACAACGTTGAGTGCCTCAAACTGCTGCTGAGAGGGAAGGCTTCTATTGAAATAGGTAAAAGGGTAACGTGTACTTCAGTTTCATATTTGTCACTGCTTCAGATAAGAAACAGTGAAGGTGGAATAAGTGCATTCCTCCTAATTTGTTTATCATAATTCTGTGAATATAATCTTCATTATAAAAAAATCAGTATTCACTGTTTATTTCAAGTTTAAAATTGACATACATTATATTTGCTTTTTGAACAAATCTAGATAAGTAAGTAACAAGATTTTCAACTGATATCTTGTTGCTGAGTTATATGCTGCCATTTCATGGCTATCATTCCAGATAGATGGCATGTTAAGTCACTACTGCTTGTCATGGTCAGAGGCTTGGTATGAGGTGGACCTACATATGAAGGAAAGAGATGAATTTTAGAGTGCGTTGGTCAAGTATTTCACTTTGTACCTGAATTTAGTAATGGATATGTTAATAGTGACGCCTATCATCATAAATTCTTTTCTTGCTGTAATATAGCTAATGAATCAGGAGAGACGCCACTAGATATAGCTAAACGCTTAAAACACGCTCACTGTGAAGAGTTGGTAAGTGTTGCATCTTTCTGTTTGTTTGTGCATTTATAAGCAGAGTCACATCTGGATGTTTAAGAGTTTACAGTTGAATATTCAACGAATATATCCCAGATGAAATAGTTGTATGCTTAGGAATACTTATATGCTTTTAAGAAGAAAGTTATATTTCTTTTTAGATGCTTTGGAAATGCTAAACTTCTTGGGGCCAGGGGATGATTCTGTTCGAGCTATTAGTCCCAGATCCACAAGTGTCTGACGTCCTGTTGAAATCTAATCATTGAAGTACTTTTTATGAAGGCCATGGATGAAGGCCGTATTCTTGTTGCCCAGAGAAGCTGTGGATACCCCATCACTGGAAGTGTTCCATGTCAGGTTGGATGGGACTTTGAGCAACCTGATCTAGTGAAAGATGTCGCTGCCCATGGCAGGGGGGCTGGACTGGGTGGTCTTAAAGATCCCTTCCAACCCGAACCATTCAGTGATTCTATGAAGAGAAGGTGGCTACCATCATTACTTTTAGTAAGCAAGAAAAATGGGTTAGTGGGGTCACGGCTTCTTGATAATTGAATCTGATTTAAAAAACCACCTGCCATTGCAGTTAATTTCTTTGACTTGGAATTTCTAAATCAAGGGAAATAGGATGTGGTGCTTATTATCAGAAAATGGAGAATGGACCTACAATTGTTAATGAAAAGCCTAGTTGCTTTTGATTTATTTGTGTTGTGTTTGGTCACAGAGCTTAATTCTTTAAACTTACCTCAGTGCAGTAACTTTCCAGATTACTGAAAACCGTTTTTAAAATAAAAGTAATATTTGTACTTAGAAACCAAGGTTCCTTCTATATGTGATTTTTGTTTGTTTTGAAATACGTTGCTTTAAAATAAGTACTGCACATAACATACGTATCAACAGTGATCTTTTTTTCCCTTAGCTTACTCAAGCATTGTCCGGAAGATTTAATTCACATGTTCATGTAGAATATGAATGGCGGTTACTCCATGAAGATCTGGATGAAAGTGATGATGATGTGGATGAAAAGCTGCAGGTTTGTATCAATACGCTATTATTTTTCTGTACACATATCTGTGTAAGCATGATGTTCATAGTGATTTCAATAACACTACTTTTTACTATAGGTATGAAGACACTGTGAAATAAAATTATGTAGTAAAATGTAGTAGCTTAAATTTTAATTCCTTGAATTATCGTTTGTCTTCTTTTTGCTCTTTAATATAAGGTATAAAACATATGACTGTGTGGTGATGATCAAATTACGATTAGCCAGATGTCATATCTTTTTCTTAAAGGAGTCAATAGTTTGTTTCAATATATCAGGAATATTTAGATCTGCTGATCGTGAAGCAGAACTAACATGAGATAGGAAAATTGCCTTTACAAAGAGAGGTACCTCGTGCTTGTGAAACAGCTCCAGTCGATGGCTTTAATTTTGGAACAGTTTATGCATTGGCTTGTCTTCAGTGGAACTAAAATTCTGCATTAAATAAGCCACATTCTTTAATAGCGGAGTAGGGTCTTTATTCTGAATCTTCATGTAAAAATATTTTTGTTTTTCTCCCTTTTCATACCTGAAATTTCTGGTGGTGTTGTGGTGCTACTGGGTCCAGAGTCACAGAATGCTTGAGGTTGGAAGAGACCTCTGGAGGTCATCTGGTCCAACCCCCCTGTTAAAGCAGGGTCACCTAGACCCAGTTGCCCAGGACCATGTCCGATAGCTTTTGAATATCTCAAAAGATGGTCATATTACAGGTATTACAAAGTATTCCAGTAGTGTAGGAACTTCATTGCATTTTCAAAATTTAATTTCCCAATTTGGGGACCAACTTCAAAAAGTATTTAAGCACCTAAACATACAGACAGGGAATAAACTATCATGTTTTAATACCTGAACAACACTTCATAGAATCATAGAATTGCCTAGGTTGGAAGGGATCTTTCAGATCCACCCATCAACCTAACTCCGACAAAAACCATCGCTAAACCATATCTCTAAGCACTCTGTCTACCCGTCTTTTAAATACCTCCAGGGATGGTGCCTCAACCACTTCCCTGGGCAGCCTGTTCCAATGCTTAATAACCCTTTCAGTGTAAAATTTTTTCCTAATATCCAGTCTAACCCTCCCCTGGCACAACCTGAGGCCGTTTCCTCTTGTCCTATCCCCTGTTACCTGGGAGAGGAGACCGACCCCCACCTCTCTACAACCTTCTTTCAGGTAGCTGTAGAGAGCGATAAGGTCTCCCCTCAGCCTCCTTTTCTCCAGGCTGAACAGCCCCAGCTCCCTCAGCTGCTCCTCATAGGACTTGTTCTCTAGACCCCTCACCAGCTTCGTTGCCCTTCTCTCGACTGGCACCTCAATGTCTTTTTTGTGGTGAGGGGCCCAAAACTGGACACAGCACTCGAGGTGGGGCCTCACCAGTGTCCAGTACAGAGGGATGATCCGTTCCTTAGTCCCACTCACCACACTGTTCCTGATACAGACCAGGATGCTGTTGGCCTTCTTGGCCACCTGGGCACACTGCTGGCTCATATTCAGCCGGCTGTCGACCAACACCCCCAGGTCCTTTTCCACCAGGCAGCTCTCCAGCCACTCCTCCCCAAGCCTGTAGCGCTGCATGGCTTGGATTTCTAGGGGACAAGTAATTTGAAATGATGTATAGGCTCCTAAATACTAATGACATTCTGAAACGTTCATAATTTGAAGTATTCCACATAAATATTGAACACATGTTTTTGTTCTTTTTGTGTGTGCAGTGTTAAGATTGCTTATGCCTTTTCTGCTTCCTTTATAAAGTGCAAAGAATACACAATAGTCTTTATATTATTTCATCTTCGGATGTTAGCACAACCTTTTTTCTCTTGAAAGTAGCTAACAAAAAACCTTTTCTCCTCTGGATAATGAAATTTGGCTTTTTTCTTTCTACAAGTTTTAGCATTTTAATACTTCTCTTGCAAATCTGCCATCTCAGCTAGGGCATGAGTTGCTAATAATTAATAATGTAAAACCAAATCTTGTGTGTTGGGTTTTTCTTTGTTTTCAGAAATATTAAAACCTGACAGTCATAGGTTCATTTTCCTTATCTTCACAGAATGTCTTTAAAAAATGCTAGGTCATGAGACCATTGAATTGGCTTAATGTTTTGGAGACCAATTTTGAGATCAATAAATTTTGCCTGTTGCAAAATACCATTTTTGCAAGATATTGTCTGTATAGGATTATTTTCCCCATGTCCTGTCTTTTTAGTCCCAGGTAGCTCTTACCGCTGGTGCTTGACTTGAAGTAGAGTTAGCAATGAAGCGCAAATAATATGTCACAAGCCATCCCTTTCAAAGCTCAATTGCTACCTTCTGAGAATTTTCTTAAGATTTTTCTTGACAATTTTGGTATCTGCGCAAGAACCTGGAATCTTTGAGCTTCTAATTCCAGCTCTTTCAGGTGATCTTTTATATTATATCCCAGTATTTATGTATTCCTATATCACCATCCAGATGGCAACAGCAATAATGATGAACTTTTTGATAAAGCAGCTTAAAACTTTCTGTTATGTTTTAGAGATTAATTTTTTTCAAGTTGTAAAACCATTTGGGTGCTTTACAACTAGATATCTGGCAAATCCCTTTCAGGGACACTCTAAATTTGTATTTTTGATCTGTTTTTTCCCCCTCACTTCTTCCTTCATTGTTGCCAGTTGCCTTCTGCAGTTGAGCGTTCTCTTTTTGGCTGGTTCCTGAGCTCCATCTCATAAAGGAAGCTTTCTGCTTCTCAGCAATGAGGCTAAAGTAATGAAACTGCTACTTCGCTGCCCACTATTAATAGGCTTATACTACAGGGACTTTTGAAAGAAGATTAAGGACTATTAATCACAGTCTAGTGTCTGTGACTACATTGAATGCAGTGGTGAGTACTGCTGTTGCTTAGGATCACATCAGAGTTCTGTTTATAGGTGTCAAGCTATTGGGCTTGTCTCTCTGGTAAAGAAATTGAACAGATTTTGTAATCTTTGTCAGAAAAGGTCATGTCTGAAATCGAAGTTCTTTTAGTCCAGAATTTTTCATATAAAAGAGAGTCTAATGTAAAAGAAGACTAAGACAATCCAACTGGTTTCTACTGCTGTTCTACATCCCGGCTGCCTGGACCTACATCTTTTGCCTCCATTCTGGCACATGTTTGTCCCTGTATTGAGTTGTTTCAGTTTGGTAAACCAGTGAAAAGCTAAATCAACAAAACAAAAAAGAGTTTTCTGCTGGTTTAGAAAGCAGAAGCAAGTGTGGGCTGAAACAAGCACCAGAACCAGGACAGTGGAGAGGTCAGGAAATGGAGGGCATCAGCCAGTGAGGAGTGAGGCTGCTAAGCAAAAGTAAAGGTAGAGATTAATGCGCCTGGCTGTCACATACATCATTCTTATAAATCTTTGAACTATAATGCTGTGCTATAACATATCTAAAGGCCCTACATGATCAATCCAGACTAAGCACTGAATATCTCCAGAGGATAATCGATTGCTTATTTGTGATGCTGTTGGTGTAAATCTTTATTCTGTCTAAATGCTATTACTATACATGGTTATTTTAATTTCATAGATAGTACGTCAGCGACATGTTTATCTAACACTATTTCTAAAGGCATATTTATGCTCTGAGCTGTGCATTGTTACAACCCATTCCTGTACTAGCCACATGAATTTATAACTCCAGTTATTTTAATTATCATTTGATAACAATAATTACTATGCTTGCTGTTGAAACAAGAAAAATAGTGCTAAGTGTGCATAGCAAGCAGATGACTTGCTGCAAATCTCAAAGACAACTAATTAGATCTCATTTGAAAATGTGCATGGGATGAGCAGTGTTCCATCCCAGCTGCCAATTGAAATAATCTCCCAAACTTGTCCAGCGGTATTAGTGAGCTAGAAAGAGTTCATGACAAGTTTTGGCTCCTAATTTGTTGTAGGCTGAGCTACGGGTAGAATACTTGGATGCAGTTGTGTCTGGTTTTTGAGATCATAGAATCATAGAATTGTCAGGGTTGTAAGGGACCTTAAAGATCATCTAGTTCCAACCCCCCTGCCATGGGCAGGGACACCTCCCACTAGATCAGGTTGCTCAGAGCCCCGTTCAGCCTGGCCTTAAAAACTTCCAGGGATGGGGCTTCCAACACCTCTCTGCGCAACCTGTTCCAGTGTCTCACCACCCTCATGGTGAAGAACTCCTTCCTAACATCCATTCTGAAATGACCCATCTCTAGTTTTAATCCATTCCCCCTAGTCCTGCCATTACCTGACATCCTAAAAAGTCCCTCACCAGCTTTCTTGTAGGCCCCCTTAAGATATTGGTAGGCTACAATAATCATGATCATCTATTTGGGATCTAACACTGCTGAACCTTGGATAAGGCTTAGGATCTTCAGTTTATTTTCTTTTGAAAATATTGCCTGGTATTTTGATGCAGGAAAACTTTACTTGACCCAGTTGAATATCTAGAGACTACCTAGAGAAGTATAGTCCTGTGTATATAACAATACAGAATTATCCTGTAGGAGTACACTAGAGGAGAAAATGAGAAAATGATAATTGTTTTGAAATGCAATTCGCATTTAATCTTTTTTTTTTTTTTGCTAATGTCCACAGTTACTTTGTCTTGAAGAGGGCAGAATGTAAATTTTAGATTACATATTAAAAGCAACAAAAATGCATTTTAGAAGCCATTTTTTCTTTCTAGAAACTAATAACTTCCTATCAACTCATAAATAAAATTAGTACAACTAACGTGGTATCAGTGAGTACTTTTGTTATTGTGTTTAAGCAACCCAGTCCCAATCGGAGAGAGGACAGGCCTGTCAGCTTCTATCAACTTGGATCAAACCAACTTCAGCCTAATGTAGCATCCTTGGCAAGAGATGCAGCGAACATTGCTAAGGATAAGCAAAGAGGATTTATGCCAAGTATATTACAGAATGAAACATATGGAGCAATACTCAGTGGCAGTCCACCTCCCATTCAGCCTGCAGCACCGGTTACAAGTAGTGCACCTCCTCTACCTCCAAGGAATATTGGCAAAGGTACTGACACCGGGAAATATCATTGTATGTTAGAAGAATGGGATCATAACGTATTTTTTTTTATTATCACAGTTTTAGGTTTTCTTTTACAGTTATTTTGCACAGGTAAGTATTGGAACAGTGTGTTGATGGCTTCATTTTATATATTTGAAGTGAGTCTCAATACACTTAAACAATTTGTTAAAAGGGGGGCCACAGTCAATTTAGTTCAGCAATATTTTTTTTCTTGTTATACTCCATCTTTTCATACTTCTGTTTCTTGAAGATGTCATTGTCAGAGTTCAATTTAAACATACAATTTCAATAGTGTTTGGCTGCTGTGGAAAATTGTTTTAAGATCTGAGAGAACGGGGAGTGTATGCAGAACATGAGAGATTTTAACCTTGCGAAGTCTTCTCTTAATAAATAGAGGCTCCAAAGTTGTTGAAATAAAAGCATAAGTGTCATGACGTGGAGAACCGGGATGATTTAGAGAACTGGTAGCTGACTGAAAATGTAATTGCCAGTTACTGGTTATACCCTGATCAGCAGAACAATGTGAAATGTACATGTCTCATCCTGGTTCAGAAGGGTTGTGCGCTTGCAAAATCTACCATTAAAGTTGATGCTGTGAACTTCATTCTTATCTTCATATGTAATGTGTTTGGATCGTATTAAAGAAGTGTAGAGAAATCTGTATAGGTCCTCTTTGTACGGTACATGTTCGGTGTGTTTCATTGTTTGAATACCTTTATGAATCCAGCAGCTTTCCTGGATGCTAAATTTATGTAAAGTTCAATTCAAGAAAAATGACTATGTAAACACATGATTCTCTGTGGTGCTGTAATTCAGCTCCGTAAGAGGAGATCCGAGCGGGGAATGTTCTAGGCATGCGTCAGTGGCTTTGCCTTTGGGAGCACTGTGCAGAGGTTAGAATGCAAGACTCCATATCCCAGTGATTGTGGCTGAGATGGCAAATTGAACATCTGTGTAATATGAAAAGTCAGTTATTGGTCTCACAAGAATGGCTGCAGCATAAAAGTCGCATTTAATATGTTATTTTGGGAGCAGAAAAACTGAGAACAATAGAACAGCATGGCACTGGGTTACTTCAAAAGGGTAGAATGAGGCTGGGGGAAGTTTAGCAGCATGCAAAACTTAACCAAGGTAGAATTCCTTTCATCAAACATTTTTGCATGAAGTCTAAGCTTAATATCTAGACGTGATGGAAAGGAATGTTTGCCCCACCAAACAGGAAAATTCACCCAAGGAGCTTGCACAGTCTGTTTAACTGTTAGATTCTATCTCTGAATTAGTAATACCATTGGATAGTTAAAAAGACTATTTTACCCTTTGATATTATTTTAACCATGGCCAGCCATACTGTTTTACCCACTGTTTGCCCTCGATTAAATGACACTTTTCAAAGAGTGTCATTTTAATTTCATTCCCAGCCCCAGACTTCTTGGCACCGGTACAGTGCAACTCATGCCAAGAAAGCATGCTGCCTGGCTTAAATTATTAGCTCCTATTCTTTACTCTAGCAACGTATTAGCCGATTATTTTATATTCTTAGTTAAAAGCTGTAATAGTATCATCGATCATAGCTTCTTGTTGATTGCTGATGTTGTTGATGTTATGCTTATGGTGTATTATTACTCCTTTATCCTCTTAGCTTCAGGCTATTCTCCAAGTCTTCTGAGCCTTTTATGCTTTTCCCTGCAAACTAGTGTTTATTCATACCTTACTCTATTTCATCTTTTCTTAATATGATGCTCATGTGCTGAGTATGGAGAGGTGGCATGATATGTACAAAATACTGTCTGTATGAAGAAAACCTGTAGTGTTTTTTTGTGAAACGGGGAGGCAGCTCCTAAGCCTAAGAATGGAGTTGTTTAGGAGGCCTCAAAGAAGTTGTACTTTGTAACTGTTTCATGACTAGTTGTTATAGGTTCTTGTTTGGGTTAAATTCAGAATTACAGTTTTGTGTCAATTCCAAGTCAAAACTGATGTTGCACTTAGAGTCAGCCATGTCTGATAATGCTCATACAAGAGCGAGGTCCTTTTCTTGCAGTACCTGAGAAGATTACATCTATGAGACAGGGATTAAAGAAGGTAGCAAGACTTGCCTTCTGTCGTCATGTTGAGAAATTTATGCTTTTTCCATTGTTGACATATTTTAAAGTAATGACTGGAGACAAATTTTACTTGGGTAAAGTGTTCGTAAGACTTTACCCAGAAACTTCCATGTAATTTTTTACACCAGACTCTGGTTTCTGCTCTGGCATTCCAGCAGGATGGCACTGGTTCCTGTTGCTGAGTCCAGTGCACCAATGGCTGCACCATTTTTAAAAGCACGGGTGTGAATATCAACACTTTGTGCTTAGGGTAAGTAATAATAATAATACAGTATTTTCCTCTCTTTTTAGTTCAGCCTTCAGTTCTTGGCAGTGGTATTCAGACAATTTCTTCATCTAATGCAATGTGGAAGACAAATTCTTTAGGAGTGGAAAGTATAAGCAGGCAGAGGTCTTCATCAGATCCACCAGCTATTCATCCCCCTGTGCCGCCATTGCGTGTAACATCTACAAGTATGTTTCCACTTTCCCCTGTTTTCCCTTCTGCTGTATCTAATCATAGTTGGCTTATTTTTCCATTTCCACAACTCATACTTCCTCTTTTGGTGACTGTAGCTTTGGCCTATCGTTCCCATCCAGTAACTTTGTATGAACTGTCTCCTCTGATGTTCCAGTGAGGACTGTACGGCGTAGTGCAGGGTCAACAGGAAATACTATCTATTACTGGAGCTAAAGAGCGAGATTTTCACTTTAATATATAGTTTCAATGCCGCATTTCTCACTAGTTGTAAAGATGTGTTACATGTAGGCCTGGGGCTATGTCTCCACATTGTGCTTGATTCTTGCAGACTATAGGAATGCAAAAAGATGGTTTAATGCATTGCCAGCTGCTGTTGTGGTGGTTTCAAGAATTCAATAGAAATTTTAATTAATTGCTAAACCTAATACAAAGTTAGATGTTAATTGTAACAGGATTTTAAGAAAAAGCGTTTCTCTAAATAAAATTTCTCAGATATTATTCACTCATTTACTTTCCATAAAACACAAGCTGAAGACCTTGATTGATCAAACAGTATCAGCACTTTGTTAAATATAGTATGATCTACTATTTTCAAGAATATGACTGACTTTGGTAAAAATTTTCTTTGCTTGTACTTTAATGCTTGAATGAATTGAAGTATTTGTGAGCTCTCTGACCTGGACTAGGTGAAACAAAAGGTAAACCTCTTTCCAAAGAAGTCCTCTGTCCAATGGAAAGATTGCTTTCTGTTTAAGTTGTTGATTACATTTTTCTTGCATGGGGATAAATCCTGTAACAGGAAAACCTGTGGATGAGAACCCAAGAATCAAAATGGTATATAGAAACTTAATTCCATTTCACTGTTTAACTTTCTTCTATAGACGTGCTTTCTCCAGCACCACCGCCTCCAGTGGCAAAGACAGCCAGCATTATAGAAGCTTTGAACCAGCAATCTAAACAGCAACCAGCTCCTCCACAAACTAAGCCAACCCCACCACCACTGCCCCCACAACCTCCTAGTAGAATCTCTCAAAGAAAGCCTATCCCTGGGTAACTAACCTCATTTTAGTATTTAATGTACTTCATAATTATTAGTAACTTTTTGATTTTATGGTATATAACATGCAAGTCATCTATAAAGCATGCATACTTTTGCCAATGATGTATTCTAGAGTATGTGAATGAACAGAAGGCAGACACGAACGGAGCAGACTACAAGGATTCCCACAGTAAAAACAAGACACCTTTAAGATTGTATGACTTGCAGAATATCTACAGAATGCTTAGTGGTGATGGAAATAAGCAGCCACAAAGAATAATCTATTTCTAATTCTCATATAATAACAAAGAAGAGATAATGGGATCTTATGTCCGATTGTGCCATTTATTGTTCACATGCTTTGCGTAGGTTCAGTTCCATTCAATTTTCATTCGTGGCAGGAATAGAGAGACCTGGAACAGAAAATATCATTTTTAGATTTGCAGGAAACAAAGTTAGGAGGTACAGGTGTACTGGAAAACAGGATTATATCCAAAGCAGCCTTGAGAAACTGGAGTAGTAGTCAAGGGAGAAGAGGGATGTCTTTCAGTAAGCAACATGTAGTACTTAAGAACAATTGACTACAAAAATGAAGCATGGAGAACAGCAGAGTATGGTTAAACAGAAGTCCTTAAGAGAAGATTCTGCAAGGACATAGTGAATCATACATGAAAGTAAGTCAGACGACTCATGTTGTTGTGGAATAGTCAAAGAGAAATAGTATTGTTTGATTATAGCCTGCAAATTATATGAATTAATCCTTCCAATTGACTCAACATCAGTAATGCCTCAGCTGGACTACTGTGTTCAGTTTGGGGTATTGCAGTAAAATAAAGATACAAAATAGTGAGGCAGAAACCAGGGGAGATCAATAAGGTAATAAGAAGTGTAGAAAATATGATCTGTGAGAAAAGTTTGGAAGAAATAAGATTCTCTTATATTTTTAGAAAAAAGAAATTGTAGTATGGGTACATGTCTGCAAATCTGTACAGTGTTGGATTATGCCATTCCTTTATATATCTCATGACGGTTCTAAAAAAGAAGACTTTTGTTTAAGTTGTGGCAAGAATAATTTAATTAGACACTAGGGAAAGCCTCCCAAAATTAAGCATAGCGATACATCGTAGTAATTTGTCTGGGAAGTTTTTGGATTCTCTGGCACTGAAAATTTGGCAGAGTACAGCCTGTACGAACTTAGGTAGTTGTAAGATACAGGGACATGTACGTGTGTATGTGAAATAAATAATATACATGGTTGATCTTTTGCGAATGACAGAGGTAAACAACCTTTGATCTTTGAGCTCGCATTCTAGTCCCTTGATTGCATATACCATACAAAGTAAAAGGGGGAAACAACTTGCTGAAGCTTGCTATGATTTACAGGCTAATATGGATACATAATTTTAATGAAGAATTTTACAATAGCAGTGAAAGGAACTTCAGAATTTAGGAAAAGAATATCTGCTCTACACTGGTCTAAATTGCAGTAATTGATCCTATATTATTATTCTGCCTAACATTTTTAAATTAAGTGCAACTTATGATCAGTGTAATCAAAAATACAGAAGCAAAGTAGTATTTTAAAAGCAAAATAGGTGTCACTGGAATATACTGAAGACATGACAAGATTTTTATAGTTTGGAAAATACTCTGTATTGTTGCAATTCAAGTTCTTGTTTGTTTCTTAAATGGATGAATTGTTTCTTAAATGGATGAATTTCTAACTTTCTGCACAGGACTGAGAAGTCATCTGGCTTAACTAACAAAGGGCAGTCCAGAGGACTTGGTTCTCTACAACAAACTGGTAATTGTGGTTTAGAGATTTTATTTATTGTAATTAAGCTATCATTATAACAGCCTAAGGGAAAGTGTTGGTTTTTTTTATTTATTTACCTTGCACTTTTAAATACAGTCATTACCAGCATTCTTCTTGTTTCTCTTCTTGATTGTGTAGGCCTTGATGCCGCAAGCTTTTCTGCATGAACAGAGTTATGGGCCAATTAATGTAAATCACAGGACCATGTCATAAGAAACAGAATCGCAGAAGGGTTGAGGTTGGGGGGGAACCTCCGCAGGTCATCTGGCCCAACGCCTCTGCTCAAGCAGGGCCACCCAGAGCCGGTTGCCCAGGACCATGTCCAGACGGCTTTTGAATATCTCCAAGGATGGAGACTCCACAGCCTCCCTGGGCAACCTGTGCCACTGCTTGGTCCACCCTCACAGTAACAAAGTGTTTCCTGATGTTTCATGTGCCACCTCTTGTGTTTCAGTTTGTGCCCGTTGCCTCTGGTCCTGCTTTCCAGCTGGGTGGCCACCAGCATGTGTTGGTGCATGGGCTTATTTGTGTCCAGGTGCAGGACTTTGCACTTCCTTGCTCCAGATTTTCCCCTGGTCCCTGGGACCTGGGATTCCTGAAAACGGGTCTTGCTAGTAAAGACTGAGGCAAAGAAGGCCTTCAGTACCTTAGCCTTTTCCATGCCCTGGGTAACCAGATCCCCCATCTCATTGAGCAATGGGCCCACGTTTTCCCTAATTTTCTTTTTGTAACCTCTGTATTTACAGAAGCTCTTCGTGTTGTCTTTGACATCCCTTGCCAGATTCCATTCCAGTTGGGCTTTAGCTTTCCTACCCTCACCTAAACCCCCCTCAAACAAAGGATGCATTATGAAAACTTTAGTTAGTTTTCTCTCTTGTTTTCATGTGTCATAAACAAGGTAACTCGTACACATTTTAGAATAGAAAAATGTGTTTCTAGTTTGAAAATCTAAAACTCTATTAATGTCACTTTTAATTAAATTGCAAATTGATATTGCTCTTTTCATGCTAATGAACAGAGTTCATTATTCAGAGTTCATTATTGATTCTGCTCTTTTCATTGTTCAAAGTAACCACTACTTTGGGACATTACAATAATGTCATCTCAATAAAGTGTCCAAAGTAAAGTTTGCGTGGATTCTGTGTTTGTTGTAGTGCAATTTCTCCTACCCAGTTTCCCCTTCCACTGTGTATATTATGTTCATTGGTTCTTACTGTGATTTTTTTTTATTTCCCCTTGACGTACCCAAGGGGAATTTGCTAATGACTATCTGCCATCTGTGTCAGGAGTCTCCTGTGAAGGATACAGCATCTTGATAATGATGGTCTTTACTAGGAAAGAAGGGTTCCAAAAGCATACAGTCTGTAGTGAACAAATGGGGAAATGGGATATTTGGTTCTGCTCTCATCTATTTTATAGGCTTTTTTTTCTTTTAGCATATTAAAGGTCTTAGGTAATTGTCTTTGGGAAAAGAGGCCTTTTTTTTTTTTTTTAATGGAAAGGGTAGAAAAATTCTGTTCAGTTACTTAGAAAGAACCATTAAAAATTAAATACTCATGGGATATAAAATTATCTGTGTCCTTTAAAGAATAATTAATTTGGTTTCAATTTGTATCATCACTCTTACTTTTTTTAAAAGCATGCCTACAATTTACTTGTTTTACTTACCTTAACAGCAGGAGAGTCGTCTTCTGTATGCGAAATTCCAGTAACACAAACTGGTTCTACAACAAATACTTTGGCACAGATCCAGCCACCAGCACCAATGCCAAGGAAATCACAAATAGTAAGTAGACAATCTGGGTTTTGATTTTATTAAATCTTCCGTTTTCTATCAAACACGCTTGTTGACATAAATAGTGTATCCTGTTATGGAGAAAGTGTGAGAATTTTGAAAACTACAAAGCCTGTATCCTGTGTTAAATAGGTGTGTGACTTGTACTAGTTATTTATGAAAACTTTGCTTTTCTTGCGTTTCCTATATGATAGTATGTGATTTTAAATTTAAAAAAACAAGCAGCAAAAAAACGAAGAGAAACCAAAGAAAAGAAGCATGAATTCTTTGCTTGTGTCCAAATGTGACTGACGTAGAATGTATAGTTTGACTTACTGAAGGTGGGTAAACTTGGTAAGTGAGTCACTTGTAGGTGAGCTTGGTGAGTCACTTGTAGGTGAGCTTGGTAAGTGAGTCACTTGTAGATCATCTGTAACTTCATTCTAAAACTTCAATGAAGTAGGTAACAAGGGAGCTTTTGGTCTTTCTTTTATGATGGAAGTAGATATATTCATACTTTTTCACATAGGTAGATCAAATGGCTTCAGACAAGACTAGTAGGACTCAAGCTCAAAACAAAAGAAATTGGTTCTTTGTGCAGTTAGTTTTCTTTGCGTCTCTTTGTCATGCTTTCACTGGTTGACAGGAGAGAAATCTCTTGATAAATACAGAAAACACATCTGATGAGACATCCCAACCAGAAGGTGGGTGAAAGGGAAGGCTGGAAGTATTGTATATTCTTCTTTTCCATCCTCCCCCAGCCTTACAGTGACTGTTAGAAGGGATACTGGATTTAGATGGACTTTAGACTCAAGATGGACTCTTGATCCGATTGTGTGGCCATTTAATACTCTTATTTATTATTTATAATCTAGGAACAGTGAGTGGTAACACACATATTAGTGTCAATACCTGTATTCTTATACGGGTGGAGGTAAAGGGGTGTATTTCCCGGTGTCAGTTGAGCTGTTACCTTATGTGTAGTTCAGCTAGGTCTTTGGTCCTTGCTCCAATTTCATGTTGCTCTCTTGTGCGATAGACGTAAAACATCCATATGCTTGACCATGACAGTATTTCTCTGCAGTAAGCAAATCACAATATAGAGACTCCATACTTTCCAAGATGCTGTATGTGACCAGGTCTGGGCTAGTCACATACATCCTGTGTATGAGCACAGTTCAGTAGGTAAATAATGAACTGAGAGGCAGGAGTTGTGCCGTTCCTGGCTCTGCAATTGTCTTATTAATGGGCTGGAGCAAAAAGACCTGCCTTCTTCAGCCCTCTGTCTCTCTCCCTTCATCCATTTTTCCTTAACCTTGTCTGCTGAAATAGTAAGTCTCCAGGACAGACGGCCGTGTGTTTGTGTGCGTAGCCTTGCACATTTGTCTTGAGCTCTTCAGAGTTCCTATTAGCTGGTTCTCATCTGATAATGCTGAAAAGCCACAGAGACATCTGGAGTTCATCTTCCGTTAGTTGGAAGTATGAAATCTGTTTTCTTGCCTCCCCCGGTCTTGTTCAACCAATTTACTGTCTGTCTTGCATCAAAATAACATTCATGTTTTAAGCCACAATAAAATTAAATGGTCTGATTAACATAAAATGGAATATCTATCCCTTTTCCTTACATGCACCAAGGGACTTGCCATATTTACTTTGTGAAGCTGTTGGACCCTGACCGCAATTTCTGTTGTGTGTTCTGTTCAGGTGTGAACGCTGGCTGCATCCTTTTAACACTTTCATTGGCTCTGAAACAGCTCCTTACCGAGCTTTCTGTATAAATGAAAGTCATAGTTCTCTATCTTGCTCTCTCCTTTTTTTGTTTAATGGAACAAATTGCTTTAGTTATGAGTGAATGGGATATCCTGGCGAGTTTCTAGGGTCAGTCAGCGTCTCCACTGTTTAATATTAATTGCACATGATATAAAGAAAAAATCTGACTCTCCAGATGTCTCTAGGGCTTCAGTAGGGTGAATTTTGTGAGACTAAGAAAATCAGATGGAGGATTTTCTTCTGTCATAGGGTAGAGAAGTAAGGGAAACCTGGCTCAGAGAGTGTGTGCTAGTTAAGGTGCTTTAGCTAAATCAATCTAGCTAAAGCATCTTAGCTGAGATTTAGTCAAGGGCTCCTCAGCTAAAGAGCTTTAGCTAGATCAGTCTAGCTAAAGAATTTTGACTAAATCGCTCCATTTAGCCTTATACTCCAGCCTTTTTTGCTAAGTCTTTACCCTGCCAGAGAATCCAGAGGCCAGCGCAGATTTAGGAAATGATTGCAGAACTGCGCATTGAGTAAAGAAAAAAAAGGAAAAGAAAAAAAAAAGAAGAGGTCTAGTTGTACACGCACACATAGCTAGTTACTTGTCTCCTATACGTTGCATTTACCCAATAGCCTATTTTTCAGATAGGATTTTTTTTTCTCCACCCGCCCCCCCCGCCCTGTATATTTTAGATTTTTGAAACCATATTGTAGACACATGGGACGCTTTCCTGGAAAATTTTATTCTTCTGGGAATGGGATCTCTTTTAGTTTCCTTGCCTTCTAAAGAACAAGAAACACCTGTAATTACTGCACTTTGAAGTTAGCAATTACATCACAGTTGTACTGATGTGAAGCTTTTTCCTCTTGACCTTAAAGGTGGTTGTGGTTCTAACTGTAACTTGACTGAGCATCTGGCAAAATTGGTGTGAAGCAGTGCAAGGCTGCCAGCTCACAGGGATGTGCCCCTCAGACAGAGCCTAAGGGTCCGCCTGCTCTGGGCAGGTCAGGTTTTTTTATACTAAAATGCAAATGGATGCTTACAGAGGAGCATAACGGTCATGCTGCCTCCTTCCTTCCCCGTCCACATCCCCCTTTTTCTGTGTGGTGCTCAGCCCTAACAAAATGGCTCATGAAGAGGCTGTTGGGCAGCAGAGAAGAGCGTTTTGCTGGTGGAGAGAAGTAGACTTGTGAATGGAGTCTCTTCTCCACTTACAAGCTTCCTCTTCCGTGGCTGACCTAACTAGAGACTGGGATCAGTCCCTGGGGGACTCCAGGATGACGATGAGACCTTCTTTTCCTTATCCCATCTGGAGCCTCTGTCCCAAATACCCACTGCATTAACAGACGTCTCTTGATCTAAATGGCACTTACAACTCTGCTCTGCCATCTTAGGGTAGGAAGGAGAGATTTTTGCTGGCTATGGCTGGGCAAACCAGGGAGAAGGGTAGACTCAAGGTAGAAAGCTTATGCTCTGCCTCCAGGTCCTGTGCCTCTCCACTCCTTGCATGGAAACACTATGTAGGTAGCACTATTGTTGGTCTGCAACAGAGACTGAGGAAGCTGAAAATAAATACAGCAGCAGGTCGGGTTGCACTGGGAGAGGTGTGAGATTACAATGGTGGATACTGCGATACCAGAGCAAAACAATTCCGGCATCCCTTCAAATAGAACACAAGTAGGATTGGAGTCCCACTGCAGTATCGGAATATTGCAACTCTTTACTAAACTTTCCTATTGGAAGAGTTGATATGCCACTCCTGTGGCTTGCAGTCCTCAAAGCACTGCCGAGAGGCAGAGGAGGTTTTGGGGGGTTTGCACACTGCTGAAATGGGTTCAGCAAATTAAGAAAGGGTGTTTTGGCAGGTGGCTCAGGCCTCTTTCTGATAATGCTGCTGCTGCTGTTACACTTGCTGTGTAGCACTTGATCTTGATCACCCTATCTTCTGAATAAAATCATAATTGCTGCAATGTTGTAGAGCTCCAAAGACAAGTCTGGATGAGCCAAAATGGAAGATTGCTAAGGGAGACCTGGCCCACACTGGTGGCGCAGTGGTTGCGAAAGGCTTTGGATGCTGCCAAATTCAGCCTGAAGCATGAGCACCCAGCGTAAATGATGCAGCTGGACTCTAACCTATGAAAAATAACATTTGGAAGCAGTTCTGAAGCTTTCTTCAGGTCAACTCCAAGCTTATTCTGTCTTATTTATTTATTGTATTTATTAACATTTACGTATTTTTATATTTCAGTCAAAAACTAAACCCAAGAGAGTAAAAGCAATTTACAACTGTGTAGCAGATAACCCAGATGAGCTAACTTTTTCAGAGGGAGATATTATTGTAGTTGATGGTGAAGAAGATCAGGAGTGGTGGGTGAGTATTTTGCATTTTCCATCAACACACTTTGAAGGAAATAAATGAAATCTAGAGGCTAACAACTGACTTCAGAAGATCCCCTGTTGGGTTTCCAAATAAAGGAAAAGTTTCATCTCAGGGAAACCTGATTCCAGAAATTTCTTTTGTTCAAAAGTCAAACTTCAGATAAGTTTTTGGCTGTTCTCATTAAAAAAAAAAATAAATATGTTATTAGTAGGGTTCACAATGTACAGGGGACACAGTCTGTGTGATTGAGGAAATTCTTGGGAGATGTCGGCAGTTTAAGAATCTGCTACTGTTTCATCTTCCTTGAAGATGCTGTGTGGTGGGCTTCAGAAGACAGCTTTGTATTGTCCTAATTCTTCAGCTGACTGAGATTAAGAAATGATCTGTTTGAGCTGGGAAACCTTCTCAACCATTTACACCCCGGAGCCTCATCAGCCAAAGCAAAGTCTTGGGAAATTGTTATGCATTAAAACACTTGCCTTACACTGTTAGCTGGAGAAGAATAGAACTTCAGATTGCATCTAAATTGACAATAATGCTGTATAAACACAAACAGATTCACGTAAAACCCAGAACTGTTGAAGCGTGATCCATCCTTCTACTTTTCAGTGGTTGTTAAGAGGGGGAAGCAGAGCAACTTAACAGAGGCAGAATACGGGCTGCCAGGCATTGCAGAATGCACTGAAATGATGTAGCAGTGGTGCTGCATCAAGAGGTGTTACTTTCAAAGAACTGGATAAAACAGAATTTGACAAAAAATGTCTGTAGCTGAATAACAAACCTTACAAACAAAATACCTTGTAGGACTGAATTATCTATTTCCCACTCACAAAAGAGAAAGACCACCACTGCAGAAAAGATGTAGGGAGAGGCCTGTGGTACTGCAGGCAGGAAGGTCACTTCTGTTCATTTTGGTGATACTGAAATGCTTTTTTGAGATTAACTTGACAAATATCTGGACTCTTTCAGATTGGCCATATTGATGGAGATCCCAGTCGGAAAGGAGCTTTCCCTGTATCATTTGTGCACTTTATTGTTGATTAAATTGCTACTGATAAGTGGAGACATTTCTCATTTCCAGCGGTCACAGAAATAAGTTTTGCTTTATTTCATTTCATCTACCTATCTGCAGACACCTTGCCAGAGCACTGCCCAAGTCCTAGGTACTGTAGCTTACTTTTTTATTGCCATTGTTCTGATTTGGGGACTTTAAAAACTTTTTTTCTATGTGAAAACTTCTCATGAGCAGTTTACACTTTTTAAAAAAAAAAAAACCACACAAATCTTCCTGTATTTTTCAAGGTGAACTGAAAAGCTTTAATGATCAAAATCCATATAAGTGTGTGAACATCACATTATGAATGTTCTTTTCAATCAATTCACTGTCATTTCATTCTCCCTTTTGTAACGTGGCAATACCACGGTCCAGTGTTGCTTCCCCAGTCAAAGAAATTGTGTGCATCTAACAGGGCAGTGAATTTATTCGATTCTCGATACCATTTGAAGTGTTGGAACCAAAACACGCAAGCTGCTGCGTAGTTCTAAATTGGGCTCGTTCAGCATCTTGCCATGCTGGCTGTCATCCAGGATGTCAACTATTACAAAAGGAACAATTTTAATCGGGTGTCTTTGGCCAGGTAAAAGTGGAAAAAGTATTTCAGTTTACCACAGGAGAAACTTCTTTCTTTCAGAATGGATGTAGATATTTGCTTAAAGTTATCTGAAATCTGTGTTAGTTGTTGAACTTTCTAGTTCTAATTTTGTGAGCTTGAGACTGTTTCATTTTTCTATGCTGCACGTGTGTAGAACCTGTTTTTTGAATGTTCTTTATCTATGTTACATCCATTTTGGTCATTTAATGTGACTACTGCTGGTTAACGAAACTATGGCAATATTAATGAGTTACTACATTAACTCAAGGATATGAAAACTGCACTTCCTGAAATGTACTTAACTATGATGATGGATTGCAGAGCATTTCTTACACTTGTCTCATGGTAGTGTTTAGACTTTGTTTTTAAATTCTTGAATTTTCTTAAATCATCCAGCAATGCGTTCACAGAGAGAACACATTTGGTGGAACACTTAGATAATTATCCTTGGTCAATAAGGTATCTGAGACCTCACAAGTACACTACGTTATGTTCTGGTTTATCAAAATCTGTGTGCCACTACCTTGCAAACAATGGTAAGTTTGCTAACTCACTCTGTATTTATATAATATACCCACATATATGGTAGCTACACTGTTGTTACATTTGTTTTCCTAATTTGTGAACAAAAGGCTAGGCCACGGATGGTTCCCAGTTGGTTGATGGAACACAAAACACCAATACGACATCTGACGTCGTTTCCATGTTTGTATATTGTGAAATTGTACCAGTTTTTGCTTATGCTACAGGAGAACAACTGATGGCATAGGATAAGAAAAATCAATGTCTAGGTCACATTGGCTTTGATCACGTTTTGTGAATATTGTATCTCTAGATTTATCAAGAGAACTTTGAATTTCTGACAAATGGTGTTTAAATTGGCCGTTTCATACTGAACGGAACGGAAAATAGGCCACCACCGCGTACGCTTATTTGGAGAAAAAAAAATCATATTGCGTTAGTGCTGGAAGAGCAACACTGATCTTACCTTGTATCGCCTTTCCTCAATGGTACAGTGGGTTGACAGCCTCTCCAATGGGTGGGTACAGCCAAGAATACGCCTAACTTTCATTTCCTAGATGCTGTTGCTGCAGTAAAAATGGGGGACAAACTGGAATGTTTCAAGATATTTTTGTTGCAAGTTGAAGCTAATTAGTCTGTATTTTCAAAGTTCCCAGTAAAACTAATAGAGTAATAGTTTAGCACTACAGTTTTATTCACTTACTGATATGTTCAGGTTGCGACACTATTTTGTATGTTTCTATCCCTGATAGAGTCTAGAGAGTAAATGGGCATATTATTTTGCACAGATCTCCTAATGTACAGTATTTTTAACACAGAATCTTATAGTGTATGTAACAACTCGTAAAGTTAAACCATGATGCAAATTTTCCTTGAGTTCTGCTAGAAGAGGAATACGCTTCAAAATGCCACCACCTCGGTCACTGGTTACTTAAAAACTAGGAAACTTGTAGAATACAACTTAATAGCACTAACAGTGCAGACAGATACAATCTCGAGGACCAATGAAGAGCAGCTAAGCAAAATTTATCCTTAGATTTTCCACGTTTCTCAAAGTTTGCTCCTCTGCTAGAGGAAAAAGAAATTCTAGAGCCTGTAGATATCTATTTATAATATAAAATTAAGAATTTTAAGTCCAAAATTTTGGCATATTTCATACAACTTTTCAAATCTGATTAAAATAATGATTCAAAAGAACCTGTTAATAGACAGACTATTAGGTTGCTGTGTTAACTGTTTAAAAAGGAGCGAGTGACACTTAAAAATGCAGCTTAGAATGCTATGAGATGTATAATATTCAATTCAGTTGTTTTTATTTTGTTTAGTTGCAGAGCAACTGTATATATTGTATAACCTAAAATCAACTCTTATTTTCAATGTCCTGGATGCAGTGATTTATAATTAGAGCATGATTAATAAATTTTACTCTTGTTAACCAGTCAAATGTCTGGAAAAAATAAAACTACTTTTAAAATCACTTTGGTCACTTCTCTTCTGTTACTCTGTATTGCTTAGGCAATATTCTTCTTTTCAGTGTGTAAAATGAGAAATACAGGTAGCACTTGCGCAAAAAAATGTACATCTTGTGGATTTTTAGTGGAATGTAGAAACTGTGTAGACAGCACACCTAAGATTAAATTAGAGGTGTAACGCACCAAATGACTACCTATTATCACTTTGCTCTTCTTTTGTTCTAATATCTATATTAAGCAGAGCTGAAGTCTATATTAACAAATTGTTTTTCAGGCAAAGAGATAGAAGCAAGTATCAGTTTTATTTTACATTTCTACAATATTGACATCAACATACAAAACACAATTTAGGAAAAAAACGTTAAATATAAAATTCTGTATTGTCCTGGAAACTGAAGATGAAATAATTTCTTCAAGTCACGTTTGGGGAATGACAAAGTACCATGTGCAAGGCTGCGTGGCTCCTCTTTGCCCAGCCAGTCTTTCCTAGGTCTGTGTGTAGCTACAGCCAGTCCGCGGTGTCACAAAGGAGCCCCATTTCCTCCTCACACACAAAGGCCTCTTGTACTACATCACCATGTGCTGCTGAAGGAAAATCAGGACTTCTCCGACATTAAAACTGAATCAAAGGCTGTAGATAACACTTTGCAAATAGCTTGTGCTTGTTCCTAGAAAAAAAAAACCCAACCCAAGCACACACATTAACTTTCTGAAGAACTCCTAAACGTCTCAAAACTCATTTAAAGCAAAATGTGACCTTTATCATTCTTTTGGCGGAGACATGCAAAATGGAGTAGCACAAGTGAGATAGACTGAATTTGATTTCTGTGGTCTGCAATGACGTGTGGGAAGCTGTTTTAAATAAGCTCTTTTGAAACAAGTCAGAGTTGTTAGCTTTCAACATAGCAGGACACTAGCATTCAGAAAGTCAGTTCATGTGTTCCCCCAGTGCTGCTAAGGGTGTGTGTCGTATCATAGTTATCTTGACAATGAATTCTCCTACTCTTAGGAGGAGATCACTTCCCTTGCTTATAAATATGAATGCATGCTCTATTATCAGACTCATTACTCAATCCCTCCCTGCTCTGTCTCATCTTAGAGAGGTTTATTGTCTTTGAAAATACAGAAGATTTGTCCTTAGCAGCTATGACAGCACTCTTCAGATTGCAAACAGCTTTCTCAGGCGTGTCCATTCATTAGCAATTTTAGGGAATGTAGGTATTTCTCCTCAAAGCTGATCAAATGCAGTCAGCAGGGCTTTTCTCCCCTCCTCAGCCAGGGCATAGGTATACTCTTCTTTAATTGAGCAATCCCCCTTCTGCCAAAAAGTCTTCACAAGGGCCGTGAATTTTAGAATCTCCCTTTACAATCGGAATACTGATACCTAAATTAAATACTGTAAACATAAACTCTTACCAAACTATTGCACTGATATACCCAGAGGCTGCATTCTTCAGAGGCTGCATCTGTTGTCTTCAAAGCCAGTAAACTTTTTCCTGCTCCCAGACCATCATCATAGCAGACCATCCGTACAATTAAATAGAGAGCATGCCTATGTAACACATCCTGAAACCATGCGGCAAATAAAAGTTACTCTGGAACAGCGCAACAGCTATTTCAGTTTTCCACCTGTTTTGATTCTCTCTATTACAAAAGAATACTTCAGATTTATTTACAAGAGAAAAGTATTCCTTGATAAAATTATAATTTTTTGATTGAGAGTTTAGTCAATATTTAAGAAAAATAAGTGGAGGTTTAACACAATTTTAGCTTTAATTTTTGCTTCTATTTTAGAATTGCATTCATATGTGGACTATATTCCTGGCCATACTATGGAAGCACACATTTGTTTCCCACCTATCCTCACTCACCCGCTGTGAGTAGGATGGGTGGTACACTCTGTCCCTCTGGCACAGGGGGACAACTTTTAAAACAACTTTTTACTTTTACAGTATTTTTCCAGCCAATCCTCTGCCTCAGTTCCAGGAAGGTTAAACACCAGAAACTGTTCGCAGAAGACGGTATGGGCAAGGTGAGTTGCTTCAGGGTGGAGGGTAGCCATGCGGATATAGCCAGGCCACCTGTGGCCTGAGCCACAGCATAGGTCCCGACTCCTGCAGAGATCTATTCTGGGAGACCTACTCTCCACTGCAGTTGCAGGGTTCCACCACAGACCCAACAGTTCTGACCTTGGCCATTCCAAAAAGGGATGGGGAGATGTCTGCAGGCCTACCCTACACAAAGCCTTTCTTCTCAAGCAATCCTACCCAACCGGTAATACACACCTGCTTTTTTCCAGTCATACCACCTCTAGGGTCTTACCACTTCAGGACAGCTCTTTTTCTATGCTCACGGCATCAAACACCTTGTCCATATCGGTAGCTGAAGGGTCTAAAGAAACACCCACTTTGATACAGAAGCTGTAAAAATGGACAGTGAGCTTGATGCCTGCTATGAAAGCCTCGAGGGAGAGCCTCTAGCAGAGCTCCTAAGATCACCTCGCTGAAAAACATCTCCATCCCTGACACTGCCTCAGCAATCCCTCACAATTATTCATACCATGCTGAACGCAGCTGGAGCCAACATGGAACTTACTGGATCAACCCTCCAGTCTCTGTATGAAAGATGCCAAGATTCACCTCCAAATTACTTGCAACTTTTTAGAGTTACTTGCTTGCAGCTTGCTACAGCGCTAATGTGGATGTGGACTATCACTAAAAGAGGGAGGATCGAATAAAGTTCACAGTCCCCCTGTAAATTCATTTCCTCCCCTCCTTCCAGTATTTGGCTAAGAGGGGATTCTGCAATTGAGAGAGAAATGAGATGGCAGAGAGACAAACTGTGCCATACGTGTATGCACATATATATAATGTACAGAGTCAAACGGAACGTGAAGATGGCCAAAGCCTCAGTTCAGTGTGACCTCTATAAATACTTCACTTTCAGTTTCTAGTGGTTGCATCCACAAACAATGGAAATGTATCAGTGAATTACGTATCTGTACATATTTCAGTCACTAATTAAATAATTTCTCAAATGTTGGCTGAAATCCATGAGGAAAAATTCTGTATTTTGACCTTCAGTCAGTATTTTTTTTGGTATATGAAATAAATAGTTCCCTATTACCTGCAAAGGTATCTACAACTCATGGAACTCTCACTTCTCCCCCGAAGTCATAAAAGACTGAATTCTTTCTACGAATGCAGAGAAAACCTTTCCATTTTGGAACTCTATGAAAGAGTTAGGTGGACTAACACACTAAAGACAAATTACATGTCAACAGTGACACAGATGCAAAAAGCCAGAATTTGGGAAACAGAATGCAATGCAATAAAATGCCAGTGCAAGCCAGCTTAATCACAGAAGGCTTTATCAGCTTGTGCATGCTTTCAGCTTGAAGCCAGAAGAATGATGGATAAAGTCTTAAAATTACCTATTTGATCTTAATAAAAGTACAAAAGAATTTAAATAATAGTGTAACCTATGTTCTTAATGAGAACTAAGAATTTAGGAGGACAGGAAAACCAGAACCCGAAACAATTCAAAGTTTGAGTAACAACTACTACACTTCTTCCCAGGCATTAGAAACAAGTGTTTTATTTTCTGAAGGGACCAAAGGAAACTTGTTGGCTCTCTTCAGAGTATTCAGCTATTGAGCAATGCTATTCACCGTCCTCATACTTGAGGCTTTTATGAACAGGCATTGCGGGGTTATTGATGGGTCACGACTTCATAAGGCCAAGTATTTATGGTATCTGGGGCTCTGAGGGCAACCAGAAGGAAACCACATGGCTGCAATACAAAACTATACAAAGGCAACTGGAGGGCCCTAGGGAAGAGACCGGATTTTTATTTTTAGCAAAAAAGCTACTTCAAGTGCGCTAAAGGAAAATAAACTACACGTAGGAAATGATGTAAACAAAAAACAGACTTGATCAATAAAGTGAAATCATGAGGCTTTAATGCTGGAGTGAACTCACGCTCTTGGATTAGGAGTGCAAGGCTGGAACTTCAAAGAGGAAGACAACTCCGGTACTCTTGAAAAACACGTCCTTTTTTTTCCCCTCTCCACAATAACATCAACAGGAATTGCACTACTAACTCAGGCTGAGGAACCTATGGTCTTGACCACCACTCATGCCACTTTTCCATGTGAGAGGATGGCAGGACAGCCACACGGAAAGGAAGATGTGCCCAAAGAGCATAAAGGCTTGCTTGCCTTTTGTCCAGTGCTCTGTCTCAAAAGGAATGGATTTTTGTCATAAATCCAACTAGAGAGCTTCTTTAGTTTTTTGTTTGTTTTGCTTAAAGCCAGAAGTGACATTTTGGTGACACAGATCATCTATCAGAGAAATAAATGAAAGCACTTTTCAACTCTCACCAAAAAGAGTTATTTGTGAATCACTTACATACTGATCAGATGTTGAAACCTTAATGCCGTATTTGGAAACTCCCATAATAAACTCCTCTTCACCTGGAACAAAAGGTAACTTTCCATCTTGCTTTGGAGGGAAACAAATAAAAGCCTTTAGTGCAGACAGAAGAACACGAACAACTGAGATACATACTAGAAAATGTGTCTATGTGTACTTCAGTCCACTGGATCAGCAACATCACTAACCCTGCTCATATCTGTGGAGTCTGCCTGCCACTCTTGCACTCATCCAATCCCTTAACTTGATGTGAAACATGTCCGGGGAGGTTTAGACTGAACATCAGGAAGCATTTCTTTACCAAAAAGGTGGTCAAACACTGGAACAGGCTTCCTAGAGAGGTGGTCAATGCCCCGAGCCTGTCAGTGTTTGAGAGGCATTTGGACAATGCTCTTAATAACACACTTTAACATCTGGTCAACCCTGAAGCAGTCAGGCAGTTGGACTAGGTGACTGTTGTATGTCCCTTCCAACAGAAATATTTCTTTTTTATTCTATTCTATTCACTACATGATTCCAGAAAGGAATTTATCACCTCAGGGCGGAGTGGTCAGATCAGATGGGCTAAAAAACAATGCATGCCCTGTCATGCTGCGCTGACCCTGGATGATCTATGTTCCACACTGGCAGCAATTTTGTTATTTGGCTATAAAAATAGTTTTAGCATATATTCAGATACTTGGAATGTTGAGTTGCTGTAAGAAAAACATATTCTGTGCTTTTAAAGATACAAACGATCAGCTACCTAATGAGAACCACCAGTTACAGCTTTTACTACAAAAATAAGTAGAAGCAACCACACTTTGGAAAGCATGAGCCAAATATTATTCAGGTTCTTTGGTCACAGGTTCGTAAGTGATTGTAAGCAGAAACTTGACTTTTTCCTCTACAGGAAAACTTCTACACTGCTGAGGAAACCTGGAGGAGATATTCTTTTACAGATACTAATCCTAACAGTGCTGAAGACAATATAACAACTTTCAGCTGGGATACTTGGTCAGTAATGACTCATTAAAAGGGCCTTCGCTCTGAGCCTGCTTCTTCAGAACGGCTTTTAGGGTGCATCTTCTCCAGTTACTCGATAGGATGGAATTGAGTGTGACAGCTTTGAAGATTCATAGCTTAGTATTTTTTTAAAGTAAGCTGCTTTATTCTAGGAAGTCTAAAATTTACAAAGAAAGATGTCAGATCGTGTGATAATATGAAATAATTACACCTAAGCTTATAATGTTCTGATGTTGTTGGTATTGTCTTTTGTAACCCACTTACCTGTGCAACATCTATGTAATTTATCAAGTCCAATGGCCCTTCAAGATTTTTGCTCTCATTATACTTCAATTTTTCAATGGCACCAACGTATTTAACTCTGAATTCTGCACACGTATCAGAATTACTATTGCTTTGTCCTGCAACAGAATAAAACAAAGCAATTCTGAAGAATTCCAGAACAGTAATGCTATTCTAATTGGTGTCAATGGGGCTAACTTACTAAATTCCGTAATTTTTGCAGACTTTCATCAAACACTTAACTGTACCACAGTATATTAACTCCTCTCTTTAATGAACTGTCCTGGGTTGATTCAGAACAGCACTTGATGAAGTCAAGAGTTTCACATGAATCCATGATACACCGTTGTTTATACTAATTCAAATTTGTAATTAACAACCTTAAATCAGAAAACACAGAAAAGCTGGTTCTACTTTTATATATATACACATATATATATATATATTTTAAATGAACTGCTTGGTCTAACAGTGATGCACTGTAATATGGTGAGCAAAAACAAGTAAAATCAAATCTTATTTCTATTATTTCAGTGCAAATGTAAACTTATAAGAGCAGGAAATACAGCTTCCAAAAAGTTATACAAGATTTATGCTGTGTAACAGACTGGTAACACAAATAAGTTTTTCTTAATTAGACACTTTACTTTGAAAACTGTGACTTAATCCTAGATGAATCATTAATGATACTTTAGAGGCCTAGAGCTATGCATGCATTAGTCAACAGGCTAACAGATTCACCCACAATTATTAAAAATACCTATTTTAACCTTTTCCATTTTCTGCTTTTTTATATAAACACACATAAAGTTAACCCCGCTCCATACATACCTCCTCGAACTCTGATTACGTACCTGAACTTTTTGTGGAGTCTGTATCTAGACTAGCCACAGTACTAGACCTGGAAAGTCCTCCAAGACTGGAGTCTACAGACTAATTAAAAAAAACAGTATCATCAGAAAGTTACTGAGAACATATTAACAATTCAATTTGAGATGCCCTGCCTCAACTCTTTTTTTTTTTTTTAAATAAACTAGTGTTTATGTTCTAATTACTTAAGCAGCACTGCAAAACGGGGAGAAAAAAACAACACCTATTTCTTTCCTGAAGTTATCTTTCTGCCTCTATGTAGATTAGACTGATACAAATTCAGCAGCAACGCTTGAGAAGTCCACAAATCTTTTGAAAGAAGGAGGAAATAAAAGAAAAAGAGAAAATGAACCTTAAAGTTATGTCCAGACTTTTCTGGTACTGCATCTTAACTTGAAGAAATTGACAACTACATGCTTGTCACCAATGCTTGAAATAACATAGCAGTGCAAGGGAAGGGAAACGGCACCTTGGAAGATCCAGAATATTCAACTGATCATTCCAAAACCTATCAGACAAAATGGACACATTATTCAAAATGAAGAATACTTTTTAGAGATACTGAGTAACCAACTAGTACTGAAGAATAAACTCATTCTTGGTACCTAGCACCTTCTTAAAGACAGTATTTATCACTACAGAACAAATGTATTACTCTTTCCTCCAAACCATAGTATTGTGCTGCCAGAAGCTCTTGTGTTTGTGGGCTTCACTACGGAAGCAATCGAGCATTCATCTCAGAACACAAGGGCTTTATAGTGGATAGGGTTTTTTTTAACTCTTGTAACACAATCTGAGGAACAGTAGAAGTAGAAAGTTCTCCTTGTGGAACATGGCATTTTATGGAAATCACATCCTACCATCAGTGCAGGAAAACCACTGAACTGTCAACTTGCAACAAATTAAAGTGCTTCCACAAACAAAGAATATACCAAATTCAGCTTACCTTGCTTTTAGTACTGATTTCACTGCTTTGTGAGCTGCTGCTGCTGTGTCGCTTTTTTCCTTTTCTGAACATTTTGTCATAATTGGATCAAGGAAAATCTTCTGGGTAGGAAAAATAAAAATGGTAGTTGTCGTATCATCAAAGGAATTGATGTTCCTAGCAAACACCACAATGACTGTGTCCAAAATGGACAAAAACTGGAAAATAGTAAGCTATTGACTCTGAGAATGGAAGTAGAAATGTTCTTCTGGTGCTCTTCGTATGTGACTGGTGGAAGTCCCTCAAGCTCTCTGCTAAAACTTCCTTCTCCTTCTGATTCATAAAAAAAAAAATGCTGCTACCTAGTTTACAGACTGTTGCAAAGGCCAGTTTCTAATGCATACAATGATATAGATTTAGAAACAAGACAAAATTTAAAATTTTTATTTCCACTTAAAAGCATGAGATGATTTTTATTTGTAATTACAATCTAAGTGCCCTACAAAAGTGCATCCAATGCAAACCCTGCTACAAAGATTATGCTCCCATTAAAAAAAAAAACACAAACCAACAAAAAACCCCCAAAAAACTACTTCTAAAGAACTACTGATTGTAATACTTCTTGGAGCAGCCATTACTACTTAACCTTGTTCCTGAAAATTAAAGCAAGAGGCACGTTACATTTACTGCCTTAGAGCTGAGTTACTGGGAGTTCTGAGAGCATTCCAGAAGCATTTTTCCTGTATCTGCCCTACTACTGCAATTGCTTCACCTAGCATTTAGCCAGCCAGTGTCAAGAAGAGCTGGCTCCCAGTCAGGGAGTGCTGAAACCCTGCTTCCCAGCTTCAGAGAAGGATATTTTAATTACAAAGCTTCAGAAATTTTGAGCAGGTGGAAGAAAGAGGACAAAGGCAGCCTACTGAAGACAGCTCACTCTGCAGCAAATAATGGAAGATGCACAAGGAAGAGCTCAGATCCGCGATGCAGTGCTAGATTACAGTCCCCAGGCAGCTGTGTTTGACATTAAGCGAACGCTTGGTCCCCGGCAGACCAAAAGCCACCCTCAGCGACAAGCGGTGCAGCGAGGCATGGTGGTACCCAGCACACCCACCTCCCCCGGGGCTCCTGCCAGCCACCAGCATGGACCCGGCCGCCCCTCCTTCAGAGCAGCAGCTAGAAGACAGGCAAATTTGCCGGTTCTGCAGGTAGTTTCTGAGGAAGGCACAACTTACGCTGCTTCACAAGCTTTTTTAATACATTAGATGATTAAGGAGCTCTTGACAGCTCCTTGCTTGGCACACTGCGTTTTCTGCGGTGCATCTTTTCCACTACGTGCGGGTACGGGAACCACCGAGCCCTGCCCGACTCCCGGCTCTGCGGCGGGGAGAGGCGGGCAGGAGCCAGGCAGGGCAGCACCGTGCCCGCGCCCGCCTTTTTTCCTCCCTTTTTTTCCCTTCTAGCCCCAAACGACAACCTGATAAAGGAGAAAACGCTAAACCCGCTTCCCAGAGACTGTCGAGAGGCGGGCTGCCCGGTGCCCGCCGCCGGGGGACGGCAGGGCCGCGGCCCCTGTCACGGCAGGCAGCGCCGAGCGGCGGTTTGGCGCTGAGGGCCCCTCTGCAGCCCCCCGCAGGGTCGCTTCGCCTCAGCCCCTTCCTCCCGGGCCCGCTGCCGGGACCCCCGCA
>VYZM01014175.1:239994-260203 GCA_013398915.1 Dromas ardeola
GGGTGCGGGGGGGAAGCGGAAGGGGAAGACGGGCGGGGGGGAGGAGGGAGGCGGTGGCCGCCGGGACTCACCCCCACCATGTCGGCCAAGCGGAAAGCCGAGGCCCTGATCCCGGCGGAGGAGAGCGATCAGCTGCTCATCCGCCCCCTGTGAGCGCCCGGGGCGGGCGCGACGGCGGGAGCCGGGTGTCGGGCCCGAGGGGGGCTGTCGGGCCCGAGAGGGGGGGCGGGGCTGAGGGGGGGGGTCGGGNGTGTCGGGCCTGAGGGGGTGTATCGGGGAGGCGCCGGGGCCGCCGCGCCGGGCCGGGCCGCGCCGCGGTTGGGAGCCCCGTCCCGCGGGGGTGTGGTGGGGGCGTATCGCCATCGCGACAGGCGAGGCGGGATCGTGCCCCGCGCGTAACGGTGTCCCGGGCGTTGAAATCCCGGGATGCGGCTTTCCCCCACCCCTCCTGGTGTTTCGTTGCTGGCAGGCTGCAGTCGCCGGCAGAGCTGTCATGCTCGGCTAGGAGGACTGCTTCCTTTCCTTATGCGATATTGCAGTGCTGTCCGAGCTAAAAACCTTGGTTTTGCCCTTTTGCACTTCGACAGCATTGTGGGTTTTGTAGTATTTTAAGTTGTGGGTTGTTTTTTTTTTTTTTTTTTTGGTAAATATGCCAATGCAATTTCGAGGTGTTTCTGGTAGCATCACAAGAGTTGTCTTCTGGACAACTTGAGGATGCTACTTCAAAGCTTATTCAGCCCGAGGTAATTTGTTATTTAAGTAAACTTTCCATTCATTCATTATACATCTCAATACTTTGAGAGCTGAGTGCACAGGCATGCCGTAAAAACCGGAAGAGACCAAAATAATTTTTCCAAATATTCCATTTATTTCTGCTGCATTAAATAGGGTCTCATTTCCGTTGAGATAAATAGAACTGTTCAGTTACTTTAAATATCTGAGCATAAAAGGACTGTGCAGTTGTTATTTCTACATAGAAAAAGAATCCCACTGATGGCATCCAATATACAGTTACATCTATACAGTGTGCATTGTTGTAATTTTGGTGACTTTGCTATCCTTTTGCAGAGGTGCTGGCCAAGAAGTAGGAAGGTCATGCATTATTCTGGAGTTTAAAGGAAGAAAAATAATGGTAATTATTGCATAAATGTATATGTACACCCTCTCATTATGGTACTCCATGTTACAAAAAGATGTTATAGGTTAACTTCAGCCTCCACACTGAAGTCAGCCACTGCTAGATTTGTAGCACGTTTTGTAGCTTTCTGGAACAATATCACATATATGACAGTAGGCATTACAGACGCTGCCCTGTAAAATAAATCCATATCCCCAAACAGAATATATATATCTTAAGTGTAGATTCTAAAATTTACACATATTAGGTTTCAGTGGAACCTAAGGCTAATGTTTACCTACAGTTATGTGTAAACAGTCACGTGTAAACACATACATGTTCTCTTTCCCTTTTCCAGCTGTCTTCTCAGATGGTGGCTGAAATAACTTGCACACACTGGTTCTGTGTATTCAGGTATTGTTGAGTGTGAATGAAGGCTTGCAGAGATACAAAATTATAAACAGACTGTGATCTTTTGAAAGGTGATCAGTTTCCCAGTGGAGATAAGTCATCTAGACAGAAGCCCAAGGTGTGAAATCCAATGCTAAAAGCAGTGTTTAAAGGAAAAATACTTTTGTTGCATGGTGCTAGAAGTTACCAATCACTAGTAACTATATTTTAGACCGAAATGGAAGAGGTGTTTCTATATGTTCTGTTAGAAGCTTTAACTTTCTTTCATTTTTCAGCTTGATTGTGGAATCCATCCTGGACTGGAAGGAATGGATGCTCTCCCTTACATTGATTTGATAGATCCTGCTGAGATTGATCTCCTGCTAATTAGTCAGTAAGTTGCACCTAAAAGAACAAATATACTGAGGTCGTGGTCTGGGCTGTGTTCGCTTGTAGGTTATTAAGAGAGGCTGAAAATAGATGTTCCATCGATGGCAGTGGCATGGCAAAACTTTAGTTTCCAACTTTCTTTAAATTAAGGATGTGCAGTCACTGTTGACATTACAGCTCTCCTCTGAGCTTGTTGTGATGTCTGACTTTTTTATAAACTGGCCTGCTTTAACACCATTGTGACAGCTAGAATGAGTTTTCTACGTAAAGACTGCTGAGAAGTATTGCTTGTGGGTTTTACTGTATTGGCGTTGAATGAAAAAGGTTCTCAGAGACTTACGCAAGCTTTGAATGTGGTTTAAATATTGCTTAGTGACTGAGAGATGACGAGAGCCATTTCTGAATTATTTAACCAGTCTGCATAAAATCCTGAGTTTTCGTGGTATGTGTTTGTTCTATCTATATTTCAAAAGTACTTCCTTAAGATAGGTCAAAGTAGAAGTGTGGCCAAATAATTTTATTTTGGTAGTTCATGTTTTAACCCATAGTGTCCAAAGTGCAAACTTAGGATCACGTTCAATAACTTTCTTGTATCTTTGGCATTTATAGTGTTCCTGGTTACTGTTATTCTTCTCCCTTTAAATTTATACGTAAATTACAAAAATGTTAGTTCTGAAGTTATATGGGCAAAACCTTTGCAATTACTGGAAAGTTTCCTGTATTACTCTTACCTTTTCTTGTTTGCGTTTCTAGTCACTAGTGTGCAGAATATAGACCAACATAGTTAACAAGGAGGTTGCAAATTCTGTTTCTGGATTTTCATGAGGCTATGTTAATCCAGTGAAGTAGTGAATTATATGATATATATTAATGTTGTGTAATGTTAATGTATTAATCGTATTTGTGTGTCTGTTTTAAGCTTCCATTTAGATCACTGTGGGGCTTTACCATGGTTTTTGCAGAAAACAAGTTTTAAAGGAAGGACGTTTATGACTCATGCCACAAAAGCTATTTACAGATGGCTTCTTTCAGACTATGTCAAAGTCAGGTAAGCTGACCTGTGGGTTGTCTCTTCAATTCCTGAATTGTTTCACCTATATATCCAAAGGAAACTGAAGATGAAGCCACCAAAGGTGGCTGGATGAACCTGGATGTTGCTACAAGTAGCAACATTATAACCAGGTTAGAACTAATGAATCATCTTACTGCCTCATGGATAATGTGTCTCAAATAATTTCCTATCAATAAAACAAACAAAAAATCTTTCCTTCTTTCCTTTCGTTCTTTTCATTTGCCTTATTTAGACCTGTAATAGTATCCTTTTTTTTCCCCCTCATCTGTTTCTCTTAAGACACTCTTTTGTTCTTATGCTTTTTAATGTCTATTCTCTCTTAAGCTTCACATAAGTAGTGAATTTTAAGCCCCTAAAGATACAAATCACTTTTCAGGACAAGGTTGTATCAAATATTAAATATACAAAGAGTGCTCTGTTACTTACATGGTCTCTCTTTTTTTCTTTTTTTTTCCCCTCCTTTTTTTTTCCTTCTGTTACATGCCTTGACACATGTTTTCTATGTGAATGCAGTGGTCTTGAGCATATCTCAACTCAGCAGATTCTAGCTTGGGTCAGAAACCTGATAAACAGTCGTCTTTTAACTTGTTTGTTCTGGGCTGATGGGAAAAGTGTAGTTTGGTTTTTGAGGGTTGTTACAAGCTAAGTGGCAGGTCTCTGTCCAGGGCTGGAATCTGTTGGTACTTTTAGACAAATACAGAGCAGCTCCTGAAATAAAAAAAACTATTCTAGCACGACCTTTCAAAAGAAAGATGCTTTAACTCTGCTTAGGTGAACTACATCAGAGTACCTCGGCTTGATTTCTAACATAGGAGACGCTGCATTACTGAATGGAATTTTACTGTCAATAGGGAAAAATCCAGAAAGAGTTTTTTCCAACTGTAATATAATCTAAGATGTTAAGATGAGCTGATATTTAGCCATTTCACTTATATCCAGTAATATATCAGCGGATGACATGCTATATACAGAAACAGACCTTGAAGAAAGCATGGACAAGATTGAGACCATCAACTTCCATGAAGTGAAAGAAGTGGCAGGAATCAAATTCTGGTGTTACCACGCAGGCCACGTTCTGGGAGCAGCCATGTTTATGATTGAAATAGCTGGTGTGAAGGTATTTTCTTTTTATTATAAAGTTGAAATCAAGCCTGTATTCTTAGTCATTAAATATTTATTATAGTCCGTTAAGCCCCACCACTGTGGCTGGATCTGTCGAATAGACTTGGACTCAAGTCAAGGTGGGAGGCCTTGACTTAGAGCATATATTTTCTCAATAGCAAGTGAACTAGCAAGTGACACATATATTGAACCAAATAGAATGTTTGGATTTCATAGCAGTGAGTTAGGACTCACGCTTGGAACCATTAAATATGTAGTTTTCCTTGCTGGTCCACTCAGAGGTAGCTGATAGCTGAGGCAGTCTTATGGAAGCTGCATTTTAGTAAAATCTGTAAACAGATGTTTGTTTTTGTAATTCTGGTTTACCACGTCTGCCTGTCTGAGTGCTTAAATGGCATTTGTCAAAGTATGGGAGCTATATTTTTCTTATAATGCTCTTATATGAAAGTACCTAAAGAAATAGGATTATTATTAATTTTAAGCACAGAGAGATTAAAGAAGTCAATCATATAATCACAGGCAGTGCTGTGTCAAAACCAGATACTTGAAACTAATCTCATGAATTAGAGTTTAGTAGGATAATCATGGCCCAAGAAAAGTTTCATACAGCCTTGAAGAGGGAAGAGAGATGGTGGTCCTCAGGCTTGCTGTCTAGTAAGACTTTGTTCATGATTTATAATGATAGAGAATTTTTAAAGTTTAAAAAAAGTATAGAAATAGATCTAAATTTACAATGATTACAATAAAATGTAGATATCTTGCTGCCTTTTTTTCATTTTGTTCTCATTAAGGCATGATAGAGAAAGATTTCCCTTTTACTATGCATGACTTGAATTGGGTTTTAATATCCATTATTTTCTTTAATTCCCTATGAAGCAAATGAGGAATGTGATAGTAGGTTACCTATAGAGTAGTTATCTGCTGTTGCTGACTATATATTTTGTTATTATTCACATTTTCATCAATTGAATGATTGCTAAGTAAAAAGTGTTCAGTTTTGAAACCATCATTTTGGGCACAGAGAGCTGCATTCCACCCTGCAGTTAAGAATCCATTAGAAATTACTAACAGTTACAAATTACTTCTTGGTGTAATACGGAACATGATCATTCCGTTTGGAAAATCTGCTAGATTACAAACTTTTTTTTCATATCAGAAAATCTTAGAAGAATTTTTAATAAGTAATTTCATTGGATTATTAATTACAGTTGCATTCTAGTATGTAAATGCAACTTTATCTACTTTTTACTTCCACTTAGGACGTGCTGTGTTTTCTGTTATGTCAATTTTTACTTCTTAGTGGTCAGTGCCTGTGTGCAAAAGGCTGAAAATGGCACCTTTATTTCCCAAATGAAAAAGAAAATCTTAATAATTGTTTACTTAGTTCTGTTGGAATTATGGTACTGCTTGAAATACCTTTACTTATTGTGGTTGAAATATTTGTATTGTAGAACTATTGACCTAATATTGTAAGCGCTGTCCACATCAGAAGAGTCTTTAGTTAAAGTACAAGTGACTTTTTTATCATAAATTCCTTAAAACTTTGCTTAAAAAAATATCATTCCTTTATAACAGCTTTTTAAAGAGTGCTGACCTGGTAGAACCTGTAATCAGAATAATTGCTTCTCTTTGTCTCCACTAGCTTTTATATACAGGTGACTTCTCAAGACAGGAAGACAGACATCTGATGGCAGCTGAGATTCCCAATATTAAACCTGATATTCTTATAATTGTAAGCTTTATAAAATTATTTCTTTATATTAGTAATTAAATACGTATAGGGGTATTACTTAATTAAAGCTAAAGTGGAATGAGAAAGTGGAGATTTAATGGTAGTACGTGAGTTGTGTTAAATAGCCAAATGCTTGGGCATTCAGAATACTCCAACATTTCTTTTCACTGCATTAAAAAGTCTAATTTTCATTTTATAATTCTTCTGATGAAGTTCCTTAAGCCTCTAGACAAACCTTTTCAAGGTGGGAGATTTATTAGATATCGACTTGTGTTTGCTACATGTATTGTACAAATCCAATTTAGCCAGATTTCTTTCTCTACTAGATCCTAACCTACTTCCAATTATGTTTGTTGAGAATTTGTCCTGGGTAGAGGTACCCTGAGTGCTATTCCATATTTTTATTTTGTTTCCTGAGCAAAATGGTTTTATTCTGAATCCATGTTTGGGAAATCAGAAGCTTAGGGGAAACTTTAAAAGTAACAGTTTTATCTGGAAAGGAACAGTGGGATCTTTCAGAGTAATGCTTATTATTTCATTTATTGTGTCCCTTTTAACTGCTTTCTACAACTGACAGTTTCATTTTAAGTCACATCAAAATCTTGTATTTTGTGTAATTCCTATCTTTTAGGCTAGATGTTTCTAAACTGTGGCACACATACCACTAGTGAGCCATGGTAACCCCTTCATCAAAGCAGTGGCAGCATGTCCAGTTAGGAAAATAAGTATGTTACATTTGAAACCTCTTAAAAGAATCATCAAAATTAATAGTTCTAATGTTTTTTTAAAAATATATTATTTTTTTTTTACTAGCAGGATTTGTCTTTCCAAATTGCCAGGAGGGGTTTTGGGGAGGAGAAATTTTAGTTACTTATCTTGGTGGAGGCGGTTATGGGAATTTGAGGGTGGTTTTGATCTTTCTCTTCACCTCAACCTTCTCCCTCCCCTCCACATTAACACCAGTACGTTTTTCTGCATTTTCATGTTGGATTCGGAGGAGAAGATCAAGAATTAGTCTTGGTGTCAGCACTTTTCATATTTGGTTTCTCTATACGTAGGAATCCACGTATGGTACTCATATTCATGAAAAAAGGGAAGAGCGAGAGGCAAGATTCTGTAATACCGTCCACGACATTGTAAATAGAGGAGGTAGAGGTCTTATTCCTGTGTTTGCCCTGGGTCGAGCTCAAGAACTGCTTTTAATTTTAGGTATGTACCTTCACAGTTCCTCTTAATAAAAGGCATATAAAGTTAAATGAGAATGTGCAGTCTTTCAGATATAATAATTTTTTAAACAACTCTTCAGCCATTTTCCAGCATGTTGATTACCTTAGAATCTATAGCGCGTGTTTGTTCAAATGCAAACAATCCAATAAACCAACTGAGGCAGTTCGGCTTTGTGAGGTAGGACGGAGACCTAGAAAGGAAAGGGTAATGGCATGGTAATACTTGCTTGACTTTTGAATCTTGTTGAACCAGGATTTCAGCAAATAGGGACCATTATTACAGATTGAAAAGGAAGCAATCATAACAACTGTTCTAGTTAAACTGTACTGCTGAAAAAAGAGATACATTTTGTTCCAAAGTTTCACTATCTTTGCCCTTTAATTCACAAACCTATATGAAGAATTCTTTATGGGAAAAGCTGAGGAGACCATGACAGAAACTTCTAGCATTTCTAAAGTCATAATGATAATGGGAAAGCAAATTAGCCTTTGTTAAGAGCAAAAATGGGGGGGAGGGGAGAATTATACATGATCATAACAAGCCATTTCACATAAAATATACAGGTAGGTAGTACAAGGTACTAGAGAAAAAAACAATTTTTTAAATAAATTATTTCCAGGCATCTTTGCTTCCTTATAGCACATTTAACTTGTATTTTGTACGTGATTTTTCACTAGTCTTTTTGCTCATGTAAATGTTGCAATATCAAAAGATAACTATCTCAAAATACTTATTTTTAGGGACATTGACTCTAAAGTGTTACCTAAAATACTTGAAATTCTTCTCACTTCCCATTTCAGTTTAGCTCAACATTAGAAACTAGTTTGTGTTCAAAATGTGTTATTGGTCCATTCAAATGCTAATAAGAAATTTGTGTCTATTCATGGGGTAATATTCAGTGTTGTAGGATTATTTACTACTTGTGATTGATTAAGGGTTTTTTTTTTTATTTTATAGAGGAGATAAAAATGGAACATTTTAAATCTTGTGTAGCCATTAGCTTGTAATTTGTTGGCCTGTCCTTGCTGTGTGTAGATATGAAAGTGAGTTTCTAAAGATAAGCTTGAAAATACATCTAGTAAACCTAGACATGTAATTGGATGCTTAATTAGGTAGAAAATGCAATTGCATCTCACATGCCTGCACAATTGAGCCCGCAGGCTTCTGTGTTTGTTTTTCTTCTTTCCATAAGTGTCTGACAAAAAATAAAATATTGCACTGTGGTATAGAAAATTATGATGATGGGTGCAGTCTTTTAATGTTACTGTAGGTCCTGCTATTAGTTATCTTTTACTGGCTGTTTCCACCTCACACCTGAGCTTATTAAGATATTGATGTCCGTGAGCCTCTCTGACATGTTCTGAAAAGCTTTGTCTGCAGATGAAAGCTGTTAGGTTAAAGCCATATCATTTTAAATGTACAAATACAGCCAAAAGAGCATACCACTCTTTTTGGACAATTGTTCCCCAGTTACGCTATATAAATATGTTTTAGAGTAGCAGAACTGTATGCAAGTAGGAAAATGAATAAGTTTGGTTTGTACAGCTGCGTTCAGATCTCTTCTTTGTGTTTAGTAAAGGTCATGGCTACTGTCATCAGTGATAAAATAAATTGTGGTTAGTGGAGGCTTTTTTCCTGTTTTTGTTTCAGTTAAGCTTGTAAAATGCAATTGTTGGTGATACACAGGAAGCCAGGCTTGACAACTGGATGTTCACTTCACACCTTGAACTCCATGGATTTGTTTTCCAGAACTGTGATGCAGTGAATTCTCACCAACCTATCTATATGCAGATGTCCCTAGCTGTTAGATGTAGAATTAATATTTGACAGAGACATTTTAGCTTTATTGCAGTGGTGCGGTAGAACTTGCATTGTTGTAAATGTAGATTTATTGCTGTGTAATATCACGTATACTTTATCCCTTGTAGCTGAAGTTGGTGATTGATTGGAATTTGACCTGCCAAAAATACCTGAAATTCATCTTTTTCTTGATTGTTTGCCTGTTTGCTTGTACTAGTTGTATACATTTTTAGTTGGTGATTGCTTTTTCTTCTTTAGTACAGCAGGTTAAAAAAAAAAAAAAGTTTGTGATTTTCTGTAATAAAACTGAAAAAAACCCACTGCTAAGTCTGTTCCAAGAAGTATTAACATTTCTGAGAAGCATACATTTTGGAGATAATGCTGTGGGCGAGGTTGTGTGGGGTTTTTGTTGATGGTGTTTTTTTGTTCTTTTTCATTGTTTTTGTTTTTTTAGATGAATACTGGCAGAATCATCCTGAACTCCACGATATCCCTATATACTATGCCTCCTCTTTGGCCAAGAAGTGTATGGCAGTTTATCAGACATATGTCAATGCCATGAATGACAAAATCCGCAAGCAAATTAACATCAACAATCCCTTTGTTTTCAAGCATATTAGTAATCTGAAGGTAAGCTTGTTGTCTTACAAAAGAGGCAGGGTGACAGAAGAGTTCGTATTTGCTGAATAGCTTGCATGTTTACTATCCTAATAGATGGATTAGGTACAGGTTTATATCTGAGTTATCTGCTATCCCAGTGTTTGGAGGGCTGGTTGAGGGGAACTTATGCCCCAGCTTTTCTTCCACTATAGATCCCTGCTTATAGTTTGCTCATTTTGGGCATCAGTAGGAGGAACTTCCCTGCAAAGGGCACTTTTTATGAGGATGGGATATAATCTGTGAATATAAGGCTCTGTTTGTACATTGTTCAAGGGTGCAGCTAAACTGTCCTTCATTTAAGTGAGTTACGGTAACTGATATTCGTACTGTTTGTCCATTTAGAGTATGGATCATTTTGATGATATTGGCCCAAGTGTTGTGATGGCATCCCCAGGTATGATGCAGAGTGGCTTATCCAGAGAGTTGTTTGAGAGCTGGTGCACAGACAAGAGAAATGGAGTCATTATAGCAGGGTACTGTGTTGAAGGAACGCTTGCTAAGGTGAGTTGCAAATGGATCATGACTTCTTAATATGAAGCAGTATTCGTGCTATGTTTAAAAAGAATTGGCCAATAGCAAATGTCTTTATTTGGATTTACTGAGAAGATTGTGTCAGGTATGCACAATTATGTAGTCAAAGCTAATTGCTTTTGGCTCATACTAATGAAAAGTATAGAAAATTTGCATGTGGCCATTTCCGGTGATTCTATACAGAATAATCTTTTCTAGGAGCAGTTATCTTGTCATGAGAAAGAATAATTGATACTTTTTTCCATCTTTAGAACCCTCCACCATTTAACTTTTTGAGAGGGGAGCCCCAACCCTAATTCTCGAGGAGTCAGTATTAAATCTAACACTACTTAAGTGTCAGAGGATCACACTGCCTTGTGCGTGTTGTGCAACTGTCCAGTTGTAGAGAAATCCTTCCTTCCGAATTCCAGCAGCGAAGGGCAACCAGAGCGTCTAGTTTTGCCTTTAGAGATGGGAATCATACACTTGTTATAATTTCAATGCAAATTTGAGAGAGATGTGTCTGGAAGAAGAATGAACTCCCAGATCTGCTGGGGATGCAAAAATGAAATGGTGTGTGTTGTGCATGCTTTTTTTCATTTGTGAGTGTGTATCTTGTGAAATTTGAAGATTTTTTTCAGTTCTTCACATTTAACTTGGCTGACAATATTATTTCATTGATTTTTGAAATGTAAAGCATTAGTTACACGGTGTCTGTAGGAAGCTTTAAATTTTTTATTTAAAGTCCTCTTTTTTTCTAGCACATCATGTCTGAACCTGAAGAGATCACAACTATGTCAGGGCAAAAACTCCCACTGAAGATGTCTGTGGATTACATTTCTTTCTCTGCTCACACAGATTATCAACAAACTAGTGAATTTATCCGGGCCCTGAAACCTCCACATGTGGTTAGTATTCACGATGCCCATTTCTCCAGAGGGGCATTCATCAAAACAGTTCACAGCCTTGAGTCATCAAGGCAGGTACTGGTGTCTAGCAGTAGCCAGCATCCCTATGTTTTGAATATTAAAAGGTGGAGATTTAACCATTTTTCGCCATGTTACCTTAGCAAAGTAAAGATGAACTTGCTCTCGACTGTCTGCATGTGGGATATTGGGATGACTTTCAAGTGGTATGGTCCATAACTGGTTTCAGCAGTGTTTTGCACAAGTAAGGACAACATTAAATTGGGGACACTGGTATTGGAATAATTCACTGGAACTTGTCCCAAAATAAAATAGAGGAACGTTGATTGAAAAAGAGTAGGCAAATCTGTAAGAAGGTATGTAGTAGGCAGCACTTGTGGGGAAAAGCATAAGCAAATCCCAGGGAGCAGGAGGTGTGAAGGACCAGAATATGAAAATGAGAACTAGGATCTGAAACTTGCTGAGACTGGGGGAGAACCAGTGTGCAAGCACAGATAAGAAATAAAACAAATCATAGCGGAAGAAAACAGGATTTAACTTGGCAAAGAAAATTGTGAACTTAATAAGCATCCTCTCTGAATTGTGTGTTTATTATGTATGTGTTCATCTACACGCAGACACAAAAATGTAAAGCTAACTAACTTTTATCATTGAACTTAGTATTTCCTTTTCGTAATATAACAATGTGGTTGTGCATGAAAAGTTAAACGGAATCTCTGTAATGCATTCTGCTTATTTGCATGTATTTTTCTACTAATACTCAGGGTCGTGAAATGCCTTTGAATAATGCATAGAATTCAAAGACATACATAGAACTGTATGTAGTATGATTGAGCTAATCTTTCATATATTGTGACCTCATGAACTTACATTTTTATATAGATGAGGTACAAGATGGCAGTTTTCTTGGATAATTTGTTAACTAAACATGTCTAGTTGAGCAAGTAACTTTGCTAAAAGGAAAACTGTCTTTCCTATAGATTTTAGTTCATGGTGAGCAGAATGAAATGGCCAGACTGAAAGCAGCATTGATACGGGAATATGAGGATAATGATGAAGTTCATATAGAAGTTCATAATCCTAGGAATACTGAAGCTGTGACATTAAACTTCAGAGGAGAAAAACTTGCCAAGGTATAAAATCACTATTTTCTTATCTGTGCCAACAGTATTTTTCTCTGGGATAGAAACCGCACATTTTCTTCCAAGCTTCTATTTTTAATTGGTATTGGATTGTGTATGTTTTCCAGGGACTCACATACTTTATGTGAATGCTTTGTGTTTAGTGTTGTATTCGGGGTTTGGTTTTGGCATTTTTTTGGTGGGGTTTTGTTGGGTATTTTTGGCTTTTCACTCTTACAACCTTTTGTTTTGTTACATCTCAGAAAATGTATTGGTTACTCTGACTTTCTTTTATTTTCAGAGTTAATTTTATACTGTTTGATTTTTTTTTTTTTTCTGAGAAAACTATATTTCATCTCTATAATTACCTTTAAGCTAGGAATACTTCAGATTGTCTTGTTGCACTATATGTGTTTTTTCTTTCCAGGTGATGGGATCTTTAGCAGATAAGAAACCAGAGCAAGGACAGAGAATTTCTGGAATCCTAGTTAAAAGAAATTTTAACTATCACATCCTTTCCCCATGTGACCTCTCCAGTAAGTAAAGACAGCGATGTGCTCAGTAGGTAATTGAAACTTACTGTGTCCTTCTTTTGTCATTAAAACACATACAATACTGGGGTTTTTTTCTGTAATTTTGTGTTTGATAAGCAATTAGTGAACATCTTGGTTTTTACGTTGGTTTAGTTTTGCCTAGAGTTCTGAACTGTTGTAGTGAGAAGAAAGGCATTCAGTTCGTTGTCCACTGAAGTTTAAGATCTTTTCTATTCTTTCTATAAAAGACAAGAAGCAAAATTCCGTTTCCCTTTTGATGATGTAAAACTTCTTCCTTTGCTTGAATATGCTTAAAAAAAAAAGTGAGAACAGAAGAGCACCTCGATCAATTGTCCTGCCAGTTTCTAAAATGTCATGAATTTTTAGTGTAAAAAGCTACAGTACAATGAAAATATTTGTGTATTGCTCCTGTGCTGTTTATTACTAAAGAAATTGATCTGTTCTCAAAATAGAAGAATAATTAAATCTAAGGTCAGAAGAGCTTGGGGGAAAGCAATTCTGTTGTCCTGGTTCGTTGTTTGCCTTTGATGGGTATGATAAAATAACAAGCTCTTACTGCTTTTTTAACCACAAATGTATTATTTGTCTTATGATAGACGTTCCACCCTCCTCTCTACAAATTGACCTTTTCAACCCTCTTTCTTAAATGTATCATTGCTTATCTATAGTGGCAATTTTATTTAAGTAAGTCAAAGGGATAATTTCTAATGCTTTTTAAAATCCTTTCAGATTATACAGACTTGGCGATGAGCACTGTAACACAGACACAAGCCATTCCATATACGGGCCCTTTTAATCTGCTTTATTATCAGCTACAAAAACTTACCGGTGCGTATTTGGAAAGACGTGTTCATGTTTTATACCGGTCAACTTTTAAAACAACTTCCAGTCTTCAGAGGTCTTCTGAGTGGAAACTTCTTTGCCCAGTAACAGAAGGGCCACAGTTTATTTCATATTTGACAACTTTCATCAGATTACGCAGCTTCTGCCAGATCCAGTTCATGAGTATGACACATGCTTTTTGGGGGAATTCTACTGTAGTTCTCCTACAAAATCATGAGCATATAGCAATATACAGCCTAGGCTGATTTTTATCTCTTATCAGCCCCCAAAGTGAGTGCTATAGCCACTCTGATGCAAAATTTATTAATTGATCTTTTCTCTCCAGACCCAAAATAGAATCGGTAATGCCATGCAATAAATAAAAACAAAAGTTCCGTCCTCCTTTGTGACAGCCAGCCTGTTCTGTCCCTCCCCAAGAGGCAAGAATCTAACCCTCTTGACGTTTTCTGAGTAAGAAGCCATTTAAATCTGCCACTAGTGTGATCCTCTGTGCTTCTGTCTAGCTTTCTTAAAGGTTAGGGGCAACTCCTGTCCTAGTTCATTAAAGGCACACACACTTTGCAGGATCCCTTTCCCAGATTTAAAGCTCAGGAATTTTTTTTCTTCTCTAGTGTCAGAATCTAACTCATATCACTAGTGAAGAGAAAACCTGTGTTCAAGTTAATGTTCGGGTCTCATAACCTGAGTGCTACGTGGCACACAAATGCTTTTGTTTGAAGCTCTGTGCTTAAGGAAGCAATGGGGTTATCCTTTAAGGGTATAAGAGGAGCTGGTTAATTCTGCAAATGGAGCACTAAATGTCTCATTTCTTTTCTTTTTCATTGGTGTATGCACACCAGTGTGCTAAGCCAGTCAAATATGAGAATTCAGAACAAGTAAAATGGCCAATATTACATACTGAAAAAAACCCAAACACTCCAGAACAAAGAAAATAGTATTGTCAGGTAAGGGAAGAGAGTATGCGCTTCTGTTTTGTGAGCTGTTCTGTGCAGTTGTGATTATAACAGACAATCCTCTTATTCCTGAAGTGGCCCATTTTCTTATGCAGATAAAGTTAGTCTTGCTTTCCGTGTAATTTTATTCTTGCTAACCATTTTTTGTCACTTCTTAGGTGATGTAGAAGAAATAGAAATCCAACAAAAACCAGCCCTGAAGGTTTTCAAAAATATTACTGTGATTCAGGAGCCAGGCATGGTGGTCCTTGAGGTGGGCATTGGTGGGGGAGAAAGAAGTATTTTGTTCTCCAGTTTCTGCAAAACAGTATCATACAGATACCATGCAGAGTTCCCCTTGAGCTATGGTCCTGTGTTGATGCCTGTTGTTTCGTTTGCCCACTGCTAGTTTCTTTTTTTGCCGTGAGTCAAGAGTATAATGGCAGATTCACTGCCCTTTTTTTATTTGGCAAATAGTAATTGGCAAGTCAAGAATATAATGGCAGATTCACTGCCCTTTTTTTATTTGGCAAATAGTAATTGGCAATAATGTCTAATGGTGTTCCCTCCGTCCTCCTACCCCCACCGCAAACAGTTGTGGTAATTACTAACTATTTCATAAATGTGTTCAGAAACATACAACATCTCTAATTTTTCATGGGAAGTTACTGGAATACACCAAGTTAAAAGTAGTTAATAATTTGGTGTAAAATGTGTGACAGTCATTTGAAGCCAGAATTCAGAGAAAAGCAAATAGGAGAATGCGGTGAATGTTATATTGGTTTTATGTTGCATTGCTCACTCAAAATAATGGGCTCGAATTATGAATTTATTTCTTTTTTATCTTCCAGTGGGTGGCAAATCCTGCTAATGATATGTATGCAGACACCGTGACAACAGTGATACTGGAAGTTCAGTCAAATCCCAAAATACAGAAAGGTAGTAAGTTTAGTGTATGCTTATTTAACTGAGGCATTTCTTCTTAATTTTTCTGTATCAAGCTTAGAGGGATATAATGTCTTGCAATAGATTGCAATCCCCCTATTGTACTTCCTCTCCTTATGAAACTTCTTAGGGAGTAAGATTTGCTACTTGAAAACAGAATTACAACTTGGTCTTCATTGTTTTTAACATGTTCATTTGTTGAAAATGTCCCATACATGGCAACTGGTAGCTGCCTGTGGAAAATGTGACCTTATGTAAAATAAGTAAAGGAAATGTTAGAAGCAGTGAGCATTAACAATAAAAAGGAGAATCAAAAAGTGAGAATTGGGCTTGCAAAGTTTTCTGTTTTAAAATGTGGTAAGTACAGGGAACATACATTTAAAATGTATGTACTTCCTTGACTCTTCCATCTTTTTTCAATACATTTCCTTTATAAATTGTTTAAACATATATATCTTACGTAGCTTTTGGATTATTTTTCATGAAAGTCAGTTAGGAACCAGGATGTACCAATTAGCCAATTTTCCCTCCCAGCAAATGGCTGTGAAAGTAAAATGACTTTTTCTTTTCAGCTGCAGTACATAAAATTTCCAAAAAAGTAGATATGGATGTGTATCGGAAGAGAATGGAGATCATGCTTCAGTAAGTTGGCATATATTTTTCTAAAGGAAAACGATGACTGTTAATTGTGTAGATACAATAATTTTAGGATAATACAGTTTAAAGATACAGTTACTTAAAAATACTTTATGCAAATTCTAATTTCTCTGAAGGCCAGGAATTAAGTAAAGAAAGAGGTACAGTAAAAAGTTCTCAGAATCATTGAAATTTTGAATACAGGGCCCAGTATTTCTTCCGTAAACAGATTTTTAAGTTGTCTTCCAAAATTATGCTGCAAATGGTTATGAAAATACCTTTTTGGATCACGTCTCTCTTAAAACTTATTCTGATGTATGTTCTGTTATTTACATAGAAATCTTGCCTCTTTTGAAATCAAAGAACTCCTTCCCTTCATTTATGATAAGATTTATTTCGGTAAAATACTTACTGTTATGTGACACCCACTCTTGTAATAATTTAGATTGCTATTTGTTAATTATATCTGAGTGGCTTAAGTAATAGTTGCTGAAAGGAGATACTCTGCTGACAAAATGCCTTTGGAACCCTAAGGTTAATAGAAAGAAAAACATTGTTTGCTGTTTGGCCACATCTTACACACATCGGTCTTTGTTTTAGGGATATGTTTGGAGAAGACTCTGTGAGTTCAAAGGAGGGCTCTGTCCTGTGCGTCACGGTTGATGGAAAGACCGCCAACATTTCACTGGACACTCGGGTACGTACAGCAAAGCACTTGCTTTTGCGTGCAGTCTGTTTAGTAGAGGTGAGTCTCCCATCTAGTACACAGTGCTGCCTAGAATATCATGTGCCCATTTGCTAGGGAGGTGTTTTTTTATTTGATATCAAAACAGCTTAAGCCTGTTCACTTTCTGTTCATTTCATTGACATTTTCACCAGTTGATCAGTACCCAGCCTTTCTAAGAGAAATACTGATCCAGCCTGCAAGCTGAGTTCACTGAGTTTGTTACAGAGGCATTTCCTAGAGTTTTCTTAATTAAAAAAAATGCTAGCAATGTTTATGTAACAAATGCAAATCTAAATTTGGAAGAAAACCCAGTATTTTTCAGCAACTCACTACTTAAAAATGAATAAAAGATTATAGAGGAGAAACTGATTTAACCCACAAATTTTTTTAAATGCTCTTAAAACATAGGCTCTGGTCCTGATAATTGAACAATCACAGAGAAGGAATGATGGTAATAATTATATTTTTTTTTTGTGTCATCTTGATCCTTTTGTAGCTAAATTGAAAGCCTGAAATACTCACAAAAAGAAATACTTTATTCCTTTACTAGCTAGGTTCAGAATTGGATGTCATGTATGTCAGAAGGCTGCTTTAATAAGCTGTCACACCTAGTTATTCAAACAAAGTGGAACCCATCGAATAAATAAAACCACGTCCTTCGTGTCCTTCATTTCCTTAAGGATTTTAATGTGTTGACTTTCTGTCATTATTAATGATGTATTAAAAATATATAATGTATTACCATTATCCACAGCAGTAACATATTCCACTGGAGTAGCTCTCAGGGGCTGTCCTTAGAGACTACAACAAATGTTTTAAGTTAATGTTTTCTACAAACCCAGAAGAAAAGGTTGGTCCCTGCCCAAAACTTGTTACCTATTGAAACAAAACAAGTGAATGTTAGTTATCTTCAGAGGATAGGGAGTTACAGTTTTGTGGTTAAAACACAAAGCTTGCTCTGTCAACTTTTTTCTTTTTTTAAAAAAACGTATGCTACATTTCAGTGTATACAGAATTCAGAAAAAATACAGGACTGATGAAGAGAGCTCTTGCCATAGAGAAAAAAGTAACGAGACTGGAAAAAAATGCAGACTGCTTACTCGAGAAGTTAGGTTTCGTTTTCATATAATATTGTACTGATATATGTCATTATTGTTAAAAAACTCGTGCGCTGACAGAAACTCTAATGGCAACTCAACTGCAACACTGTGCATCTTTGTAATACTTATTTTACATACTGTGTTGGCAATGGCAAGCTTGTCCCATCATGAACCAAGCTTTACAAGAAAGATCTATCCTTCTTTGTGTGCATATGTATCTTCTTATAAAAGTTTAATAGCTTTTAAATAAAAAACTGTTTAGTATAGATCGGACTATATGGTGGGACATGGATTTATTTTTGCCACGTTAACTCTTAACACAGTGCTCTTGCAGTTAACATACTTTTACCAGCATTGTTAGATAACATTAAATGCATGTTTGCTGCTTCAAATGCATTTTTTCCCCAAAAAACCTCTATGGTTGAAAGGAGTTACTTGTTCAGAAGAGTAACAAGTTAATACTGAATTAGAGAAGGTACAATCTTGGAGCCAAGAAAGCCCACAGGATCAAGAACAGTACTACTATGCAAATGCTGCCCTTTGTTTTTGAGATGGAGCAGTCAGGGCATCGGGTTGAATGTTGATGAACTTGCATGTTTGGGACGGGCATCTTTCTCTAGGAAGACATTTTAAATTGTTTAAGAGATAAATGAATCTCTTTGGGGTTTTATTTTGATGCAAATGTCTTACGGATGTGGGAAGATCAATGTGGAGATGCCCTGAGTACAGAAGCCTGTACCTCTGTGATGAATGCACGTGTTTTACAATATTAACCTAACACAATGCAGGTGAATTCACAGATAAAATGAAATCTCTGAGGACTGAACCTTGTGTGTGTTTGTTTGATTTTTGAATTAAACGGGATCTATAGAACTTCATGCATTTTACATAGTAGTTTTGAAACGAGTTATTAATCAAACATAAAACTCGAGATAAGGCTTGTTGTTCCTTAGCAGGGCTTGTGTAAGTCTTCTCTGAACTCTTCTATGTGTTGCCAGACCATTTAAAAACATACAGCACTGCTCTTGATAACTTTATTTTCAATTTTAATGACTACTTTTTCCTTTCTGCTTGTGACCGTTCTTCACATGCTGAAAAGGGATATGAAGTGCTAGTTGTTCTAACATACTTCTTTTTTTGTCCCCAGACAGTGGACTGTGAGCCAGGAAGTGAAGATGACGAATCCCTTCGTGAAATGCTGGAACTGGCTGCACAGAGGCTTTATGATGCCCTCAGCCCAGTGTACTGACCTCTGTAGATACCTAGGACGCATCAGAAAAATCTTTTAAATGTTCAATTTATTATTTGGACTATTTTTTAAGAGTAAATGAAAAATTTTTCTTCAGTAAGTCAAACATGTCAATTCTGGGACTGTGAAACTGCTGAGTTATTTCAAATAATGGATGTGCAGCCTTATAGCAACTATATTTGTGCATATAGTTTGTAATAAAATCAGGCAAAGTGCGCATATGTTCTTTCTTGTGTGCACGTACAAGAAATAAGAAAAAAATCTTAACCTATCCAAATGTAGATGTACAGAAATTAAATTGAGAGAGTACTTTTGATGACCAGGTGGAGGATAAATTGGGTTTTTTGGCTTTGCGTATTCTCAGAATCAAGCTTTTATGTATGTCAGGGAAGCGATTATCTGCCTGAAGTCAAAGGGGGCTTGAACACATTTAAAATGGAGTGCATGTTTGCGTACTGGGGTTAATTGGAGCTGTAAAATTTATGTAGGCAGGCAGTGCCGTTAATTGGGCTAGATGAACCAAATGAGCTTCAAGCGAAGTCGGTGCTTATGACCTGTAACGGCCTCACGTGCGAGTCAATGGCTGCTGTCCCTGTTTCTGTGACAGCCCCACTCCGCTCCCGCTCGGTGCCAGCGGCACCAGCTTCCCGGGCAAAGAAACCGGCTGTCATCGGAGACGGCAGAACCTAGAGAAGAATTTCAAATACAAACGTGATACTTCGAGTTAGCTGGGGTTGATGCCAAACAGTAAATCATGCTGAAAAATGTCCACAGAAAGGAAGTTTTATGCGAAAGAACATTAATCTTTTCTCTTGTACACGCAACTTTCCCCCCCATTTCTCAACAGATTAAATTGACACCTGATAACCTTTATAGCAGCATTGGTGTATCAGTAGAATTAGTTTATTAGTAGCATTAGCAGAATTAGGGACAACCTTCCTCCCCAAATTGTATGTCTAAATAGGAGCATGAACTCTTTTTTTAAGAAGAAAATCGCATTTTCTTAAAAAGGAAGGCTATCTTCGGAACAGATGCTCTTTATTTTTTAAATGATGCGGTTTATTTTTTTGTTTAAGTGTGCTTTTAGCCCATATAAGGGGGAAGAGGGAGGTGTTCCATGTGTCGGGGTGGGGGATGTCCAGGTTCTCCGCCGTTG
>VYZM01014175.1:260805-276509 GCA_013398915.1 Dromas ardeola
AGCCGTTCAGGCGGGAGCATGGCGGCCGACGCCCCCCCGAGCCGCCCTCCCCAGGGGACGCCGAGCCTCGGGGCTCCTCTGAAAGCCCGCTTTGGCGGAGGATCCGCAGGGATCGGCCTGGCTCCGTGGGGCGGGAAGGAGACTAGCAAAATGGGAGTGCGGCCCGGCGTGGTTCTGTCCCCGTTGGGTCTCCTGCAAGAGTCTTCCAGGAGCTTTCAACTCATGATGGGCTTTTATGAGATTTAGAGCCTTTTGTTTTTTTTTTTCAGAAATTCATGGAGTTCCTGCGTTAGTAGTGCAACCTGGTAAAAGTGTAGCTTCTGGTATTTTGGTGGCAGTGGCATTTTCATATAACCATATGAAAGCGTCTAGGTTGGAAGGGACCTTTAAGACCGTGGAGTCCAACCGTCAACCTAGCACTGCCAAGCCCACCATAAACCATGTCCCTCAGCACCATGTCTACACGTCTTTTAGATACCTCCAGGGATGGCGATTCCACCATTTCCCTGGGCAGCCTGTTCCGATGTTTGATAACCCTTTCAGTGAAGAAATTTTTCCTAATATCCAATCTAAACCTCCACTGGTGCAACTTGAGGCCGTTTCCTCTCGTCCTGTTTCCCAGACAAGGAAGACAGCCTGTTGTCTGTCCTGACCCCCGCACTCCTCCCTGTCCTCGTTCCTGGTGTGTCCCTTCTGTGCAGTTCCCTGCAGCAAGCTCCCATGACCCACAGACACTTTCTGCGTTGACCTGACCACACCATGGCTTGGTGAACGTCTCCTTTGAGGCAGTACCAGCTTTGTAGTGTTCATTTTGGGTCCCTGCCTTCTGCTGCATGGTGGAGTGGGTCACAGAGCTGCTCTTATGAGTAAAGATTGGGCCAAAGACAAAGGTTATCTTTAATGGAGATCAGTTGTCTAAGCCCACTCACGGTGCAGCTCTGTAAGCAGGCGGAGCGCTGTAACGGGGAGGACGGCGCGGCAGTGGGAATGAGGAGACGGGATTCATTTTTCCACTGCTAGAAGAGGTTGGCATTGAAAGTAGAAAGGAAGTAGAAAAAGGCAAAAAAAATAAAAGCTTCACCGGCCAAAATGCAACTGCAGCCTGACAGCCGTCAGTTTTAATTACGAAGGGACCACAGGGTCTCTCCTGCTGTAGGGATGGTCCCACGTTGCTTCTGATGCCAGTCGTGTCTTTAGGTGAGACCAGGGCTGGTGGACCTCTGCGGGGACGGGGCAGGCCGGGAGGGAGGAAGCGTGGCGCAGCAGTGCCAGAGGCCACGCACAAAAACCTTTCGAGGAGGGAAGGTGCTGGTGGTGGGAAGCGGGTTCTTCCAGGGAGGGTCTGACCATATTCCTTGCTTTCAGTTCTCCTTCCAGGAAAATGGCTGGGGGGCATTCCTTGCTGAGAGACTGGTCAGGTAAGAGCTTAAATTTCAAAAGTAGTTTCCAGCATGCAAGAAGCCGTGCAGCTTTCCTAAAAGAAACCAATGCAAGTTAATGCATATTTATTTATTAACATACATTTATTTATTTATTAAAGTGTAACTGCCTCAGTGGTAATCCCAGTACTGGTGGAAACACTCGTTGGATGTTTCTTTCCACTCAAAGCTTGGGTGGAAAGAAAAAAATCCTTAGTGATTGTCAAGATTGTTGTTCTGGTTTCTTAGTCTAAGTGACAGGTAAATACTACGTGTGCAATTTGTGCATGCGCTTTCAAAACATAAAGTTGTAATCCCACTGAAAACTCCTTTGACTTCTCGTTGTTTCTGAGAGGGACGGAGGCAGGTATCCTGACAGAATGGTTCAAAACTTCCCGGGTTTTGTTCTGGTGGGCAGAGGAGAGAAGGTCTTTTTGATATGTGTTTCTGTTTCAGAAAATGTGATGTTGTGAACCGCGGGCTCTCGGGGTACAACACCAGGTGGGCTAAACTCATCCTTCCACGACTGATCAGTAAAAGTACCGGTGCTGAGAGTACTGTTGCGGTTACTATTTTCTTTGGAGCCAATGACAGTGCTTTGAAAGGTACGGTAGCTGTCTTTTTCTTTTTTTATTTTTTCTGTGACCTGTACTCTTAAGACTAAAACTGTAAAACAGTTTAGCAGAAAAGGCAGAACATTACGCAGACTTTTCCTGCAGCTTCTCTATAAAGCAGTTGCCCTTTTTTCATTTTTACAGTAGGTTGCTTTCAATCGTTTTATTTGTTATTTAAACCGTGCAGTGCCTTCTATTTCTCTCCCAATCACCAAATGTTAATATTAAAAGTAGATTTCAAGGTGCTCAAGAATTAGTCGCATATCCATCACCTAAAATTGGAGTTGGGCATCTAGCTGATTTTTCTGCCTTTAAAGCAGTCTGATGAGTTCTTGGCAAATGAGTTAACGAAATCAGGGAAGGTAGCATTTGGATTCTCTTTAAGGTAAGCACAGCGGCACACAGAGCGTGTCTAATCAAAATTATAACCTCAGTGCACAAAGGACTGTCTGTACATCCACGGTAATTTTAAAATTTTTATCTGCATCCAAGAGAGCAAAGAATCTTAGCTTGTATTTCAGGTGAAGTTTGAGGTGATTGTGATCTAATACTAAGATACGGAGTTGCAAGACAAAGCATCTTTGAAAAAAAAAAAAAAAAGGTGATTCCCCGCCCCCACCCAGTCCCTCATTTGTGTTAGTTGGAAGCGCTGTGTTTAAACTCTTGATTTGTCTGCTTTTGGGTATTTGAGGAACGGCATTTTTCCCACGACACCTCCTTGAATCGACGTCTGAGGTGAACTGCTTACTGAAAACGAGTGCCCACGTTCGTACGCTGTGTAAAAAGCACGTTATGTTGTGTAATATATCTGCAAGCAGTTTAACATGGCTCACGCCTGTGCTCCGTCCTCTAACAGATCTGAACCCTAAGCAACACGTTCCTTTGGAGGAATATGCTGCGAACTTAAAGAGCATGATAGAGTATCTGAAGTCAGTAGACATTACCGAGGACAGGATTATTTTGATAACGCCGCCACCTCTTCAGGAATCAGCTTGGGAAAAGGAGTGTCTTGCCAAAGGTAAAAGGATGATGTGGATGGGCAGAATTTCTGCATTTCACGGGCAGAGTGTAAGTTGCAGATCCCGGACTGATACGTGGTTAGCTTCGTGCTTGTGCCAGACTGCAGTCGTGTGCGTTGAGTTGATGGAAAAGGGCTGCCAGCTGTTTTGCTAAACAGCTTTTGGATAAGCTCGTGGAGTAACTACCGACTCATTAATAACGTCCTTTTGAGAGCGTGGATTGATCTGTTTGTGTGTGAAACTGAGAGAAGTGGCTGCCCATTGAGAACATAGGTTATGCCGAGATGTCCTAGGCAGACTACGTCATGTCCTAGCAGCTTCCAAAATAACATGAATAATGGTTTGGCATTGCGTGCCTTACAAAAGTTTTATAATAGTCACAGCATATTTCACATCTATTTGGATAAGCAGTAATGTTCTAGCCAGTTTTATTTAAAATTTAGAAAAATGCCCAGAGAATATCATAGGTAAGGATGCTAATGAAAACACCTGAAAAAGAAGCAAAAGGTGATTAAATGATTTCTCATTATGTTGTTCAAGCTAATTCTAAAAATCAAGGCATAACAGCACTGCTTACTTCTTGTTTCTCAGCTGGTGGAAATTGCCATAATCCCAGGGACTCCAGCAGTGCCGGTTTATACCTCCTGCGAGCGTGTCCTCTTTTCCATTTGGACAGCTTGTCCAGCTCTTGCACGTTTTTAAAAGACTTTTGAGTTAGATTCAGGTAAATTCAGAGCTGTCACCTCAGTTTTTGCAGGGTTTTCTCTAATTTAGGTGCTATTGCGTGTCCTGAGTTGTGTACTCAGTCAAAACAGTAACGTTTTGAAGATGAACTCATGTTTAAACAGCATTAAATTAGACTATGTTATTGCATGACTCCCCCTGAGGGGGCTTTGGTGTGTGGCAGTGATCACTGTACGAAACAGATTTTGGACTCCATGGACTTTCAGCTTTATCCAGCAGGGTAGGTTTTATGTTTAATTTGGAAAAAGCAGAGAAATTCCTAGAGTGATGCTCACAAATTGTGTCAGGCAGTAGCAGCTGTAGCAGGTGAGGTCAGAGGCCAGGCATGGCCAGTACTGTATATGTGGCAGCAGATCCTTGGGTAGGGTGTGAGGGACAGGCCGGGCGCGGAGCCTTTCCCGGTGTGTGTCCAGCTCCCGCGAAAGCTGCTCCGGCCATAATTTGCAAAACATGGACCCGTATTGTGCTTTTGAAGATCTGCGAGGGGAGCACACCACAAATGCTGCTTATCTGGCTCCTAGCTATCAAGTAACACTTTTAATATGTTGTTAATTAATTTTCATCATAAAGTTATCCTTTTTATGGGGTAGGGAGGGAGGAAACTTGGTATTTACGGTGTTGAATCTGCCAGCATCTGTCCAAGAGAGATTGCTGTCTAGGGATGGTAAAAAAGACAGGGTGATCTCAGACCGTGGACTGCAAATGAGGTATCGTGGGCACAGCAGGCGGCAATATCAGGTCATCTGCCCTCAGCCAGTATCCAGGAGAAACGTTCTGCTTATTTCTAGTTTTGTCAGCTAAATACCAGAGCAAAGGAGACCTGTGAAACATGAGGATGATGATGTTCACAGGAACATTCACCCAGGTGTGAAAAGAGGCGCAGAGAGAAACTCAGCTTCCGAATGAGCGCTGGGGGAGACTTTAGTTTGTCGTTGGTTGTGTCTGCTGGTTTAACAGGCTGATACGCATCACGTGCACCAGAGAAGACTGAAATCAAGCTGTGTCAGTCGCGACTGCTAATTGTTTTGTTTCGGACTGATAGGTGACAAATTAAATCGCCGCAATGCCACCACTGGGGAATATGCCCAGGCCTGTGTCCAGGTGGCGAGGGACTGTGGAACGGAGGTACTCGACCTCTGGACGCTGATGCAAAAGAATCAGGTATGATGTCACGAGAAAGACTTTGAAACTGTGAAACTTTGAATTGTGAAATGCATGATTTAATGTAAAGGAAACTAGTAGTGCTGCCTTATCACTGAAATGATACAAAGTATATGCAAATCACATTTTGGGAGGGGGGAAAAAACCCACAAAAATCCAGACTGCTTCATACTGGGCTAGGAGAAATAAAACTTAATACAGCCTGACCACCATATTTGGTTAGCAGATGTCCCCTGCGTGCTTTACATGTAAATAACCTTTTGCTTGGACTTTGAATCATGGAATGGTTTAGGTTGGAAGGGGCCTCTGGAGGCACCTAGTCCAGCCCACTGCACAGCGCTGGGCTAACTTCAGAGTCAGGTCGGGTTGCACTGGTATCCTGCTGAGGCTTCGAACCAAATACCCAAACTCGTCCATGTGACAGAGGTTGCAGGCTTCCCGTAAGCAGGTAAATCCAGTTTGGACGCTGAACCTTTCCTCTGTCCTGCACTAGACTGTTCAATAGTGCAGCATGCAGTAGTGCAGTAGAATCCATGCTTTGGTTGCATCACTTAATCCCACCAGCATTTCCTGATGAACAGCAGGGACTTTGGCCATCAGAACCTTCTCTTGATGTTACTACAAAGGGTGAAAAATAAAACCAGTCGCTATACCATCTGGTTTTGAAAAACTTATTTAAAAATTATTCAAGACCTTCCTAGTTGCGACTAGCAAAATATGCTCATACATGGTTTTAACCTCCCCTGTAGGATTTCTCTTCCTATTTGTCGGATGGGCTCCATTTATCAACAAAAGGCAACAGCTTTCTGGCAGCACAACTTTGGTCACGCCTGGACAAAAAACTGTCTGCTCTTCCTTGGCTGCTTCCGTACTGGCGTGACGTGGACCATACGAACCCTGAGGCTAGTCTTCTGTGAGATCCCTGCGGGAAGGAGCCGAAGTGGCCGAGCCAGTTACAACCAGCCGGTGTCCAGCAGCACACTGCCAACACCGCCCACCTGGGGAACGGGGTAGGGAGGAGTCCTCTGTCCATGCGCGTGTCCCTGTCTCCTTCCCTCGGTCCGTGGGAGAATAAAGATGAGGCCACTGGAGGTGTGTCGTGGGGTGGTTTATCTGCACCCTGCTTGTGCCGGTAGTTTGAACATCTCGGGGGGTGGGCACCTTTTTCCTTGGAAGACTTAGAGGAAAATGAGAGTCTCAGCTGCCCTTTGACCAGAGGCTGCCCTGAGGAGTTCCTCTGGGGACTACACTTTGATTAATACCGTCTACTAGCTTTAAACACCCAGGAGCTGGTAAGAGGCAGCAGTGTGGAGTTTGTCAAGAGCCATTAATGTCAGCCCCGATTTATTTGGCTGTAACACAGCAGTAAAAGCAGTTATCTGAGCTTTCGTGAGGCTTTTGATGGTGATTTATTGTAGGGGTTTTAAAGTTTAACTTCCTTTGGCAGCAGCTTCTTGCATATACACACAGCTTTCAAAACACTGCATGGTTTTGGGCAGCATTAAACTGGTGATGCACACACGCATTTTGAGCAGCTTGGATCTTCAAGAAGCTACTAGAAAGGGTCTGCATCTCCACCGCCAAAGCCGCATCGTAGGTAATTTGCCACCACGTGAAGGAGACACTTCAAGTGAGCGTTGGCTTTCATCCATAATTCAACAACCGATGTAACAGACGAGTGCTGCATACTGCGTGTAGTTTTTGGCCAAGAGAACACAATTAAAGTACAAAACTACCTTTACAAACTGCAAAAAATTGCCTGAAGACTGGATGAAATCAACAAGCGTGGGGGAAAAAAAAAAAAAAAAAGGTGGTTTGGTGGTTTGGGAAATAATTGGCTAGCCAGCCAGAGAGCAGGAGAAATGAGACTACAGCTGGAGCATGGCTTAAAGAGAAATAGTGTATCACCGCAACTAAAAACCCCACGTAATTCTGGGCTGTATTAAGCGTTACATTGGCACAAAGCAGATGAGGCCAAGAATGAGGCCGTGGGTGACGTATTTATTATGCACTGGGTGAGGCAGAGACTGAGGAAAGCATCACAAGGTCCTGCTTCATTAGCGCCACGGGGCTGCCTTTACCTCACTAAAATAACTAAGACAAGTTGGCCAAGACCTGTCATGACTATGGAATAGCGTTATAAATTGGAGTTAAGTAGTTACTTTTCATGTGCCTGGAGCTAGACCAGAAGCTAGTTTGATTTATAAATGTTTATGAATATTAAACTGGACTGTCCTTTCTGTAATAAATGCTTACAGTAAAAACTGGCTGAACAGTGGAAGGGGCTCCCTGTGGAAGGTGTGGATCTTCCCATGTTAGACGTTACAAAGAAACTATGCAAGTACCAATTTCACAATTTCTGGAATGCTGCTTGGATTTGGGAGTGGATTCTGTGATTTCCTGCTCCAAACCTCGTATTTTCATGCTCCCAAGCACATGCCCCTGCCTGGTTTTCATACGGGAAGTAAAGACCTTAGTGCTGAGAACAGGTACTTGCACGTTTGCTACCTGGAAAGACATTTGAGCACGCGCCCGTACCTTAGATACAAATGTCACCATCAGAACTGACCGTAATCCACAGGACACATGGTGAGACCGATGCCATTCCCCGTAGGAAGCAGCGCAGCCCCACGGAGGCTCAGCCAAGTTTCAGAGGGGAGCAGTGAGAAAGAACTGGCCCAAGGCTGTCTGGGTTTGACAACTAAAGAATTCGGATCTTTTCTAAAAGGACTGCACAGAAACAGCTCTTGTTTAACTGATGCGTTGTGGTTTTTTTTTTATATATATAAAAACTTTTTATTGTATTGGGAATTAAATTAACTCCTCACACATGTACTTTGCACTGAATCAAACAAAAAAAAAAAACCCCAAACAAAAAACAAACATAGTCCAAAACCAGTCTATAAAACACAATAGCTAGTCAGAGAGGAATACCATAAGGCACACATTCAAGTATTAGTGTAACAAGTATCCGTGGGCGGGGAGGAGAGGGGGACGCTCGCAGGATCCTCGCAGCACAGGTTTGGGTCCTTTCCCTCACATTAAAAACACAAAGACTTCCCGCAGCTGCGGTTCCCCTGTGGCTGAGCGCAGGCCTGTAACAGTTAAAACAGTTGTACCCTTGGTCACCTTTTATGTCAGTTTTATCAACAGGTCATTACGGGAGAAAACAGACACAGAACTGAGATGCTGCTTTGCCATGAGGACCATTGCTCTGTGACCGCACTGTCTCACTCCATCTGCTGCTCGGCTGAACCAGCGCTCCTGCTGTTCCCAGCTCACCTCACAGAGCTCCAGCTATATCAGGGGACACCATTAAATTACCAACTTCTAACACCACCTTGTACCACCTATGTGGGAATCTGAATTCATGAAGTCTCCTCCTTATACTTGCCCTGTAAGTTTAACAAAGGTCAATTTTTTTTTCGATTAAATTCACAATTGTTTTTAAACAAATGCCTCCCCTGCGATGGAGTGAATTTTTTCCCCATTTATTTATGCAGTAGCAGCTTCCAAAGGCCACACAGACCCTGAAAACTGAGGCTCAGCTCTTAGAACATCTCAACGGCGGCCTTTCCTATTTCAAAATAACACATGGAGAAACATTTCTGCACTAAAAGAACTGCTGTAAACAGCTGGTTAAAACGGTCCTTATCCGAATCAGTGATTTCTCCCCTTACACGTCTTTCTCCTACCAGACACCCGCGACACACAAACCTCTTGGTGCCGAGGGGCAAACTCCCAACGGAAGCCTTTCTCTGCCACAGAGACAAGACAACCTGAACGCTAAAGGCAAAAGAGTTTTGTGCTCAAGGAGCATTTCCATGCACCGTGTAAGGTTTAACAGCCTCTGCATGACCCTTTTATTTTTATTTATTGAAGCTGTATATCTTAAGCTTCTCGGTTGCGATTATACATCTTCATTTGATGCTCTGAGACTGTATTTTTTAATCTGTTTCATGACTCTCATTCTGTTCTCAAGGCATCTTTTGCTTTCATGTACCTTAAATCACTAAATGGTCTAACTCTATATGGAACATACTGCAGTGTTTTCATTTTCTTTTTAAAAGCCCCTTAAGTTCGTCTCAGTGCTGTCAGACTAAAAAAATATTAAATTATAAAAAAGGCCGATATACACAATCCAATATCCAGCAGGATATTCGGTTTTGCACCACAGGTTGAAGGAAATGTTAAAGGTCAAGGAAATAGAAAAACAAATCCAAAAAGCTTCAAAAACAAGCCAGTTTTAGTTTGGATTTTCCTTTTTAAAAGATAGAATGCTCTCATAAATGTAATTTAAGGAAGGTCATACACATGACCAGCATCTGCAGTAGGTCACTTCCTTATTTCTCCCACTCCCTCACAAAAATATATATACATATATTTATATTTGTATAAATGAAATGGTTTTAGATCCTTATTTTGCAGACACAAGTCATACGTTTAGAAGGCCGCGAGACACTAGCATTCTGTTTCTTTGCTGTCCACCCGGTTCTGGCGCTGCAGTTTGAAGGACGAAGCTTTCTCGCTCCTAGTGACAGGATGCTCTGTCAAGTCCTCAAAAGATTTGGCGGCCGAGCTGCTATTTGGGAAAGGGTCCTTCTCAAACCCGTCCTCGTCGATGTGCGAGTCGGTGCTTGGGTCCTCCTGAATTGTGTCCATTCTTTGGTGGTCCTGTTTGGGTGCCGCGGCGACGGGGGGCACGGCTGTGATGGGCTGCAGCGGCTGGTGCCGGCTCGTCGTCTGCGCCGCGGGGAAGGGCTTGATGATGCGAACGGAGGCAGAGTCCAGGCTGCTGAGCATCTCCACGTTCTGCAAGACACAAGCGGCCACGTCACTGGGAAAAGCAACCAGGATCTCGTCCGGAGTTCAGTTTTTGCACCGTTTTCAAGGGGAACGGGCACCTTCTGAGGAGCACCCCCACTTGTTAGAGCAGTTTAAAGGCCACCACGTCCTCCCCTCCACTGCCAGGAGATGCGCTGACTGCCCTCGTGCAGCCACAGGTTACCCTGCGTTAGCTGGGCTGAACCCACTGCACCACGTTGGAGTTCAATTTTGGCTTTTACATTAGATTTATGCTTACTTAAGAGCAAGGGAACATCCAACAGAAGTGATTTGTCGTGTTGGTTTTTTCTCAAGAAATCCAGCTACGCCAAGCACTAAAGGCAGAAAGGCCCTTTTATCTCTGCAGGTTCCTTCTCCATATAAAGCGCCGCGGGTGACAGCCTCACTGGGACAGAGCGGATGGCTCAGCCCCACCACCCCTGGGGCCCAACACCGCAAAACCGAGGGCTGGAAATGCAGTGTCAAGCCAGACAACACCGAGAGCTCCATGCAAGGAAACAGTCCAAGCTACAGCTTATTCCACTCTTCCAACCTGAAAGTTCCCCGTTTCATGTGCAAGAAGCTGCTCTGCACGCAGGGTCAAAGACAGGAGGGGGGCCGCTGTGATCACACCCAAGTTCTGCAACCCAGATTAAGTGAAATCCCATTGATTTCTGCTTCAATTTGAGCATGGTTTGGAAAATATCCAGAGATTTATGGGCATAAAAAAAACCCCAAAACAACAAAAAAAACACCACAGAACCTTGGGGGATGCTAATACTGGGCAGGATGAGAAGTTTACCTGCTACCAGTACCGCATTTGCCAACCGCTTGATCCTCGCCGGATCCAAAAGGCACAAGATTGATTGTTAAACTGTTGCTGGTGCAAGGAGCCCATGAACTATACCCTGTGCTCTGTTGCTACACCTCCTTCTGGGATTGTCTTGTTGAATTCAGGTATAGAGCTCCAAGGGGACTTTTCTTACGGCATTCAAGACCAGCTATAGGCCACTGGAACTAAGATCGCCTTCAGGTACGTCAGAGTAGATGACAGTGGCAATCGGCCTCAGCAGTCTTTGACTTCAGCACGCTTCTCCCAGTGGCTGTACAAGAAGGAGCTCTGCAAGGCTTTTTTCCCCCTCGCATTACAAAATGACATTTCTTTAATTGAATGTTTCGGCTATTAATATGAATTGGGTTGTCAAAGCACTGGGTAGCAGACCCTCCCAAAAAGAAAAAAGGTATCTCTGTCAGAATGTGCCCCATGATGGACTGTAATTAAAATTTATCTACGCACTTTTTGCTCTTCCCCTCTCCCAACTCAGTATCTACAAGGAGAGAAGTGTCCCTGGCAGGCCCCTGCACCCTGAGGCCAGCTCTCCCATAAGCCATTGGAAGGCTTTAGCACACTTGGCCACTAGAAGCCGACTCCTGCAAACAACCGTTCTGCAGCAAAGACCCCACATTTCGCAGAGATTTTTCTGCAGCGTCGCCCCGCTGAGCCTCCTGCTTTCGCTGACACCAATCGGCTGGGAACAAGCGGTCTGTGGTTGAAGCTGCCGAATGACCTGTGCCGAGGGGACGCTGCACACAGGCCCCCGCTGCGCGGAGCGGTGCTCCGCAGAGCAGAGCGGCTTCCTGCCCCGGCAGCCGCGGCTGCTGCAAGAGCTGCTTTGTCAACAGGGTCAAGGCATAGCTCTTACAGGAAGGAAGAATCAGACCCCACCAAGCTGCAGCGCTTGACAGATCGAAGACGGGCTTGTTCAAGAAGTAGTTTCTCCTCAAATTAATTCATCCGTCTGCAGCGTGAGGCATGGGGCTCTGGTTCTGTCTACTATCGCCTCTTTAATCTGCACACACCTCGGGTTCAGATTTCCTAACACGCATTAGACAGCTTTCTGCCAATTCAGTTTCAGACAGCAACTTACACTGGGGCAAAACAGGGACTTTGTGTTCTCCTCATACTGCTTGTCCAATTTCTTGTCCTATTGGAAAACAAACAAAAGCAAACCAAAACACACATTACAAAATAAGAAAGTTAGTTTCACAATTGCAAGGCCGCCGTCCCCATTTCCCTGTAGGGACAGAGCAGGACGTGGGGCTCTTCTCCCTTCCCCTGCCCCCTCCCCTGCCTTCCCATCCATCCCAGGAGCGCTTGTGGGCACAGCAACCCTCTGCTCTAACCCCACGCTGCTGTCAGCATCCCGCCACATGCCCACCCTGTCAACACCCAGTTGCCGTGAGCGCTCTCTCTTTCTCCATCCACCCAAGCTCAACCAAGACCATTTCCCGCTCTGGGTCTCCCCACAAAATGCGGGTGGCTTATTCCTTAGCAGGGCTTTAGAAAACTTTGACTCTAGTGGAAATTACCAAAATTATACTTGGGTAGAATTCAGGAGGCAGAGGAAGAAAATGGGAAGGGCTCCAGGGAATGAACAGTCATGGGAGCACTGGGTCTGTCACAGCCCGGCAGAGTTTAGCAGGAGTTTTGCCGATTGAAGGTGCAGTAAGTCCTACATACGCCGGATTCCCCCCTGGGGTTTGCTAAAAGCTTCCCATCACCTTCTCCCACAGACATCTGCCATTTCACATATGAAGGGTGTTCTCTTACAGCTCAATCCAACAGAGCAGTCAGCTCAAAGACAGCTTACTCACCACGCAGTGCACAAGGATGCTGAGAGGAATCCAAAAAAGCAAGGAGAAAACAAGCACAGAGCCCACTATATTATCCGCTAGGAACTTCCCTGTGAAATCAGTTCAATTCCGTTAGTTACCTACCAAATACTGCTTCATGAACATACACACCTATCCCCATTCTGCAGCCACTGCTCATGCAAGCCAAGCCACAGAACTGCTCAGAAAAGCAGAGGCTGCAGGACTAGGCAAGGATAAAAAAAAATTATAGTTTTAGGAAACGGTAACCAGTATGTTAACAATAACAGGTTTTTTCCTATGTTCTTCTCTGATGAGAAATGCTGATAGGCCGTAACATTGAATACGAGCTGACTGGGAACAGGCTATACTGAGTTAGCCACGCTGCCCTCTCAATTATACAAGGCACGAAGACGATCGGAGGGGCTGGAGCACCTCTGCTGTGAGGACAGGCTGAGAGAGTTGGGGCTGTTCAGCCTGGAGAAGGGAAGGCTCCGGGGAGACCTTATAGCCCCTTCCAGTACCTGAAGGGGGCCTACGGGAGAGATGGGGAGGGACTCTTTATCAGGGAGTGGAGCGATAGGACGAGGGGTAATGGGTTTAAACTGAAAGAAGGGAGGTTTAAATTAGATATTAGGAAGCAATTCTTTACTGTGAGGGTGGTGAGACACTGGCACAGGTTGCCCAGAGATGCTGTGGCTGCCCCATCCCTGGAAGGGTTCAAGGCCAGGCTGGATGGGGCTCTGAGCAGCCTGGTCTAGTGGGAGGTGTCCCTGCCCACGGCAGGGGGTTGGAACTAGGTGATCTTTAAGGTCCCTTAGGAACCATTCTATGACACACCGCAACTCCATTACCAAATTCTGATTTTACAGTCATGCGATAACTACCTGCCTTGACAAATAAATATTTGAACATTGAAGAGATACAAACTTTCTCTACCTCAGCAGGCTAAATAGCTTTAACAATTACCTAAGAAGCAATTTTGTTACCCTAGAACTCAAGATTGCAAGCTCCAACCCCAGATAATTACACTGCATAGGCACAGCATTACCGTGAGCGTATGGAGTTACCCAGTCATTAGGCAGCACCAGCTTATTAACAGGTCTTACACAGTTCCAGTAACAGAGTGAGGCACCGGGGGGTTACACTAGGGGGCCACCTGCTTGGATGGCATGCTGGGGATCAAGACCAAGGGGGCCCGTTCACAATCGCCAGGCAGCGACTCAGCACAGGCACGCAGCCTGACATGCGTGACCTCAGTGGTTTACTTAAATAAGAGAGAAATGAAATTTTCCTCTCCCAGTAGGTTGACATTTAAATCCCACTGAGAGGCCCACTTTATACTACGCTGAATCTAGCTGACCTCTAAAAAGACTGCCTGTTATTTCCTTTTCTCTAATTGACCTACTTCTTGGTATTCAGACAAGAAGCTATCGTCTCCTTTACAAGCTTGGAAGATGCCTAGAAAATAACAGTGGAAAAAAACGCAAAATGATCCCCCATCCTTTCAGCTTTAAAAGGCAAGATCAGTATTATCAAATTTGTAAAATGTATTGCAAAACTCGCAAAAATGTATTTATATATATCAGAAACACAGCTACTAGCTACCCTTGAAGGCAGGTGAATGAAAACAGTGAGCTAACTCCCTCTGAGGCTTTAGAGGTTCATGTCATGAACTAAAAAACCCCAAAGGATATGGTTACATATCTTACCAAAAGTATTGATGCTGAGTTGGTCTATGAAATCCCAAAATCGTTCAATCACATCCTGTACTTGCTTCTCACATTTGCCCTGCGAAAGTAAACACCTATTTACAAAATAATCTTATGCTATCTAAGCATTAACTACCGCCTTCTTGGGGAGGGAAGAAGACACAAAGACAGCAATGAAATTAAATCTACACAGCAGCACTTGACTCCCATTCTGAGTACAGGCTTACACTCATGCCCAGTACCAGCAGCCCATTTTTATTGTCTTTATTTTTGGCAAAACAGTTTCAATTCTATTGCCGTCTGAAACAGAATTAGTTTTAATGTTTGAAACATGCAAAAACCACCCCACCCTCACCCCATGTTAGGGGATATAAAACTGAAGTTTCTGGAGAGGTTGAAGCACTGGAGGTCTTGGTTCCCATTACCTACCGAGAAGGCTGCAGCTCTCGGGAGCCCAAGGTTACAGACAGACTCCCAGACCTGGCTGTGCTGGTTTAACAGAGCAGATCATCGGTCTTTCAGTTCTGCCAGCAGAAGGGCTGGGGCATGCCCTCCCAAATTCACATCTGCCAACACCCAGTTTAGCTTTGACCGTTGCGGTCTGCAGGTGATGCCACTGTCTGTGCAGCTGTACCTCCGAAACAGTCAGTGAGCGCCAGCAGCCCACCAGTCTCCCGCCACAGGCTCACTGCCCCTTTCCGACACCGCCAGCTACATTTTCATGTGATTTCTCCCTGACCCACATTATTTTAGTCAAAATTAATTGAGCTAACGTGAACAGCTGAAATAGCAAGCACTGCAAAGCTAGACGAGCTTACGGCAGCACTCATTCACCTCCTTTGTGCAAACTGCCGGCTGGCTGAGCAGTGGGGAGCAGAAGGGGGTAATAAGCAATGGCAGAAGGCAACAGCTTCACCTTGCACAGGAGTTTAGCAGAAGAACTAACCTCCATCTGCAGCCTCAGGCACCCTTTAATATTTACTCAGTGGAGACGTACTTACACAGCACACAGAAGAGGCTTAGCTAAAAAGTAAAATTACTGAACAGAAAGTTGGTTCTCTTTTACCTCAAACCAGGACAGACCTGGGAGTCCTGGTGGACAACAGGAACACCATGAGCCAGCAATGTGCCCTGGTGGCCAAGAAGGCCAATGGCATCCTGGGGTGCATCAAGAAGAGTGTGGCCAGCAGGTCGAGGGAGGTCATCCTCCCCCTCTACTCTGCCCTGGTGAGGCCACACCTGGAGTACTGTGTCCAGTTCTGGGCTCCCCAGCTCAAGAAGGACAGGGAACTGCTGGAGAGGGTGCAGCAAAGGGCTACCAAGATGATGAGGGGACTGGAACACCTCTCTTATGAGGAAAGGCTGAGGGAACTGGGTCTCTTCAGTCTGGAAAAAAGACAGCTGAGGGGTGACCTAATTAATGTGTACAAATACTTAAAGGGTGGGTGTCAGGAGGATGGGGCCAGGCTCTTTTCAATGGTGCCCGGCAATATGACAAGAGGTAATGGGTACAAACTTGAGCGTAGGAAGTTCCATCTCAACATGAGGAGGAACTTCTTT
>VYZM01014175.1:276557-301053 GCA_013398915.1 Dromas ardeola
AGGTGACCCTGCTCTGGCCAGGGGGGTTGGACTAGATGATCTCCAGAGGTCCCTTCCAACCCTATGATTCTATGATTCTATGGTTCTATGAACCCTGCTCAGCAGCATGTCAAGCTTTGGCTTCTCTTTACCAGCAGAGTCCTCGTCACAGAAGACTCTAAAACACCCAGCCAGAGACGCAGAGCGTGCAGTGCACTGACATCTGGGAAAACTTACATTTGCATCGCAGAAGCCCACGGTGCAAGGCTTCCCTTTGCGCAGGAACAGGAACTGGTCGTTAGCATCGACGTAGGGTATGCACCTATCCTGCTCGTCCCGGCAGCACACCTTGCAGGAATTATCCGTTTCTGTAATAAAGCAATAAAGTCATTCCTCATCAGCACCAGGAGTCACCTGCAACCCATAACCACGCAGATGCATAACCCCGTATGTCCCTGGCTGACTGTGTTCCTGCCCAGTTCCCCATGGGGAAGGCAGAACCATACAAATCACCCAATTTCGGGCACTCCGATGACCAAGCCTGAAACTCAACCAGGTGCCCTGTACAACATATTAGGGGACCCAGTCTGACCAAGCTCTCCAAGCCGACACGCCAACACTGCAGGAATCAACAGGCAGGTGAAGAGGTTCCAAACATGTCCAAGACACAGATTTAAATATTTCTTGGACTTGGCTCCTCTAGGCACCCTTCTCCTTGGCTACACCCTCCATCTCAAACAGTGGGGCTCACAGCACTTCCCTGCACTGCCCCTGTGAAGCCTTTCTCTTGTTCCCAGCTGCTTTACCAGTTTTGAGAGCTGAGATGAAGAGCAAGAGAACAGTAAAGCTTATTGACAGAAGTATATGACAGGCAGGTTTGCAGTACCAGAGGACTGGACTCAGGGATCCTGTGTTCTCAAGGCACTTTAACCTCTTTGAAATCATTCTTTAATGACTTGTTGGAGGCCACCTCTCCTCTGCCAGATGCCTGGTCCAGAGGCTGGTCGTGATCTCTTTACAATCAGAGAACAGTCAGACCTTCCCTCCCGTCCGCCTGTGGCAGAGGAGGTGGAGGGTGGGAGAGCGTCCTCTCCTTTAGCTGGGGTGGCAAGACTGTAAGTCTCATCTCAATGTCTTCAAACCCAGACCACCAGTGGACAAGAGGACATCCACATTCCTTTCCCAAACAGAAAATACTAGCCCTGAAAAACCAATGGTTTAAACTTTTTCAGAAACCATAAACTCAGCCGTCCAACAGGCAACCCCACAGTGACGCCAGCCCACTCCAAGGAGCAGAGCTGAAGCACGCGTTTCAGTTCAGTCCCACGTCACCCACCGTTGCACGCACAGGACCGCAGGTTCTTCTCCCTCTCACAGAAAGGGACGCACTCCCCATCCTTGCACTTCCCCATGTCCACGCAGACCGTGTCATCTGGAGCATTCCCTGGAGGGGGGCACTCGCTGCTGTTTCCTACAGATGGGGGTCAACAGGGTGGGAGGACTGTGTTAGAGTAAAGGGCAGAGCACCTAAGTGTGCAGAAGGAAAAAGGACAAAAAAGGAAATCCAAACTCATCCCGGGGGGTACCCCAATAGCTTGTTCTTGGCTTTCATCTGCAGGCTGCTTGCCAGCTCCTCTGAGAGGCAGCAGAAGCTTTGGCGGCTTTCAACCACTCGGGCATTGTGGCACCCCAGTGACCAAGCAGTAGGTAGCAGACCCCAGAGGCGCCATCAGCCAAGCAGGAGCTCTGACTTGACTCCTTGCCTCCAGGACAGATTATGAGGGAGAAGTAAACAAGTGGGAAAGTGAAGCAGAGTTGCAGTAATTCCACACTTCCTATGGCAAGATTCAGCTCATTCTTGTCACCTTCCCAGTGACACACCCTGTTTTGCTTTTTCTTTTTTTAAGGGAAAGAAAGATGGAAAAAAAGAAGGAAAAAAATAACCAAGATTTTTCATGTTCTTCTGGGCAGTAAATCACCAAGTGACTCTTGAACTACAATGAAACTCATTATAGGGCAATTTCGTGATGCTTAACTGGTCTCTAAAATTACATGTACCGGATGAATAAAGGGCACTAGTTTGAAAGCGGATCGAACAGGACACTGAGCCTGGAGCGCTTGGCTAGCTGACGTAAAGGGGACAGAAACACGTCCTACCAGTGCAAAATGACTCTCCTTTACAAGTGGCATTTATGGCTTCTTGGCATTTCTTCTGTGCACTTTCAAACTGGCAGCCTTTACAGCAGGGACTGTTCCGATCACTGTGGAAAGATCAAAATGAAAGGAAGAAATATTAAACAATTTTTTTTTTTTTTAAAATAAGTACAAGCATGACAAAGCCAGGGAAAAAGGATATTTAGTAAACAAAAAAAGCGCTACTTCTTGGAGATTGACTCACGGATTCAAAACCCTTGCCCTCTCTGCCCCCTCCCACGACCACCTTTTTACATGCCCACTCACTCTTCATTTACCAAAGGTGCAAGCACGTAGAAAGTACATATTGAGAGGCAACACAGGGATCCTTATATTTATTCAAGGCACCAGGATGCTCTTGTCACTTGCTGTGCAACTTTGGACACAACCTTCCACTGTTTTCTTCCCCACGCATTTTTCCCCCGACTTGTCCTGAAGGTTTACCACTCTTTATTCTGCCCTCTCTTTATTCTCTTCATTCTGCATCTAATGCAAGAAGGCCCTTAGTACAAACACACGTGACAGCAGGTCATTAAAGCTGAGGGAATTTCTTGCAAGTTGCACGACCCCTCTACTGTTACAAGGTGCAGAGCTGACCTCCAAAAAACAAGACTGGACACTGCATTGCACCAGGGCCACAAACACCCAAAGAGCAAGAAGAACAGGAAGAGGACTCATTCAGCGCAGTCACTGCATTGTCTGCTTAAGCACATTTTGCAGCAGTCTTGAAAATACCAGTATGTGACCCCAGTTCAAAGCCACCTTGCAATACAAGCAAAAACTCTATTTGCACAGGAAGTTTGCACAGGAAATCTTTAATATTAATTTTTGAATGCCTGATTTTTGTTCTTAAATATAACAGCAATCACCTCCAAGCCTGTAGCTCTTGGCACTTTTCAGAAAAAGTAACAGAATGCCATAAAAATTAAACGTATGCACACAGTGCATGCACGCAGCAGGCTTTCCTGAAATCCTTTACTGTGTTTGGCTCCCACGTTTAGCCTTAAAGCCAGGAAACAGGCCTGTGACACTGCAGGTGGCTTTAGGAGCTTTCGGCCCAGCCCACCGTTCTCTCCCACGTAAGAGAAGTTGCAACTTATTTCCCCTTACCTGCATTTGGCACCATCTTTCAGTTTACAGTCTGCAGAGCAGCAGGGATCAGCCTGTTGGTACAAGAGGCCAGGATCGCACTCCTCCCCTTCATCCACCCTGGAGTTCCCACACACTTTGTTGTTGCGCTCTTTGAAGCACTCCTGGGCCTTGATCTCTATGGTCCTATGGATGGATTTTTTGCTGCAGCTTGAGAACATCTAGAGAGCCATGAGGGGAAAGAGCAGCACTGAGGAGCGTACCTTTCTATCAACACCTGGCACCTAAGACAGTCTCAGCCTCCTTACGCCTCCATATTCTGGCATCTCAGAAAGCAGTTACTCCCTCTGTACTGACAGTTTGATACCTTGGAAAAATTTTAAGATGGGAAAGTAATGATTGGATCCATAAAGGACACTGCTACATCACAATGCAGGGACACCCACACGCAGTCTGGCTCAGGGTCACAGAACCAACTCCAGCTCTCCCACGGCTTGAGGAGCACTAGCAACTATCCCCAGCAAGGGCTGCGAAGTTGTAGCAACAGGGAGAGACTGTACTGTCTCTCGGCAGCAGGGCTAGGCATGAACCACAAGTCAGACTAGACTGCAGACTAACCGTTCCCTCCATAATCTCGGTTTCTCATCTGCAGAACTGGCATAATGCCAAGTCCACACTGCCAGTGCAAGCTTCTGAGACCAGCAAGAACCATGGCTGTGGTGTCTGGCAGCCTCTCTCCAACGAGAACAGCTATGGACCACCCAAATGCTATTTGGTCCTGAAGGTCCTGTATTTGACTCTTGCTGATGACTTGCTTTTAGGAGGATGCAGCCATAGCTAATTACAAACAACTAATTAAAAAAGCACCTGGACTGCTATGAACTCCAGTGAAACTCAGAATGCAAAGATGAACTTATCTTGCAGAGAACCCAATGGCATGCAAGTATGTTTTCTTCTTATAGCTAATCCATTACATTCCTGACGGTTTGAAGCTACAGGAATCATTAACTAAATAGACTTTCCATGCAAAGGGTCACTGACCATAGCAGAAACTTGTACGTGGAAGCAAAACTATGCAGCTGTACCTTGTTGTTTTCATGATCTCCACTGACAGCAATTGGATACATAACGTATTTTCCTCCTTGGTCTTCAGTGGGGGCACATTCTGGCAGACTATCAGGATCATGCTCTGCTCCAAAGTTATGTCCGAGTTCATGCGTCGTAACCAGGTCAGCCTCCTTTTTTGAACGTGAAAAAAAGCAATGCTGAAAAAAAATCAGTCCAAGCAGGACAGGACAGAAGATCCCAGCTACTTCCAGGCCACCCTCAATTCTAAGACACACTGAGATGGACAGGGATTTGCCTATGAACATTTTTTTTGTTTGTTTGCTCTGTTTTAGAAGTGGGGAACTGAAGGCAAGTAAAATTATAGTCCATTTCCAAAGGCAATTTCCAGGACTAGGGTTGAATACTGTTAAAGGCAAAATGCTGTCCTACAATACCAACTCAATCTTGCTTTCAATGCAATGCAGATGCTTCAAGCATCAAAATTTGCTTTTAAATAGCTGGAAGGCATAAAAAGTTGAAACACAAAACAATCCAAACAAACACCAGCTACTACAATTAGTCAATCTCCTGTTTAACATATCTTGCCATTAGAATTACTTCTTCTAAAAGGACGATGACATTAGGAGTGCTGAATAAGCTATTCTATTACATGACTGCTAGGCAAGACATCTGCAAATGTGGCCCAACAGGGATGGATTTCCAATGTCATTTATGCAAGACAGGACTCCCTCCTGCTGAAGATCCCAAACTGGCTCTGCCTCGCTGCACTGCGTGCCTCCCTGCAGGGCCTCGACCAGCAGATGGTGTCAAGCTCACAAGGTGACAACCGCAAATAAGGCTAGCGTAGAAATAATTAACCACAAGGAAACAGAGCAGTTCAGGAGGGAAAGATGCAAGTTTGCAGAGCTAACCGTCATTTCTGCCGCTGTGCAAGCACAGGAAGGACCAAGCACTGCAACACACAGCACCAGTACTCAGGGCAGGCATAGCTAATGCGAGAGCCAGAGACAGGACACCTGCCCAGAGATCACTCCTGTGCTTCATTGTGTTTACTTTGGGGAAGGGTTTTAAGCAGGTGGTGGTTTGTTTTTTTTTTTAAGCCCAAGTGGACACCATGCAGCACTCTCCCTGTGAAACCAATACATAATGCTCCCGCTGCCTCATCCCAAGCTTTGTGCCTGCCACTGGGAAGACAGCAAACTTAATTTCCTTTGTAATCCAAGGCAGAACTCCAGCATGGAGACTGAACAACAAATGCAAATAGCATGGCAACAGCTAGAGCTCTTTGTCAACATCCCTCTAACACAAAGCTTCACTGTCTTCTTTTTTCCTAGCTTCTTGACAGCTTCTGTGCCAAGTTTTAGCCCACACATCAATTATGAATTCCCTTTATAATCAGGCTACAGAAAAGCACAGCTGAGAAGTCAGCAGAAGTCAGCAAAAGAGAAATATGCCCAACTGCAAAGACTTGGTAGATGCAAACACAGGCACTGCTCTGGTGTCTTTACAAGTAAGACAAAGCTCATATTCAGGCTTTTATGTATTCACTATCTCATCAAGTATGAAAAAAAAAAAAAAATCCAGACAGCATTGATTTACATTAGGCTTAGTATTAGCACTAACAAGCCGTGCCTGTTATGCTGCTCTCTGTTCTACTTATTCAGGACACACAAAAAAATCAGGTAGAGGAATTTCATTAAAAGGCCCAAACTAAAACTCCTACTTTGCCTGCACTACTTTCACTGCTTTTCCTTGCAAATGGAACAGGCCAAGTGTACGCAATCGTCCACCTGCATGTTGTAGGTGTACGTAATAGCAAATACAAAAGTTTTTTCTTACTTGAGTCTGCAGACCAATTTTATTCTCACTGTAAGGCTACTCGTATAATACTGCTTGTTCTGTTTGAGGGTTTGTTTGTTGGTGTTTTGTTATTTTTTTTTTAAAGCAAAATCCATTCAAATTCATTTTTAGAGCGCAAAATCCTGTTTATATCTGGACAACTACAGTTCCTATTAGACACTAGCTATTTTTCCTCATTCCTGTTCCGCAGTGAATTCAATCTTCAATTCCATTCGGTCCCAACTCCCCTTGTCAGCAAGAACAGAAACGGTGATTTTGGTTTTGTGACCTACATCCTTGTCTCCAGTGATCTGACTCAATCAGAAAGCCAGCAGCTTGTTTCTGAGAGCACGGAAGCTTGTCACAATCCCATGGCACACATCACCAACACACCAAACGTTCACGCTCTGCAGAGGAGGATACTCTCCTACCTTCGTGAGGATGGTCTTCCCATAGTTCTTGGTGCTGGTTAAGCCGCTGTTCAGGTAGATGTCCTTCTTTGCAATTTGACTATAATAAGCTATAGAAGTGAGAAATAAAGAAATAAAAATTGACAAACGTTTTTCTTGGGTTTTGGGTTTTTGGGGGGAGAGAGGGATCCTTGTTTAGGGAAATGAACAGTTTTATTGTTCTCACAGGCTCACCAGTGAGACCCTGCCTCTTGCCCAGTTTTTGGAATGGGGAATCTTTCAAGCACAGCACGAACAGCTCATGTACTGCAGTGAAGGGGAAAATATAAGAAATTTCCAAGACAACAGCATCTGCCATTCCAGAACTGCTGCAAGATGCACCCACACAAAGCAGCCCTTGGCCTAGGGTTTGTTCTAGCCAGCTTGTTCACACCAGATAGCTTAGCAACTTTAATCCTTCCCTCCCTTCATTTTCCAGCTGCAGCCAAGAAAACGGACATCTCTTCTATCCAATAACCAATGACTAGAGCCTAGGCAAATAACACATCATGCTTCGTGAAAGTTGGGGAAGAGGATTAAACACAAATAACAAAAACTAGCTTTCAAACCACAACTGGGATAGAAGAAAAAGAAGCCTTGCCTTTAGGACAAATGCCACCATGGCTGTTAGGCCTGGGAGAGCCAACATAAGCCAATCCAAGCGTTCCCATGTCAAAATCTTGATATGTGAAGAGATGAGCAAGGCACACATGAGCTGCTTTCTCAGCAATATCAAAGCTAAATTGCTTTAAAGAAAAAAAAAAAAGTAGTCAAATCTTTGTAAGACACTTTATGGTATATATTAGAAGTCTATAGATAAGAACATTTACCTAATGAGCCAGACAAGCACCTTCTAGATCTGGTTAACTCAGAAAAAAGCAGCTGTTCAGCTGTTCTACAGAGCTGTAGAAAATTAAATTAATACCTAAGTACATTGTATGCATTCATTTACATAACTTGTCTATTCATTTCCCCTTTTCACAGAAAGGGGAAACCCAAGCACAATAATTTGATGAAGGTCACAAGGCAGCCAGTCTCAGGGCCAGACATATCAGCACTGCCTTTCTGACTCATAATAATTCTAATTGGTGTGTGCTCTATAATTATGCAACGGAGCCCTTTACCATGGGCTACAGGGCACATCAGCTAGTTAGACTTCGTGTAACATCTACACGTCATGGGAAGGAAGTAGAGGAGTTTCGTCTGTTACTACAGAGCAGCTGTATGAGTGAGTAATTCTCTGGAAGGGGCACCATTTTTCAAGGGTTACAACCTACCTCTAGCAGCATTTTCACATCCCAGGCATCTTTCTTATCATCTGGGTAACTTTTTGCCATATTGTAATGCTTTCCTCCAGGTTTTACAAGATTTGGCTCATTGTGGATGATAATCTACATTTCAAGAAGGGCAACAATAATGCAGAGGAATTTTGGTCAATTTTATAGCTACAGAAAAGCTTTCTATGTAATCTTAAATGTCTCAATAGATCTGCAAAGAGAAAAATTCAGACTCAGCATGCTTCTAATGTTAACTTTTCAGCCCCTGCTAGTTAAGATACACCAACTACATCGTAAGTAACTACACCAGCCCTTTTTTAGGGCAACATCAACAGTTTTCACTATAGCATTCTGCTTTCAGATGCATGCTACTCTATCAAAAAAACCAATACAAACAGGATTTGCATCTAACATAAATAACCCCAAATCATTTCAGAGTCCTAGCTAACCAAGACGTATTTTAATGGATTGCTACTTTCCCAGTAACCTAGAATTAGGGCAACATGTTCTTTCCCCCTCCCCACCCAATTAACTTTCCTTCCTTGTTCCTGCAGACCTTTTCCCAGCAAAGGGGCATCTAGCTTGTACCACAAGTCTCTGTGTTCCATGTCACAGCTCTTCCAGTACTCTGAGCTGATGGATTCCTCTTCTTTTTAATGTCCTTTTCTGGATTTCTTTTCACTAACTTTCAGAAGCCATCACATAAATTGAAGTCACTACATCCCCTGTGTCCACCCCACACCAGTATCTACACTATCATGATATCTAAGCGAGTAATAAAAGCTCTTCAGCCAGGATTTGTATTTTTTCATCTGTGTTTGAGGCCCACTCAGGTTTTGTAAGCTAAGCACTTAGACACAAGCATTAAATACATGCATAAGAGTATGTCCGACAGAAACAAGAATTGCTTATATTCAGGACAAAAAAAAAAAAAAAAGGAGCACCTTTGAATTGAGATTAACTATGGAAATATACTCCCTAAAAACTCCCGCCTCAAACGCTGCAAGGAACACAGGCATGCTGTGTCAGATCATTAAACACCACCTCTGGCAAGATGCTCTTTCAGAGTGGCCCTGGCTGGAGTTAATAATGTAGGATTTGATTATTTTAGCTCTAATCCAGATAAAATAATCAGAAACCCTGATACCTAAACCATAGTCTTATCCTTTAAATTGGAAACCCTTCGCATAGTTGAGTCAATACCTGCTCTATCTGTATGCCGTACCCATTGAAGGCTCCATTGTCCCAGGAAGTATTTCGGTAGATGTCATCTACTCTGTCTATCAATTCAATCTACACAGAAAAGAAAAATAAGTTATTTAGTTCTGAGCTGTCATGGAATAAAGTTCAAGACACACGGAGAAGCTGCAACACACTTTTCTAGAAACACTCACTTCAAATTAAAATTGAACCTCGTATAACATAACAGACATACTCACTGATCCAAAACCAGCACTTGGATCCAGAGACTATTATCAAATATCCTTGAAAATTTTCCATCATAAAAAAGCAGTACAAGCTTTCCCATTTATCGCTTTCGTTTGGGTAGTGGAAGAGCGATAATATTAAGAACATCTTGGGAAACGCTTTGTTCATATATGAGATTTCCATGTTTCTTTGAGGGGAAGGGTAGAGGAGGGAGTTGTTTTTACTGCTTTGTTTTAGCGCGATGCTTAACTAGTTTAACTGACCCCTAAGGCTTCCCTCTCCCAGCCAAAAACCTCTTATTTTTCTCATTATGGTTCAAGCACAAGGTTCCAGAAAGTCTCTCATCAGTGCTCACTATCAACACCTCTCTTTTCAAGCTGTTCTCATCTTCTTAAAATACACCTTCTACTAAATATAAACCACCAAACTTGCTCAGAATGAGAAGGGACATTCAGAGCCACTCAATAATAGTTTATGCTATAGTTTTCCAATCACTGTGTTGTTAACAGTACACATCTACCCAGGAAACACAAGAGTAAGTTAGCCTCAGCATATGTCAGATGCTGAGATAATAGCATCTCTGCAAACACACAAATTGAGGCTCCGTTACCTAGGGAATGTAAACATCTCCGGGGACAGAAAGGTCAAAAAGCCAGCAAAGGTGGAACAGAGTGATTAGCATTTCAAAGATCCAGGCTCAGAAAGAGACTCTTGACAAACAACAGACCTCTAGAAGTGGTTTCATTTGTTTTTGTCTCCAGTCCCCAAACCCATACTCTCCACTTCTGCTGAATGTGGACAGGTTTTCCATTTCATAAAAACTTGTCAGGTAGACAACCCAATTGTACTGGTTTTGGCTGAGTTACTTGGTAACCGGTACACGTGATGGAGCCCTGCTTTCCTGAGGATGGCTGAACACCTGCCTGCTATGAGAAGCACCAAATTAATTCCTTGTTTTGTTTTGCTTGTGTGTGCAGCTTTTGCATTACCTATTAAATTGTTTTTATCTCAACCCACAAGTTGTCTCACACCTTTACCCTTCCAGTTCTCTCCCCATTCCACCAGGGAGGAGTAAGCGAGCAGCTGGGAGGGGCTGAACTGCCTGCCAGGGTTAACCCACAACACCCATGTACAACCAAACAAATTGTTTACCACGCCTGCTTCTAATTTTATCGTTCTAGACAGCGGATCCTGGAAGAATTTGGGAGGGGGAAGGAGGATCTATACAAGTTGGTTTTGCCTCTCATATGAGCTTTAAATGTGCTTGAACTTTAAAGATGCTTGGATTGTTAGCAGTGGATTTCAAAATCCAGGAGATTCTGAAGCTCTGCCTAGAAAAAGAAAATTTCTTAGGTAGAAAACAGCACAGCCATGAGAAGTGTGTGAAGGTAAGGGATTTGTTTATAAGTGAAACTTGAAGATTATTTAACTACAGTATCACCATTATAAAATATTTTTAAAGCATGATCTAGCATCTTCTCGGGTAAAAAGCACACACAGCCATGAGAAGTAAATACATTATGTTGTATAGAAGTAGTATAAGCTGTACATTGTTTTAACTACTCAATCACTATTTTTTCCTGAATTTATTCCAGCAAATGGTAACAGAGGATATTTACTTACCAAATAGTTTATAGTGGTACTCTCTTCCCCACGGCCCATATACTTGAAAAAACGATGATCTGCCACTACCAACATCTTGCACGTGTTTTTGGAGGTCTCCGGAACAGCTCTTTTCTTCCGATGGATGCTTGCTAATGTGAACGTTTTAAATAAAATTAAATAAGCACTCAGTAAAACTGCCATTGCTGTGTCTATTATCCTTATTTAGGACATGAATGTCAGTTTGGGCGGGTTTCTGGGGGCAGAATGGGGATGTTTAGTTTAAGGGTTTTTTTAATAACTATTCTTAAATTTTGTCTTCGTAAGAGTCTTCAAACTTCTTGTAAGGAAACGTATGTATAGTAGTGCAATTGAGATTTACCTATATAGCTTTTATGGTCATCACCTCAGCCTTAATACCTCTCTCCTCCTCCCGTTCCTAGTCATTATCCCAACCTCTGCTGACACGGCAAAGGACAGAGGAAAAAGGGACCAAAAAGTCTCAAAACCCCGTAACAGCTGAAGATGGATTCTTTGAGTCACTACCAAGGCCAAAGAAGTCCTGCTGCACCGGGCACAGTAGTACTAAGTTGTTTTAATGTTCACCTTAGAAAGTGTACCTACACTGCTGCCAGCTATCACAGCAAACACTACTTAGGCCTGATGAAATTGCTTCCTCTCCTTAGCCTACACTTCGGTAGGGCCAAACATCCTTTCAACAAGCCAAGAAGAAACATGCCCTGAGTGACAGTTTCTTCCTTTCATCAGTTGTTGGGCTTTTTTGGATGGGGACGGGCATGAGGAAGAGTGTTGCTTTTTTCCCCCCAGTCAAGGAATGTAAAGAGCTAATAGTTGAACTAGAAGCAGCAACACAGAATATTGCCCAGGTTCTGATCTTACTTGCTGATATAGCCAAAATTCAAGCATTTCTTTCAAAGATGCTGCTCTCCCAAGGCACGGACACTCACCTTCATTTTGTTTCCTGTCTTCCAGTCCTTTTGGCAACAGTTCTTCTTCGTTCAGCTTTAAATAACCGCACACTTTGGGGGACTGCAATCTTGAGAAATCTTTAATATCTTCAGATCTGTAGACCAACAGTCTTTCATCCTGCACATTATCTACAAATCTCCACAGTGGCTGACAGGAGAAGAACAAAAATGCAATTAGTTAGGAACACAGTGAATGCAAAGACTAAGTCTATATAAGTAAAAAAATTATATGTATGTACCATGAAATCTCCACAGCTTCACAAGGACACACACACAAATGCATTGGACTATGATAATTTCACCCACAGCAGTAAGTCTACTGATAAAACAACGTCCTCAAGAAAGCCAACAGAATTCAACACTTTTATGCTACAAAGGCATCCAAAAATCTAAGATGATCTCAACAGAGCAGTAGCAGCCACCTGATAAAGCTGTAGAAGAGAGAATTTTTCTTCCCCTCCAGAACACGAGCAAGATGAGGAGGCACCTCAGGCTGCCCTGGTTCCTCCAGAACACTATGGAGACTGGCACAGCCAGGGAGGAGGTGCTTAAATTATGCTAACAAATGCACTGACCAGAGGCACAGGAGCTGGCAGATACAGAGAAAAATCTAAGCGCGCAGCAGAACGTGCTCTTCACAGCAGAAGGCAGGCTCTTCAACATTCGATAGCTACCCAAGTCACTTTTAAGACTGAAAATTTCTCCAAAAACAAAAGAAAACAAGAAAAACATGAAAGTCCAATGTGAGACACTAATTCCCATAGCAGATCCATACGAACCATCTTTTTTCTTTAGTGACATGTCCCTTTTGTTATCTGTACATAACAGCTATGGGAACACCACCAAACACCACACAGACAGAGTCTATTCTTTGGGCGAGGCCAAGTAGCATAGACTACCCACATGCACAACGCAGAACACCTGGGTCTGGGTCTCCTCTGGCCCTTAGGTAGTGCTCTTTCAACTTGAGACAACTATTATTTAGCATACTGTGCTTTTGGTTCATAGCCAAAAGGTCCTCGAAATGTGAAGGCCGTGCCAGCCCAGCAGCCACGTGTCTGCAGCACAAAAATGAGGGCGCACGTTTCACACTCTAGGGCAAGGTATGAGTGCACCAGGGGTTTATACAAAGGTCCACAGCCTTTCCGAATGGTGCAGAAAGACCATGAAAGCAAAGGCAGGCAATAGCAGAGTAGCTTTGTCCATGCTGCCTTTTGGGAACAGTCTCTGGCACACACCATCTCTGACTGCACATAGGCATTGTCTCATCCATGGCTAGTTAGGGGCCAAAGCTGACCCAGGGACACTAACAGCTAGGCAGCGTGGGCAAGCCAGAGCCTCCACACCACTGCCTGCCTTTATTTAGCTGTACAGACACAGCCAGTGGGGAGCAAGGGGGTTGGATGCACAGAAAGCCAAGATATGCTTATATTACTCTGGACCACAAACACAAAAATGCTTTAAGTCACAATCAAACAGCTACTATGCGATCTTAATGTAAAACACAAGTACAGTGGTTTGGGTATTCTATTCACATTTTTACACTTTAACATGACTGGATTTCCCAGGTTACCCATAATTCTGCATATTCTTGGGTTTGGAGACAATTACAATATCCATATAACACTCAGTCATAATTACTGTTATTCAGCCATTCTAATACAGCTTGTGTCTGGGAATATACTGCACTAAACAACTCATTAGGACAGTCTCTTAACTATATATTTGTTGAATATTTTTTTAAACCAATAGTCTAAAATAACACAAGCAATGAAAGTGGTGAAAAACAGAAACAAAGGAGCAGGGAAAAATAACAGATTTTCAAATAAAGCTCGAAGAATGGGAAAAATTCCAAACTGTAACAAAAGCCAAAATTTTAGAAAGCTCAAGAGAGTTGAGGTCTGTTCAGAAAGCTGCACAGTTTGTTATTCTAGAGGACATGATCACCACTAACTACTAATGTTATGCATTTCTGTTTCTAAAAGCCCTTCCTGTTTGAAACATACCTTCTCCCTGATGTATCTGAAACATGCAAATGTTACAGAATGTCACTCACTAATAAAACTCAGCACTTGTGAAAGTCAGAATTGTTTCACATTTCTCTCCCTCCTCACCCCAAAACAAACACCACCACCAAGTCTATTTTGAGCTACAGAGGTGTCAATGTGACCAACTAGAAAGAGAAACACCCACAGGGAAAAGAAATGATTGTATGAATATTGCTTTCAACAGTAAAGTGTACCTCTATATTGTATTCTTCTCCATCAGTATTGATTCTTACTGTAAAGTCTTCATTCCCAATATGCGCCACAACCTTGGAATTATGCTCTCCTTTAACATAAGCAAGAAAAAATAAATTAATTTGGCTCTATTTGCATGCACTCCTGCACAGATGCTTTTTTTTTTAATTTGCTTTAAACTTCGAGTCAAATTATCTTCCGCAGTCTCCAAAGAACAATATACTGTCCAGTTTACAGAAAAAAAAAAAGAACCATCACTATCCCCCAGCCTTAACTTCCCAATGTTCATAGCCATCAAGACTTAGATTTAATTGATAATTTTGCAGAAGGTGTTGAGGTGGCTGTGGGGATTAGTAATGGGACGCAGAATACTTCTGCCAGCAAAAGCAGCTTGCATCTTACCACTGTCAGACAGCAGTTTCATGGCGTCAGCCTGCATTCCAGTGGAAAAGACTTTCACCACATCACAAAGGCAACATAAAAATCAAAGCAACTTAGCAGAAGCATTAGAAAGATACCCCTTCTTTACAGAAAAGCAGTCTGCAAAGAACCATCTTAAAGACTTTTAATATAACAATCTGGGTAACACTGCATCATCACTACCTGGACTTTGTGTTCCAGGATAAGGAACACCTAAGTCCTACATTCCAGTTGTAATTAAAGCCACCATCATCATTTTCAAAAAAAATCACAAGCTGCTGCCTGAGTAAATTATACCTTTGTGTTCTGCCAAACTGAAGAGTCCTAATCTTAGAACCTTGGTGCAATAACTCAAAAAACCCCAAATCCCAAACCCACCAAAAAAAAAAAACCAGAAAACCCAAGCGGCACGGGAATTAAGTTTAGTTGTTCATTCTAATCATATCTGATGAAAATGAGGGCAATATACCATTTACTTTGGCCAAGAGACTTGTGCAAAGCTGTGCTTTCTCAGTACTGAAACACAGTCTAGTCCATACTAACCAACGACATGTCCAGTGAAAAAGTCTTGCCATTGAACACGATACTCCTTTTCCTTGCCTTCACCATCCACAATTAATGCTTGAAATTTTTCTGTAAAGTGTTCAGCAGTTGCAGTTAAGTATAATTTAAAGTGCCTGTAAAAGAATTTACTTCCATTTATTTTTAAGCAAAGTATTACAAAAAAACTGACACATCCAGTCCCCATTTTACTGAACAAAGAAGTTCAAAAGCATTAACTCTGATAAGCAGGCTACAAAAACATATGCTGCGTTAAGTCATAACTGTAAACATTTTTAAAGTGACAAAGATGCTCAGTTAAAAACAAAACAAAACCCTACACACCCTACCCCCCAAACAGTCATGGTTTGCTCATGATGCACCTTCTCCATATGCAGTCAAGCAAAACCAGTTACCAGTACCTATTAATAGAAAATCAGACCAAGGAATTTGTTTACCTATTTGAAGTTAAATTATCTTAAAGTTCTTATTTTCCAAAATAATAGTCAGAAGAATATAAAAAGAAATCTGAACTCTGTAGATTTTTATGACATAGTGTTAAAAAAACTAAAGGCTATCCCAAGAAGTAGAGAACCTTCTTTGGGAGGAGCCACGTGGGCTCTTGGTTTATGTGGGCTTTGGGTCAAGGATGTTTGGTATGCCCCTCTGCAATTATTCTGCAATTATCATTGGCAGTATTGCAACCTCACCATAAAGTCAGGGCGCATGAGGCAGTGCAAGACAGGGACAGCCAGACATTTGATCCCAATAACCTTTTATACTTGCTACCCCACTCCAAGCATTTAGAGATTTAAAAAAATCTTCACAACTTGCATGACGGTTGTAGTTGTAGATGACAAATGGGGAAGGCACACGAGAACTCAGTAGACAAAGATGTCAGCCGAACAAAATCAACCTACACTTGTTAATTAATACAAAGCATCATTCTCACCCTGCTCCCCCATTTCAGATTTGCAATTTCAGCACTCTGATACCTGTCAGGCACTTTTCTGACACTCAGAATAGCATCCCTACAACCTTTGTGCTTTCTCTCTTCTACCTCTCCTTCCCCTTTCACCTGTGCTTCTATTTCCCATCTTGTAAAAAAAAAAAAAAACAACAAACCTAAAAACATTAAACTGTTTTATTGAATGGGAAATTTACATTCAGTAGGAAGAGGATTAAACCTCCATGAAAAAAAATAAAATTAAACTCTTGGGCAACAGACCACACGCACTCCCCAAACTGAAGGCAGAGATTTTCGAGAACCAGAGGACAGTCCAGAAGTCCGACTATGTTGCCAAGATGGGGTAGAAGTGGGATCCAACCCAATCAGTGGAAGTAATCTACATGAAACTAAAGCTAAGAACAAAGCAAAAGACATCTTAAAGTCACTGCCGTTCAGCAAACGGAGCGATACAATGCAACTCAACTTATTTTTCTGTTTCCCCTAAGCCTCTCCGAAGTCATATAACCATGCAGATCACTAACTTACATGAACTGGACAGTCATGACAGAAAACAAGATAACTATTTCTAGGTTTGGAACTGCATATTATTCATTATGTAAACTGAAATAATCAGCAACTATTTTATTACTGATGATTTAATTACCTTTGCAAGGCAGAAAAACTTAAGAGCCTCTCCACGTGAGTCTCAGGCTGGAGATCCCTCTTCTTCAGTGAGTGTTGCTGGATGCTAGACTGAGAAAGGATGTCGTAGTCTGAAAGCATGGACTCAACTGTGTCTGGAAGAACAACAAGGAAAGTTTTAGTTTCAAGAGACTCTTTCTTTCACAAACGCACACATAAAACAGCAAAACAGAGCCTCCCATTTCAACAGCAAGATCACAGTTTGCTCTAATTTTAGGATAACTGTTGTACATTTCTGTAAAGGTGCATTTTGTGCAGGCAAGTAGAAATTGTGAGAGAAAAGACACGATCTGAGAGAGGCAAAAAAAGAATTTAGCTCAATTCTTCTAGCAATTTTAGAGCAACCAAGCCATCATTTTTACTGCCACAGCTGTGGAGAGCCAATGCCCCCCCTGGCTGCCCTCTGGAAACTGGGGAGAATATCCCCACTTCTCAGTGAATCACTTTCCTCCTCACCTGCTGGTCCCCGTGCGAGTCTGAGGAAGAAAATAATTTAACCAAGGAAACTTTTACCAAATTCACTGCAGATCAAGACTGCATTTATTATCTTTCTGTCTGACAGTAGTCAGAAAACAGATGGCTGCACAGCTCAATCAATCAGAAATAACTAATGAGGCAGCTCATACGAGGCACCTCCAGGTACCCCAGTTTCTCAGTACCTTATCATCACACAAACCACCTTTGATTTCCCTACTCAGAATGTGAAAACTTGTTCAGAGGAGGGAGACGACGGGCCCGAACCCCTGTGGGGAGCGCACACAAATTACAAATGTAGGCCAATATTCTGCAGATGCTTCCACCGTTAACATGTGCACAAAACAGTTCCCAACATGTTTTGACTCTTGCTGATAAAGCTTTCTGCTGCTTTCTAAGGCATCCCTTCACCAGGAGCACCCACCCCCGGGCTCTTCCATTCCAGAGCACCCACCACCCAGTGAGACACCTGGCAACCACCTTCGCTTCCACCAGCGCTGGTCAATTCATTTGCTATTTACAGCTTTAAATAGAGGCCCTTATTCCCACATCACCATCTTCCTTCTCTGCCAGAGGCGTTCACGCTTTTCACTGCACCAAATGAGGAGTCAACTGTGTTTTACAAGAGGCAGAAGTGCTCATCCAGTCATTTTTTTTATTAAAAAAAAATAATCATTTTTTCCCCTCCATTTCCAGTTATGTTTCTAAACCAGACATGACAGCTACCAAAGTGGGGTTTTATTAACAAAAATGTCCTTCCACCTCTTCAGAGCCCCCAGTCACTAGCAAACCACCCAGCAAAGTCACCACATGCATTTTATTGGACTTTTAAGTGAGCAGCATCACTAGGAAGCTGAGTTTTACTGGCTCTTGTGCAACAAGTGAAGATTGCCAACTTGAAATGTAGATTGGTACAGCTCCTGAATTTTTTTTTCTTTTTTAAAACCTGTCGCTCAGTACCATCATTTTCATTTATCCCTAAATACATGCCTCTGAAGCCCAAGAAAGCCTTTAAAAACAGACACACTGTTTGGGCCACGGCAAGCACCTCCCTTTTTACTTTGAGAGCAGGAGGGTGAGGAGAATTAACCAGCAGCGTATGTGTACACATGTGCTTGCATACACTGGACATGAGGGAGCTGCAGAAACAAAAGATGACCCTCAAAGCCCTCTTGGCCCTTCACCAGACCTACTGGCAAAGTGACAGACTGGCAACGCGGCTGCCTTCTGCAGCAGAAGCCACGGAGCAGCGGCTCCCAGGCTTCTCCCACCCGGCTGCCGCTCCCCTGCTGTTGAGAAACACAGGAAGGGCAGTGCAGTTGCAATTTCCTCATTTCTGTTTACAACCCACAGGTTGAGAGCACCTGCAATCGATTACCATGCGTTTTGGGTTATACGCAGAGGTAAGTTTCCACCACCTTCTTCATGTTGTGTTCTTTTTCCCCTTATGTGCCCAGTTGCTGCATCGTTGTCATCGCTAGCTTGCCACATGCTGCGGAGCAGGTTCACAAGAGCCACACCGCGAGCAAATACCCCAAATCCCCCAAAATATCCCTTTTCTTTAAAAAGTCCATCATAATTAATTGCTTATGGTCTGGCACCTGCCCTCATCCAGAACCTCCTAGGAGGAGGGTACGGACAGGCAGTGAAAACCAATTCTGAAAAAAACCCCTCATTAAACTGTCTAGTCCTAAATTATTTTAATTAAACCTGAGATTCTTTCAACACACCTTCAGCTAGTGCAGACCCCTCAATTAAAGTGAATGTTGATACATGGGTTACCAAGTGTTGGTTTGTGATACAGAGCAAGTGTGTGGTATGTGGGCCATGAATCAAGAGAGGTGTGGTACCACTCCTGCGCTGTCTGGGGACTTACTGACACGGGGACTTGCCAACACAGGGGACTTGCCAAGCACAAGGTCTGCCCAAGAGGCACAATCCCAGCTGCAAAACACTCTTCCTCCTGCCCCTTTCCACTTCTGCTTCCAAAATATTGCCCAGAACCAGGGGGAGGGTCATGCCAAAGAGTAAGATGCCGCTGCCACTGTGGCCAGACGAAACGTCTCAGTTTCATGGCAAAAGACCTGAGAAGTCTGCTAAAGAAATTACATTATTTTATTTTGTAGGCAAGGAGAACTTCAGAAGTCCTGCGCCACCTCACCACACACAAACACCCTTCCAGAAATGCCTCACAGAGACACGGAAAGGGTAGCAAGAACAAGACCTGCAGAGTTGATGAAGATGAGTAAGATGATTCTGTTACAGTAACAAATGAAACACAGGACACTCCTAGTTCCTGTAACCCTGAAACAAGAATGCACTTGTTTGTATTTCCTCTTACCCTTCCTAAATTTGTTTGCTTTTAATTTTACTTGTGACATGAGTAAAGACTGAAGACATGCTGCTGCTAGACGTAAATCTGTGAACTAATTCAGGTATCAGAAGGATGTGGAAAAAATATACTGGTTACACATTCAAACCAAAATTTTTCTGTAAAATTTTCATACTGTGAAAATGAACCCATGGTCACGGCTTACTGAAAATAAAAGATGAGTGTCATTATTTAAAAAAAAAAACAAAAAAAAAAAAAAAAAAAAACAGAACTGTCCCGAGACCAACTGTACAGCAGTCTGTGGATGGGAGCCGCAGCAAGCATGTACTTGACTACTTTTTATTCAAGTTTAATAATCTTTCTGGCATTCCTTCCTCATTATCTTCACTATGGTCCAACCGCCATTTCCCAGGGGCTTCAACAGCACTGAGCTGACTCAGGTCTTCCCAAACCACTTTCTTGTGGTTCCTTCCCTTCTGCCCCCTCCTAGATTTCTGCATTCCTCTCTTTTTGCAGGAGACCTAAATTTCATCCTGATATCCTGAATATTTATTTATTTATGACTGAGAGCCTTCACCTCATTGCACTTTCTCCCCTGAAGGAGGGGGGACACGACCTTGCCAGACCATAACACATCTCAGGTTTGTAAGAGAAACAGGGAAGGAACATCGGTGACACAGCTGATAACCCCAAAGTCCCCAAGAAGAAATCCACAGCAGAGACTTTACCTCTGCCCCCAGCTTTGAACTCACCAACTGTTTCCTCCTTTTCTTCCACCTCGTTTCAAGGCTAAAAGCCAACTGCTGCTAGACTTTGCAACTTACAAGACACAGGAAAGTATCTTTAAAGTAAATTATGGGCCAGTACGCATTGCAGCAGGCTACTCCAGCAGCAAAGAGCTCAAGAATGTGCTGGGCAACAGCTTAGCTCACTGAGTTGGAGCCCACCGCATATTTTTTAAAAGAGGAGGTTTCTCTTCAAGTGCTCAGCTACCAACTGAAATACCAATGGCATCCTTCTCCAACCAGCTCAGCTTTCAGAAGCAGAACAGTAAATTCCCATGACCTCATGCCCAGCCTACTGCCCGGAAAGCAACAAGTAAATGTGGCAAGTCAGCCATTTCATAAGCACTCTTTTGAACTGCGGTATTTATAGAAAGGTTAAGCTTATCTAGAAGCATGAAGTTTTAACACAGAAGATATAATTAATACTTTTAAAAACTCTCTTCACAATTATCTGATGATAGAAAATGTCTCTACTTAAAACACAAGATCCAATATATTTTAAAATATTACTTTCAGGATTTAAAAATGACCACAAGAGCATCAGAGAGGTCTGCAGGAATGATTACAGTCATTTCTCCAACCACCCCAAAGGGAATAAAAGCAGAAATAAACCTGCAAAAGGCACTGGGATGGGATGGCAAGACAGAGCAGCCCTAGAACAAGCACTGCAAACGGGCTTGGGGAGGAGCTTGCTGTGTGACTGTTAAGTCATTGGTACCTCCAAATATGAAAAAATGGCTCCAGCCTGTATTTTGTGTTGCACTCATTGACTACCATCTGGGTACTAATTTAGAGCTGATTTCCAATAGATATCAAATGCTTAATAGAAGCTTGTGAGCAGCTAACTAATAACAATTTTTCTGATGCAGCTGGGGAGTGACTGAGTGGTTGAAAGGCTCCATATTCTTTATTGCTATTTTTTTTTTATTCTTCAAATGATGCTCCTCTCTATACCTAAAAAATATTTTAATTAAAGTAACCAAATATGGTCACTTCAAATATAATTCACAGACTCAGTCAGAATTTGGACCACATCCTGGCATCTTTCCAACCTTAACCATAAGAGCTAAAGCAAGTCTCCATCACCCTACATAAAACAGCTGCCCCCCTGTTTGTGGTCACAGCCGGTTACTGGCTGCAATACAGAGGGATCGTTTGACTGGAGCACCATCCCAGGGAATGCTAATGGAGAAGGCCAATGTATTCAAACCTGAATATATTCATAGCTCAACTGGGCACACATACGGTCTTCACCAGGCAGGATGCAGTCATGCTGAAATGTTTATGGGTACCTTCTCGTAACAGTTTACACTGATTTTAGGAGACTGCTGATGAAGAGGACGCGTTGAGAAGATCCATCTGTGGGAAAGCTGTTCCGTAACAGCTCATTACACGTGCTGTTACATCTTTCTCCGGTACATCTGGTACAGAGACGTTGCCAAAGACGGAAAACAAAGTGAATTGAAACACTTATCCCATGTGAAACAACCCATGCTTTTAACAGTTTAGATAAATCGTGTTTACTTGTTTCCACCAAAGAATGGCTGCTGTTTTGCTCATCCACTATACATAAACAGAAGTTGTGTGAGAAACAGGCTGAAAGTAAGAACCAAACGTATGCCAGACTGCTTATAAACCGTAACAGGATAAAGGCTTACACTGTGTTTAAACACATTTCTAGATAAATCTGTTAGTAAGAAGGGCCAGCCACATCAGCATTGCCGAATGTTTTAAAAGGCATGTTTTTGACTCGATCCCAGCTGCACCAAACTTGCTGAGCCACGTGAGAAAACAAGGTGACCGAATCCAGTTAGTCACCAGTGCAGACAAAGCCTCGGGGTACAGTTACACAGACCTTGCACTGGGAGGTAAAGGTAGGCTGACGATTTACTGTCTACCAGCTACTCTATAGTACAGTTTCCCTGCAGTTACACAGGCTAAACTACTCTGTACTTATCACACGCTGAGAAGTGCCCAGTGATAGACAACATGAAAACTTAACCTACAAAGCACCCGTTAGCTCATCTCAGGAAAAACTTGTTCAGCTGCACGCTTATACTACTCCAAAGTTTTTTCCCCTACAGTAAAATAGACATCTGTTTCTGAACAGTGCAAATATTTCCTTAAGGGTGCAAGTTCTGTTTAGCAGAAGCCATACAGATATTTAAACTGCTATTTCTGATGTTTTTGAGTACAGCCGAATACACCCAATGGCTCCTACATGTTACCTCACACACTTCCAACCTTGCAAATTTTCTCCTTCACTAAACACACCTTAAATAGGGACCAGTGAGGAACAAAATTTATTCTGTTTGATCTACTTGATCTATTAACTCAGTCTGTCCTATTAGTGAAAGTAGAAAGCACTTTTTGGAAAGAAAAAAAACACACACAAAAAAAAGCAATATCCTGCTCAAATACTGACATTATAAAAAACATAAGGAAGCCCACTGAATTAACATCCTCATATTCAAAGTGAAACAAGGGCAATACAGCTGTCTCATCTTAAACCAGAACAGCATCATATGACTTGATGCTCAAAAAAAAAACCCAAAAAAATCACATGCTTTCACATATCCTGCAGACAAGAACAGCCAAGTCACAGGATGTAGTCTTCTCTGGAAACAGATCATTTGTCTGGCTCTCCAAAAACTGTCAGCCTCACTACTTAGATGTGCTTAGATACCACACCACAAAATCCTGCTCTGTCACAAAATAAATTTGAGCGGAGCCGATTCTAGGTAGAGGCTAATTACTGTCTGGGACACACATGTGAGACCAACCCCCTTCTCCCCATCTGACTGCATCTCTTCTCCTTGCGGATATGACTATGGACTCACTCAGACATGAGCCTAATACTAGAAAACGAGTTCAATTGGGAAGCATTGGAAAGGGAAATATACCAGGAGATCACTGGCAAATAGATTTTTCTGAACTTCCGAGGAGAGGAGGGTACAGATACCTATTGGTACTTACAGATACCTTTTCCGGATGGCCAGAGGCATTTCCATGTAGAACAAACAAAGCAAAAGAAGTGACTAAGGTACTATTAAATGAAATAATACCTCGATTTGGGGTACCCATGATCATTTCATCAGACAGAGGTACTAATTCCTGTGCGCAAGTAGTGCAACAGGTAAGCAAACTATTGGGAATTGATTGGCAATTACATACACCTTATAGACCACAAGCCCGCAGAGAGGTGGAAAAAATGAATCACATGATAAAACAGCAGATAGCAAAAATATGTCAAGAAGCAAACCTATATCGGTATCGGCCACTACCTATTGCACTACTCAGGATACGTGTAAAACCCAGAACTAAGGAAAATCTGAGCCCTTTTGAAGTATTATATGGGAGGCCATAGCAAGCTAAATGTCAAGGGGAAGACTTGAATCAGATAGGGAATCAGTATTTACAAAATTATGTTATATCCTTAGGAAAACAATTGGAAAAGATTAATAAGAATGTTTTGGGAGCTAGGGCTAAGGATATGACTATGGACTCACTCAGACGTGATCTCCCAAACTTCAAGGCATGTCACAGGCACTGAGGGGCAGAACTTTAGGATTTCAGTAACAATCTGAAAGGGTGAGAAAGGAAACCAGGGAATGCAAGGGATACCATGTTCTTGTTCAACAGCTCCTTAATTATGGATCAGCATCAAGCGAGTGGCAGCTATAGGTGCCTCCCTGCCTAACAGAGCCCCCTTCCCATCCCACCCCCAGGTCCATGTACCTACACAGGTTAAAAATGCAAGTAGCAAGGAGGGAAAAAAAAAGTACAAATAATGCATATTAAGAGCAGCACAGGAAGACAGGGATGGATATTGTGAAGAGATGCAGGGCACAAGTGACATAAATATGGGCTAAAAAGCATACAAGCTGCAGGCTGGCAAGCAGTATGGTCTCATACACCTGCAAGAACAGAAGACATCAGAAAGACCAGCAGAACCATTGAAAGGGTTGCAGGGTATCCCCAAAACAAGTAAGTTTGAGTCTAGCATATGAAATCTGTAGAACAGGACAGCAGGATGTACTGCTCTTTGTTAAAGAAACCTGGCGCTTGGTTAACCTTTTATTACACACAGCAAAAGACTTCCCTTGATCAGTCTGGGAAACAGGCAAACTCAAACTCCTGC